>OY728138.1:133220838-133820838 GCA_963277665.1 Viscum album | reverse complement strand
TCAGGAAGAAGAACGGGCAGATCAGAGTCTGCATCGACTTCCGCGATCTCAACCGCCACTGTCCGAAGGATGATTTTCCCCTTCCAGTGACAGAGCTGTTGATTGATGCCACAGCAGGGTTCCAAGCCCTCTCCTTCATGGATGGATACTCCGGATACAACCAAATTCGGATGGCCCCTGAGAATGAGGAGTTCACTGCCTTCAGGGCCCCCCAAGGTACCTTTTGCTACCGGGTCATGCCCTTCGGCCTGAAGAATGCAGGTGCCACCTATCAACGGGCGATGCACCGCATATTCAAGCCAATCCTCGGCACACTGGTGGAATGCTACGTCGACGACTTGGTTGTCAAATCGCGTCAGCGTCAGGACCATCTCAAGGATCTTGAGAAAGTGTTCGGCTTCCTCCGGTCTCGCTGCCTGAAGATGAACCCGTTGAAGTGTGCCTTTGGGGTCACCTCCGGAAAGTTCCTTGGATTTGTGGTAAGATATCGGGGTATTGAGATCGACCCAGAGAAAATCAGGGCGATTAGCCAGATGCCTCCCCCAGGTAACATCCGGGAACTACAAGGGTTCCAAGGCCACTTAGCCTATATACGCCGATTCATCGCGAATCTGGCCGGCAAGTGTAAGCCCTTTTCTCGGCTCATGAAGAAAGGTGCCACCTATGTATGGGATAAAGAGTGTCAGACCGCTTTCGAGGAAATCAAGCAGTACCTGCTTCAACCTCCGGTCCTGATGCCGCCTGTATCCGGGAAGCCGCTGGTCCTCTATGTGACCGCCCTGGAACGGTCCCTGGGTGCCCTTCTCGCCCAGAAGAACAACGAGGGAACGAAGAATAGCCTCTATTACCTCAGTCGCATGCTCCTCGATGCGGAAGTTAGGTATTCCCCCATCGAGAAGAGCTGCCTGGCGCTCGTGTTTGCCATACAGAAATTACGGCACTACTTGCAGCACCATGAGGTACAGTTGGTTTCTCGGGTAGACCCGTTGAAATATATCCTGAGCCGGCCTATGTTGACTGGCCGTCTAGCACGGTGGGCTGTGATTCTCCAGCAGTTCGACATCAGGTATGTGTCTCAGAAGGCCATCAAAGGGCAAGCATTGACAGACTTTCTGGCAGCTCACCCGACCTTCGCAGATCAGCCGCTGGATCTAGGCTTTCCTGATGAGACCATTCTCTCGGTTGATCGAGCCGATCCATGCTGGCAGATGCACTTTGACGGTGCCTCCCGGAGCCCCACCGGTAGAAGACTCGATAATCCTAAGCTCAACAGAGTGGTCTTGGGTATCGTCTTCATTACCCCGGAGCGAGCCGTGCTGCCATACTCGTTCCTGTTGTCAGAAGGCTGTACCAACAATGAGGCGGAATACCATGCCCTCATCACCGGCCTCGAGTTGGCTCTCGAGATCGACATGCCCCGTCTGTGCGTGAAAGGGGACTCTGAGCTGGTCGTTAAGCAGATCAATGGCGACTATGTTTTCAGGAAGCCGGAACTTGTGCCATTGTTGGAGTGCACCCTCCTTCTGATGGCCCGGTTCCCTTCTCGGCCAGAAATTGTCCATATTCCCCGGTCGCAGAACGGTCGAGCAGATGCCTTGGCCAGCCTTGCCGCGTCACTTGCGGAGCCTGAACAGGACAACCTGATCGTCCGCGTGACGCGCCGCAGGCTCATCGCTCCCGTTATCCCGGAGGAAGATCACGGCCCGTTGGTAAGTAATCTCACCACGGTTGCCCCTATGCCCGGAGCCCCGAGTACCCCAGATATGACAGTCGGATCAGCCCCTGATTGGAGGACGCCTTTGGTTGAATACCTCCAACATGGCACTCTTCCATCGGACCGGGCCGAGTGCGAGCGAGTTCGACGCCGCGCATCGCAGTTTGTCCTCCAGAGCAGTCCCGGCCTGGAGCAGATCCTCTACAGACGCGGATTCGATGGTGTTCTCCTCCGTTGCCTTCAGGGAGTTGAGATCCCACGAGTCATGCAAGAGGTTCATGCTGGTTCATGTGGCGCCCACCAGACTGGGCCGAAGCTGTCCCACCAGATTCGGAGGTTAGGATACTTCTGGCCCTCCATGATCCATGATTGCATCGAGTATGCCAGGAGGTGCCATGCGTGCCAGGTTCATGCGAACTTTGTGCATCGGCCGCCGGAGCCTCTCCATACCACTAGGTATTCCTGGCCCTTTGCAGTCTGGGGTCTGGACGTTGTGGGACCTTACCCACCGGCGACAGCTCGCCAGTGCCGGTTCATTCTGACCGCCACGGACTTCTTCTCCAAATGGGCAGAGGCGATTCCGCTCAGAGAGGTCAAATCCTGTTCGATCGCTGACTTCGTGACCTCCAACATCATCTATCGATTTGGAGTGCCTCACGCTATCCTCACGGATAACGGAACCAATTTCCGAGCAGCCGAGTTGAAGAAGTTGTACGCCAAGTATAACATTCGCTCGAACCATACATCTCGCTATCATGCGCAGAAGAATGGACAGATCAAGGCGTTTAACAAAACCCTCTCTAACATTCTGCAAAAGATGGTCGGTCAGAACAAGAAGAGTTGGCCGGACAAGCTCCCCAACGCCCTCTGGGCTTATCGGACGACGACTCGCAATTCCACCCAGATGACCCCTTATTCCCTGGTGTATGGAGCTGAGGCCGTCCTGCCCATCGAGATCCAGTTACCGTCCTTGCGCACTGCGGTCTACGACCAGCAAGCGCCGGACAGAGTTGCTGAAGCCCGTCTAGTCGAGTTGGAAGCACTGGATGAGAATAGACTTCGCGCTTTGCACAACTTGGAGAGGCATCAAAGCAGAATGGCTCGAGCTTTCAATAAGAAGGTTCGCCTCCGCTCCTTCCTGCAGGGTGATCTAGTGCTAGCCCTAAGAGCACCGATGATCCCCGACCGGAAGCCGCCCAAGTTGGAGCCCAAGTGGGAGGGACCGTTTGTTGTCCACAAGGTCTATCCCAATGGCGCGTACTCCCTAGCGACTATGGATGGTGAGCGTGTCACTCCTCCCACCAACGCTAGGTTCCTCAAGCAGTACTTTGTCTGAGTGTACCAACGTCCAGCATGACGTTAAACTGCACATACGTCCAGCATGACGTTAAACTGCACATTTTTCCAGCATGACGTTAAACTGCACATTTGTCCAGCATGACGTTAAACTGCACATTCGTCCCGCATGACGCTAAACTGCATACGTCCAGCATGACGTTAAACTGCACATACGTCCAGCATGACGTTAAACTGCACATTTGTCCAGCATGACGTTAAACTGCACATTCGTCCCGCATGACGCTAAACTGCATACGTCCAGCATGACGTTAAACTGCACATACGTCCAGCATGACGTTAAACTGCACATTTGTCCAGCATGACGTTAAACTGCACATTCGTCCCGCATGACGCTAAAATGCATACGTCCAGCATGACGTTAAACTGCACATTTGTCCAGCATGACGTTAAACTGCACATTCATCCCGCATGACGCTAAACTGCATACGTCCTGCACGACGTTAAACTGCATACGTCCAAGCTGCACGACGTTAAACTGCCCAGCGTATCGTCCACGCTGCAAGACGTTAAACTGCCAAGTGCTCCGTCCAACATGACGTTAAACTGTACATCGTCCTGCATGACGTTAAACTGCCTCTCAAGAACTACGTGCGGCTTGATTCCCATCCTTATGGGATACGTAGGACCGCCTGGACATTCATGTTTCAGGCCCAGCCCCATCCTTTGGGAATTTCCATCCCATCTCGGGCCCTTGGTCCAGTTGCCTCTGGGTATGTGGCGTATGGTGTGAGCGCGGGGGATTATGTCCTCATTCACGTCGGTTTTCTCGCCACGCTGTACGCCCCCCACGTTTGGGGATGCCTTCTGCTCCCCCCTGTTTTCTCTCTACGTCCTGCATGACGTTAAACTGCACTCTCAAGAACTACGTGCGGCTTGATTCCCATCCTTATGGGATACGTAGGACCGCCTGGACGCTTGTGTTTCAGGTCCAGCCCCGTCCCTTGGTTGATCACGGGGATCTGCCCTCTTTTGGTTGCTCTCAGGGTGAGTCCTCCGACCCTTTCCGGTGATCTGTTAACATGTTTTGGGTACTTCGGTCTATGACTCGTAGTGTCAGATTCAATCCCGACAAGTCCTGTGTTGCTTGTCAGGCCTCGCGCTTCCTCTTGTTCGAGCCTTCACCCAAAGGGATCCTCGTTAGCGGTTTGGGTATGATGCCTCAGTGCTCTCCTACCGCTCTGGGTCGATCTACCGGCGGGTCTTGGGCCGCAAATCAATATGAATCCTGCGATTGAGCGGTCGATGCTCGTTTGCTTGCCCCGTCTTAGGCTGACGCGATCGGATGTTGTGTTGCGAATGCGTCAGCAACATCCTTGATCGCCATGTCAGCTCTTTCAGGCTCTGAACATTGGTTGCGCAGTCCTCATCACACTCCGCCTTTGTGCGTTGTAGTGGAATCTTGACACTCTTTTCATACTGACCTTCAGTACACCTCTACACGTTAGGCAGACCAACCAAGGTAATGATGTCGTTCGAGGCTCCCATGATCTGAGCACCAAGGATATATGCGGATATCCTCCCTAAGGGCCATGCGTAGTTGGACCCTCGTCCCCATAAGGAGGAAGGAGTCGCCCGAACAATCGCGTTCTGGGCCCAGTATATCTGGAGGCTAGCATCTCTGCCCCTCGGGTGATGGACATACGCAGGCCCCTATCCCAAGACTCTTCTCCTGGGATCGTGCGTGACCGCAAGGCTGGGTATGCTCCCACCTCCGCCGTGTCCGCCGTACCGCGATAAGCGGATTCCTCCATGGTCCGAACCACACGACCTTAAACTGTGTTGTCTGGTCCTACCACACGACCGTAAACTGTGATCGTCTTGGCCGCCCGACGAGAAACGGCACTGCATCGTGATGTTCCCCTCAGGGGGCACTCATGTTGGGCGCTGGTTAATAACCACGCCATTCATCAATGCCTTCCGTGGCTTGATTATTGTGGCGACGCCAGAGATTTCTCAATCACAGGCATGTCGCCGCACAAAGAAAAACCATTCATTTTTAAGGACAAACAAGAAATATCAAATGCCGCTCCTTCTGTGTGCGAGGGTCAGACCCGCACTCTTCCCCATGCTGGTGCCCGATTGTGTTGCGCCGCGCTTCAAGAACTACGTGTGGCTTGATTCCCATCCTTATGGGATACGTAGGAACGCCCGGATGTTTGAAACTTCGGGTCCAGCCCCCCACCTCTTAGAGATTCCCCCTTCTCTGGGGAATCCGCCGCCTTCAGGTCACCCTCAAGGCGTGTTCCCCGACCCCTTGCAGTGGTCCACTGGTGTCAAGAGTACTCTGGTCTATTGTCAGGAGGGTCAGGATCCGCTCGGTCAGGTTTCCTTCACTTTTCAGGCTTCGTGCTCCCTTTCATTCGGACCCATCGTCTACGCCCTGGGTGGAGCCCCCCGTGAACGGTTCGGACACAATGCCTCAGTGCTCTCCCACCGACTCGGGCCGGTACCCCCAATGGCCTTGGGCAGCAAATCGATATGAATCCTGCGATTGAGCGGTCGATGCTCGTTTGCTGCCTCATTCCACCAACGGTTAGTGCGATATTGATGCTGCTTTTCCGCCACGGTCGGCAGTACTCCCATATCGTTACTCCGGTGCCCCCGGTCCTTGAGTGAATGGCCGCATGATTCACATTTCCCACCTCCCATTCTGACCAGGCGAAACCTCGACACTCTTGACACTATCCCTCAGTGCATCTTCACATACCCAGGGGATGGGACCACGATGCGGCGTACTTTGAGGTCCTTATGGTCCGAGCTCTAAGACCTTAAACTAAGATCTCTCCTTATGGTCCGAGCTCTAAGACCTTAAACTAAGATCTCTCTTTATGGTCCGAGCTCTAAGACCTTAAACTAAGATCTCTCTTTATGGTCCGAGCTCTAAGACCTTAAACTAAGATCTCTCTTTATGGTCCGAGCTCTAAGACCTTAAACTAAGATCTCCCTTTATGGTCCGAGCTCTAAGACCTTAAACTAAGATCTCTCTTTATGGTCCGAGCTCTAAGACCTTAAACTAAGATCTCCCTTTATGGTCCGAGCTCTAAGACCTTAAACTAAGATCTCTCTTTATGGTCCGAGCTCTAAGACCTTAAACTAAGATCTCTCTTTATGGTCCGAGCTCTAAGACCTTAAACTAAGATCTCGCTTTATGGTCCGAGCTCTAAGACCTTAAACTAAGATCTCCCTTTATGGTCCGAGCTCTAAGACCTTAAACTAAGATCTCCCCCAAACGGGATTCTACGTCCTGCATGACGTTAAACTGCACTCTCAGAACTACGTGTGGCTTGATCTCCAGCCTGATGGAGTACGTAGGAACGCCCGGGCATCTCAACTCGGGTCCAGCCTCAGGGATCGTTAAGTCCCGCCCCTCCTCGTCGCCGGCCGTCTGGCCTGGCTTCTGGTAGAGTGGTGCAGTTGTGATATTCTCCCCGATTCAGCTCGGGATGCCCCACTGCAATGGTGGGAAGCGACGGTTTCCTCGTCAAAGAGGTGCTGTCTGAGAATTGGGGTGATTCACGGCCAGATTAGTGCATCCGCCTAATACGCTTTCCCCACGGTGGCGTAATTTTGAGAGCGTTGTATTCTGTCCGAACAATCGTCACTTCACCCCACGCTTCGCATGCCCTGTTGATCTGGATTTCCACCCTTGTGTCTGAAGGAACCCCGAGGCGGTATTCATGATGACATGTGGTCCGCCTCCTGCAATATGAATGATGACCTTCGGTCCGTCTATTGCAGTTGTTATGGTCGATCCACTGTCCGCCTACCATCTTGGGCATTTCCTGGAAGGCCGACCGTTGTGGGTGTCTGGATTCGGGACACGCGATTCACCCTTTCTCATTTCCCTATGTTCGGATAAAATCTCAACGCCCCTAGCATTGTCCCGCTCGTGTGTTGGAACAAGTTGGGGGGTTAATACACTGATTAGGCTTGAGGTCTCCTTCCCTAGGAACGACCTCCCTCTTTTCTCCAGCAATCCAGGCCCAACTATGGATGCCTGATGCTTGGTTAACGCTCCCGCTAGACAATGAATTGTGGTTGAGCATGTTAATCCAAAAGATGCAGATAAATATATTGATTCATACAAATGGATCAAAGTAGCGGAAGCAAATGTTCTGGGAGTGGAAAAACAAAGCCCCTAGGGATTAGCGTGCTGAATGAGTCTCTCTAACGCCGCTACCCTTTGGCTGGCGGCCTCCAGGGCTGCTTCTCGCTCTCTGCGTGCCCTCTCCTCGTCGGCGGTCGCAGCACGCAGTTCGTCGATTCTGGCCTGTGCACGCTCCCGCTCGACCTGAATTGTGACCATCTGTTGGCCCGCCTCCGTCAGCTGTACCTGGGCGTCAACTAGCTGGGCTTCTAGTCGCTCCACAAGCTCGGTACACGTTGCGACGAAGGCCTCCTTCTCTGCCACCTGCCCTTCGAGACGCCGGACTTCCTGCTCCGCCGCGAGGAGCGCCCGCGTGCTCTCCTACATGTCCCGACTTTGTGTGACGTCGGCACGCCGGCAGCTCTCGCGCATCTTTTCGGCCATGAAATCACGGACCGTCAGATGGAGGCGTTGAGCATCAGCTCCCCCGGCACACAGGAAGCGCAGCCAGGTTTGAAGTGATCCCATGCGCCCCAGCCACTCCGATGGGTCTCGCTTGAGGAAGCGCTGGATGCACTTACACCCCCTGCGGCGCGTTATCCGGCTCTCCTCGACCGCCTCCGCGTCCGAGTCGTCCATCTCCTCGGGGTCGGCAGGCCGGTAGGCAGGGAAGGCAGCCAGCAGGTCTGCTGCAGGGTCCGCCCCTGGGAGGTCCTCATGAGGGATAGGTTCCCCAACATCCGGGCGAACTTCTTCTCTCTCCCCAGCGGCGCTGACACCCTCGTCAGCCCCCGACCTCTCTCCGATGTCAGCACCGCCGGCGTCCGCAGCCCCCTGATCAGCAGTTGGTGGGGCCGGCTCGGTTTGGGAAGTCTGTTCCGGAGCAGGCGGCATGTCCACCACTGGTCCACTCGTAGATGGCCCGGGTTCGGCAACCTGACGAGCCTCCAATGTTGAGATCATTGCGCGGGGCATGCCATGGTTAGTCACGGATCGTCAACGGCAGGCACCAGCAGTAAAGTAAGGAGACTTACGGGAGGTCAGAGCGTCATCTTCCGCTATCCCGGCCGCCGCAGGAACAGTTGCAGCAGGGGGCCCTTCCGCGCTTGTCAAATCAATAATGGGTGCCTGGCCCCCGCCTTGTCCTGCTGGCGCCCCTCCTACTCCCGCTGAGGACGCCTGACCAACATCCGTGCGCTCCTGAGAAAGATGGAGAAGTGGGTTAGAAGCTGCATAAGAGAATGGATGAAGCAGATTGAGTAGGGATAGAAGCGGACCTCGAGGAGCTCAGTGACATCAACGTCGTCAGAGCCGGCCACCTCGCTGCTCTCCCGCGGACTCCCCTGATGGGATCTTCCCTCGGAGCCTTCATCCTCCCCCATTTCCTCCTCTTCCTCGGAGTCGTTGCTACTGTCGTCTTCTTTCGGCGGCATCTGTTCTGGAGCGGGCTCTAGACCGAGCATCACCTTCACCAGAAGGGATGGCTCCGCGCGCTGACCACGTTGGCGCGCGTAATCGTCCATGGCCGTCAGATACGCATACTGCCGGTTGAAGTCCACCCTGTCGGCAATGTGGAGGCGCCCGACCTCTGGTAGATGGATTCCTTCTCTGAGAATCTTTCGCCAGATGGCGTCGGTCCCCAGTGACTGCCGCAGGGTCATCCAGGCCGACCACAGCGCCAGGAAGACTGCATCGTGGGAGGGTTCGAGCAGACGTCTCACCTGCTTCCCGGTCCGCTCTTCGACCACCACGCGTGCCCCCTCTCTGGGCGCCGAGGTCGTAGCGGCAGCTCGCGATGTGCCCGCCGCCGAAGTCCCTGCCCGCGCCGGCTCCGCTGCTTGGCGCGCCTCCGTTCTCCCCCGTGTGGCGGCGCCTCGCCTCCTTCCTTGACGCCCGGTCTCCGCACGGGTAACCTCGATCCGCCGAACTGGCTTCCGTAGAAGCCCCTCGGGGTACGCGATGGCCCAGTGTTCGGCATACTCGGTTGCCAAGCCTGCGTCAACCCCGGTAGGAGGGAGAGTGATGACGTCGCCAGAGCCGAAAGCGGCAAACATCAGCCACATCTGGCGAAGGACGCAAGGGTTCGTCTCCTCCCGGACGGCAGTGAATACCCTCTTCGGCATCCGCTGAAGGCACCCGAACTGCCTGGCGAACCGGGCTAGCACGTAAGGCTCGCAGATCACCTTTCCGTCGATCCGAGCCACGAGCACCCCGCCCCGCATGTTCAGGAAGTATTCATGCTGCTCCAGTGGACCCTGCCCGTTGTCGATCATTTGGCCAACGGGTGTGGGGAACGGACTGAAGTTGAAATTGGTATGATTGCCAATCCGAATCCTCACGCCCTCCTCACTTAGGGTCATCGGAGCGACCCCCGCGATGTTCAGCAGGGAGGGTCGCAGGCCGTTGCCCGGAGGAATGATGGCGTTCGGAAACGTGTACCCATCGAGGTGAGCAGCCACCCAGCCGTGGAAGAACTGAAAGGGCCCACAGATCCTTCGTGGCGACCCCCCTCGTGAGATGCGTCCCAGGATGGCATACAGCCTCGCCAGCACTGGGACCCCGAGGTTGTATCTTTTGTTGGCGGCCATAGCGCCCGCCACCGCCAGTGTCGCCGGGCGAACGCCCATTCTCGCGTCCCGCACTGGAAGGAGCCACCCACTCAGAAAGGCGGCCAGGAACGCCGCGTACCGGACATTTGGGTCCCGGGCCTCGATGACGCGGTACCCCCATGAGCGGTAGTCGCCCGTCTCCAGGACCCGCCAGTACGACCCGTTCCGGCTCCTCTGAGCTGCGGTCGGGCACCGCTTCCCCCTGCCTGGCATCTTGACCGCCGGGTCATGCTCCAAGAACTGGCCGAACCACTCCTTGTAGGCTATGTCCTTCTGGAAGTCCTTGATCCCGAGCCGCTGCGTAGCCAGGTCAAGCAGATGCCAGGTCAGAATGGGAGTCCGTGACCTGTCCTCCCAGATGTTCTTCGGTGGCAGGAACTCATCGTATTGGTAGCCCTCCAGCGGGATACCTCCGATGCAGTGGATGTCCCAGAGACCGATGCCGACCTCCCCATGGTGAAGATGGAAGGTGTTGGTATCCGGAGACCAGCGGGTGAACAGCTCCGGCCCGAGCTCGGACTGCTGGTAGAAGTGGAACTGCGACGTCCACACCGCCTCAAACAGGCCGATGTACCGCAGCTCCTCTGCGAAGTGATCGCAAGTGTGGCGTACCCAGAACGCCCAGGCCCACTCACTGGTGAAATTGCCCCCAGACCGCAAGTCCCAGTCCTTCAGCCAGCCCTTGGTGTCGTCAGTGACACTCTGGCGATATGTGCTCGAGTAGAGGGCTGGAGAATTCTCCGCAGTAGGCTCACCCCCGTCAATGGTTCGCGTCCTCGGGTTCAGGACATAGACGTCCAAGTGCCTGGTCTCCCTGGAAGGATGCCCATTGTTGGTGATGTTATAGCGGGGAAGCTCGTCCTCCCGAGTCACCCAGGTCCGTGGCGCATCAACCTCGAACCCTGGCACCGAAACCTCGTCTAGGATGCCGAAGTTCCAGAGTGGCAGGTTGTCCGACAGTGGATATGTCTTCTGGGCCGACGTCAGCAAGTCGAACAAGGATTGATTGTTGGAAACAATCTCCTTGGCTCCGTAAACCCCCTCGTTCGTCGCCATCTCAGCTCTGCGAGTGGCGGCATCCCCATCATTTCCTTGATGCGCGGCCATCTCAGAAGTTTCGGGAGTCGTGTGGGTTAAGGGATGAAGCGTGCAGGATCGGACGAGGCTGGTAGAGAAGTTTGAAGTTGGGCGCGCAATCCAAGTGGACGGCGCGCAATTGGGAAGAATGTCGCGCAAAGTTCTGGGTTTTCGCGCAAAGACAGGCGAATTCCGGATGGTTTTGCGCGCCGATCGGGCGAATTTCGCGACCGGAAAAGGCAATTTCGCGCACGAGAGCGTTGAAGCTTATCGCGCGGAAGGCCTGTGTACGGAACGCGGAACCCTGGACCCCTATTTATAGACGAGGCCGGGATTCCGCGCCGCGCGGAATGTTCGATTGCACGACCGCGGCTGCAAATTGCGCGCCAGGTGCCCCTTTTTGCGCGCCTAAGTCCCGCGCAGCCCAGGACTTCGGCATTCCGGCGTCTCCCTCGGAACCCGATCGTGGCGACCTCTCGCCGATCAGATTCCGAGGGGGGGCTTTTGTAGACGCCGGAAAAGTCCGTTGTTCCCAAACGAAGCTCCGGATGCAGAAAGCGAAGTGATATTTGGAGTCAGAGGCACGTTCCGGAGGGCCCGGAGGACTTGCGCGAAATTTCAGAGGCCCGCGCGCAAAGTTGAGTCGCGGCGCGCAATCCTCCCGGGATGCGCGTAATGCGCTGGGCCGGCGCGCTATTTTGCGCGCCCGTGGCCCGCGCGGCGCCCTTGCGCGCTGGGTCCTGATTCCGCGCCCGCGAAGGGAATTCCGCGCCCGAGGCCGGATTCCGCGCCCGGGGTTGCCTATAAATATAAGGCGACCCCCGACGTTTTGAAGGTTGCCAGAATCCGAAGCGTCGCTCGTTCGCGCAATCCAACCCCTTCCGCGCGCAATGCCGATCTTCAGGTAACCTCCGTTCTTTCGCGCAATAGAGCCTTGGGGTTCGCCTTCGCGCGCAATCCCCTTGGCTCCTTTCCTTTGAATAATCATCAACCCGAAGGCCTTTGCGCGCAAAAGAAGCCTCTTGCGCGCAATTGCCCCCGGGTGCGCGCAATCCCGCCCGATTGCGCGCACCCCCCATTTTCAAAGTGGCCATTCGTTAGAGAATGAGCCGTTGCCCCCGCGAGCTGTCTGAAGCCCGGTGCGCGCAATCTCAATCATCCGCGCGCAAAGGGCTGGCCCGATTGCGCGCCAGCCCGCCATTTTGCGCGCCGACCTGCTGTTTTGCGCGCAAAGCTCCTTTTTTGCGCGCAATCCGCCAGGGTCGCCCCCTTTGACCCCCTGAGGGTACCCGCCTGCGTGGCGCCCGATGATCTTCATCCTGGGTGCCCGCACCGTGCGTTGTCTTTCCGTGCGGCCCTCTAGGCTTGCGCGAAGTGACACGGACCCATCGGCGGCCACCGACGTCCTGCACGACGTTAAACTGCATACGTCCAAGCTGCACGACGTTAAACTGCCTAGCATATCGTCCGCGTTGCAAGACGTTAAACTGCCAAGTGTTTTGTCCAGCATGACGTTAAACTGTACCACGTCCGCGCTGTAAGACGTTAAACTGCCAAGCACCTTCGTCCTCAACACACGACGTTAAACTGTACTTCGTCCGGCAAGACGTTAAACCGTCCGCTTCGTCCTCAACACACGACGTTAAACTGTACTTCGTCCGGCAAGACGTTAAACCGTCCGTATCACCCGATCCCGTGCCTCGCACGCAGGGTCCCCCCTGGTTTGGATGTGGCCCCCACCCGCTCGTCTCTGCAGGGATGCCGGGATTGCCCCTCTTTAGGGATGATTTAATGGGAGCGGCTTTTCCCTACGGGGGTAGGGTATTACAAACCCCTAGTTTCTTGTGGGGGGCTGCACATGTGTATCTCCATTGCGCTCCCCCACCGCCGAAGCCAGTAGAGGGTGTGACTGGGATCGAGGTGTCTCCTACTTTCGGTCCAAGTCCCTTCCAACTGAGTTTTGCCGCATCCGGGCTGCCTCAAGTGCGTAAGTCCTGACAGAATGAACTACGTGGACTTTGATCCCTGTCTTCTAAACAGGGTACGTAGGAAGCCTCCCTGAGGTTCAAGCCCACCACCTGGTCGTCCCGGTCGTATCCACGTCGGTTCGTCCATCAGTGGACCCCTCCAGGGTTCACGCTTGCGTCGATTCACCTATGAATCTGCCCCTGTGGGAGACTGCCCGTGTGTATCTCCACTGTGCCTCCCCACAGCCCCTTTTTCCATTTCTCCTTTCATCGTCCAGCATGACGTGAAACTGTGATCCACCCGGCCGTTCCATCCCCCTCTGTGCGAGGTGGTTCGGTTCAATCCTCCGCCCGGCGGCCTCGACCCCTTCGTGAGTCGGCTTGCCGACGTCCAGCATGACGTTAAACTGTATACCCGAACTACGTTGACTTTGATCCGTGCTAACGCGCGGTACGTAGGAAGCCCCTACGGGGTCCAAGCTCTTCACTCCATCATCCATCTTGATCCTTACCCGGGCCGCCACATCCCGGTGGGGTCATGCCACTTCACTCCACTCCATATCACTTGGGAAGCCGCCCATGCGCTGGCCCCAGCGTCGGAGGTTCCCCGCAAGGGGTTCTGTCATCTGATCCACTTTTCGTGTTGATCAGTCCGATGCCGTCCCCGCTGGACGTTAAACTCGCGGCATACCCCGTGTTAAACATGGGAAGCTGAGGAAAACCTCAGGGGACACAGTTCCCCGCACCCAGTGCGGGATGCCTCAGGCCATCACGCCTTCGAGAAGCCCTATTAGGGACGGAAGATAGACGTGCAGAGCCGCAGTGTTACGACACGCCCCCAGCACCCAGAGCCACCCGGCCTTCTCACCGCAGGTTGCTGCCCCGACCAGACTCCTTGGAGCGTCCGGGCGGAAGCAGCGTAATTAACCGGTGTCCATGAAGATATGGCGCCGGGAACGAGATTCACGAGCATGTCTTAAATCTATGAGGGAGACCCGGATTAGGCGACGAGTTCCGAGGAGACGTCCAAGGAAGGAGGAGCCGACATCCCATCATCCCAGTTTCGATCAAGGAGCAGACGCCCCTAAGTAAGGGACGGATGATGCCCGCCTTTGGAAAGCGGGACTGCGGGACCACAAGCCGCGCGCCCATCCCCTCGGTTTGACGGGTGCACGCGCGAACGCGTCCTGGCGGAACAGCGTAACCCGACGCACATCCGCACCGAAACATGTATCAAACTTCTTTTGGGGATATGGTTGTTGTTGTTGCTGCTGAAATGGTCTCCCAGGGAACACTGCTGCACAATCTTCTGTCTCTTGTAGTTGTGGGCAACAATCAGTTGGGTGGCTTGTCTCAGTGCAAATGCCACATGGCCTTGAAGGAGGGGGTTGGGATGTCTTTTGAGCCAACGCAATCTGCCTCACCATAGTTTTAAATTCTTCTAACTTAGTATCAGTGAAATTACTTTCAAGGGAATAAGGACTTACTTGATGTACTCCTCGAACATGTGGTATACCTCTATCACCGAATTGTTGGGAGTTTTGGGCCATTTTGTCAATCAATGCTCGTGCAGCTACTGGTGTCTTGTCCACCAATGCTCCTCCAGCTGTAGCATGCACCATGCTCCTCTCCATGGGTGTGAGTCCTTCATAGAAGTATTGGATGAGGAGGTGCTCACTGATTTGGTGATGCGGACAACTTGCACACAACTTCTTGAATCGCTCCCAGTACTCATACATTGACTCCCCTTGTTATTGCTTGATCCCCGATATCTCCTTTCGAATAGAAGTGGTCATTGATGCTGGAAAAAATCTCTTCAATAAAAGACGTTTCAAATCGTTCCAACAAGTTACATCTTTGGGTTGTAAATAATACATCCAGTCTTTTGCAGCTCCATCAAGTGAGAATGGGAATGCTCTTAATTTGATTTGATCTTCAGAAACATTTCTTGGTTTAAGGGTTGAGCAAACCACATTAAATTCTTTCAAATGTTTATTGGGATCCTCACCAGAGAGGCCATGAAACTTTGGAAGTAAGTGAATTAACCCAGATTTCTGTTCAAAGTCCTATTTGAGATTTGGGTATGCAATACAATTTGGTTGATAGTTAACATCAGGTGCAAAAAATTATCGAATGGTTCTATTAAGTTCATTTCCATTGTTTCCAGCCATTGGTTCCTCTTTTATGTTTGAATTTTAATTGATTCCAATTTCAATGTTTTCAAAATAGAGGAATTCACCAACTGGTTGAATATTGAAACTTCCCGTAGACGGAGAATTTCTGATTCGAGCCCTAAGGCTACGTTCAATATCAGGGTCAAGATCAAAGAGATCTTCAGGATTAGTTCGTGTCATAGATCAAATAAAAATGAAAAGAAAGAAAGTGGACCATAGTAAAATAAAAATGAGAAGTTTGAGTTGATGGTCCAAAAAGAAGTAGAAGAAAATAAAAGAAGAGGAAGAAAAATCAGATTGGGTAAAGAAGGAAGAAAGGAGAGAGGAAGAGAATAAAATGTAAAATAAAATAAATACCTCTAATTGGTTGAAATAATTACTTGCCTCCTCGGCAATGGCTCCAATCTGGTAGAGCGCCATCGTGGGCACACTCAAATGATTAGTAAGATTTTGGGGTACTTAGGTGCAGCAGAGTGGCTGACCAAGGTCGTCTCTCAAAGGAGGAAGTGAATTTAACAACTTATTAAAGGTATTCTAAAAATAAAATAAAAGAGAATAAAATAAAAACACTACTTTAAAGGATTGGGGTTTTTTTATAGTTTATGAATCTAGAAGAAGTTTGCTGGAAGAAGATTGTATATTTTTTTTGTTTTTAGTTTTGAAATGAATTTCGATTAAATTGACACAACAAGAAGATGTTTTTTTAGAAATCTATTTTAAAAGGCGTAATCAATCTAACTCTACCTCTTCATTAACTTATTAATCATTATAATTTAAATCAATACCCACTTAATTATGATCCCCTAATTTGTTATCCCTCGAACCCTATGAGAGTTAACTTAACCACAAAGATGAAATTACTTAAACCCTAGGCTAGCTTCGGAACACGCAATCGCAGCACCCTGCTTTGATTGTTGTTCTAAGGATAGCTTATGGTCAGTGGTTAATTAGAGAACATATCCATTATGGAAATGAGGATGAATTGTGTTTAGGGATTTATATATTAACTCTACAAATTTATCCCGTGTGGTCTTGTTTACCGATTAATATTACGCTCTCACAATTTACACAAAATCTCGACCTCGCGTGTTTTTGTGTTAATTGTTAAATTTCTTGCTTAGTTTCTTGTAATTTAAAAACACAATTAATGGATCATATTATGTTAATTACAGTATCTCATTGATTCAAAATAATTAAATGAAGAGGGTAGAAGATAGATCGATTACTAAAAGACTAGTCTTCCATGGGTGGCGTAATCATCGTAGAAGCGTTTTGCATGTGCAAAGGTTTATAATGGGTATAACCCAATAACGCTTCTACTCAAGAATTCCAGACCAAAGAGGAATATTAATATAAGAATAAATTTAATCAAAACAGAAGAAAAGAGAAGAAATAAATGAAGAACAAAGAAGTTTATTACACAAATGAAAACATTACAAAATGAAGAAGAGAAGAAGAAGGATTCGTCGAAGGGATCCTTGATTCAAGAGCTACCCTTATTGAAATAGTTGGATAATTGGAGTGGATACACTTCTCCTCTGACCTAAACTTCTAAAATCACGTACCAACGCCTCCAAATGAGAAAAAATCCAATTTATATAGGGGAGGGGAGGAGAGGTTACAAGTGGTTTCAAGTGTGAATGTGGAAATTCGGAAAAATATTTTATGCCATATTTCACTGCCCATTTCACCACCAAAACGCATGAATTGGCCGGCCTTCCAGAAGGGTAAAATGTGAGTATATGGGTCATATATCTCTTCACCAAATTTGGGCTCAATAAAAGCCCATATGAAGGAGTTATGACCAAAATACAGAAGCTTCTCCATTCTGGCGAGTCCAGCCCAACGTTGACTTCATGGCCCATTTTCAACAAACACATGAACTCTTTAGCTCTAGTGTCCTGAATAAAAGTTGTGTATAATTAAGTTAGTAACACTATTACAAAAGTTAAAATTCAAATAATAAATATAAAAATATTTATCTTCGAAATACTACAGTGAACTATAAAGGGTAAAACTGGAATTTTCATCAAATATTCAAATGACAGATCTAATCCCAAATACTTTCTAATTAAACATATTTTACACAATGTGAGGAAATTATATCATTTATTATCAATAAAATATTCAATAAAATAGTGTTTTATCAACTCCCCCACACTTACCCTTTTGCACTCCTGGGCAAAACCTCATATCAAGTAAACATCAATATCAAATCAAAACCAATTTTAAAACACATATCCTTAAGATAAATAAATTTCACACCAAGAATAAAAAGATATCATGCCTCATAAAAAACCTTATTTAAAGTTCTCCATTTATATCATTCAATGTATTTCCACTTCATTTATCCTCCCATGCATAAAACACTTACCTCGCTTGAATTTTCTCTCATCACTCAAATATCAAATTGTTTGCAATGTCTTTCTCATCCAAACTCATAAAACGGTCACCATAGGCTTGATAGATTCCTACATCGCTACCCGATGTGAGTCAAGGACATATGTTTATCATGAGGACTTTTCAGGGTTGTTCGGTGGCTTTCGGTTGGTAGGATTAAGATGTGAAAAACTCTGAGGCTGAATGAGGAGGGCTTGACTCTTTTGAAGCAAAATTGCATTAATCTAATTTTCACTTAAATATGGTCTTCTCCTCAATCCCCATAGTACCAATTCAGCTCCATCATCATGAAAAGTCATGAAAAGTTTACACCATTCATCATTTCAGCATCAAAAATGTCAATCTTCTCAAACATGATTTTCTTGAAAGCTCCAGATGGGCACAACTTTCCTCCTCAATTAGAAGCTCCAGAAAAGGCACAGCTTCACTTGTCATGAAAGCTCCAGAAAAGGCACAACTTTCAATATAATGGCTTTATTCAGTGGAAAACACATCTCTTCAAAATTTAATTTTCCACCCAAAGTATCACAGAATGTGGTGGCACAACACAAGATATATTCCCCCACACTTAAGATCAACTAGATTATGCAATTTCAATTCAAGAGTTGGTTGGATAGGGAAAATTGGCTTGTAATGTGGCTAACCTAACAGGCTGTGCATGTCTTCTATGGTCTACAAGGATTAAATATTCAAGGTAGGCCATTATAAAAAATGATTCTTTGAAATAGAGGTTTTAATACCAAACAAATGCCTCAATCATTTAAACATAATTACCTCAAACCCTCAAGTTTTGACAGGAATAGATCAAATTATGGTTAAATAAAGTATGGTTTGGTTCTCTCAAGAAGCGAGGTGAATGTAAAGAATATGAAAATAATGGTTTATAATCCTCACAGGAAAGTGATTTTAAATATAAAGACAGCGAGATTGGCATGAGATTCAAAATTCAGCGTACTTTTCATGAAATTACTAAATATTTGAACTTGAAACAAAGTCATTTCAGCATTCATTTAAGCTTAGTTTCATGGGGTAAATTGTTTCACTTATTGATATGGAATTAAAAATGGTGATGAAAATCATTTCAGCTCAAAAGTTTCAAAAACACACAGAAAATTGTAAAATAAACACACAAAATTTGAAAAACACACAATTTTTTTTGGTTTTTTTGAACAGGAAAGTAATTGAAATTACTAAACTAAAAGGTTCCCTCCCCCATACTTAAAATATTTCATTGTCCTCAATGTGAACCTAAGAGATGATATATGCACATGAAATGTAGAATTTTTAAATAGGACAAATAATATAAAAGTGAAAGGGTTAGGAACAGCCTGATGTGCTCAAGTGATGATGGGGTCATGCAGTGTGATAAAATCCACTACATCAGTAGGAAGTCCCTCAATGTATCTCTTCAAACGTTGCCCATTGACTGTAAAGATCCTTCCAGTGTCCTCTTGTGTGATCTCCACTACACCATAAGGAAAAAAATTAGTCACAACATAAGGACCTAACCATCTGGAACGCAACTTACCAGGCATCGGCTTCAGTCGTGAACTGTAGAGAAGGACTTTCTCTCCAACATGAAACTCCCTTTGTTAGATCATTTTGTCATGATATGCATTTTATCTTTCCTTGTAGAGCCTTGAGTTCTCATATGATGATAATCTAATCTCCTCAAGCTCTTGAATTTGCAGCTTCCATTGGATTCCAGCTTGTGCCAAATCCATGTTGCATTTCTTTATAGCCCAATAAGCCCGATGCTTGACTTCCACTGAGAGATAACATGCTTTCGCAAAAACAATCTGAAATGGGGACATACCAATGGGGGTCTTGTATGCTGTTCTATAATCCCACAATGCATCATCCAAGCTCTTGCTCCAATCCTTCCTATTTGGCTGTACAGTTTTCTCCAAGATTTGTTTCAACTCACGATTTGAAACCTCAGCCTGGCCATTTGTTTGGGGGTGGTATGGTGTTGATGTTTTGTGTGTCACCATATACTTTCGAAGGAGGGAAGCAAAATTCCTATTGCAAAAGTGTGTCCCTTGGTCACTGATGATGGCCTTTGGTACTCCAAACCTGCAAAAAATCTGTGCTTTGACAAATTCCACAATAACATGAGAATCGTCAGTCCTGGTGGACTTGGCCTCCACCCATTTACTCACATAATCAACAACAACCAAAATATACAAAAATCCAAATGAACTAGGAAAAGGACCCATAAAATCAATGCCCCATACATCAAAAATATCACAGAATAGTATGGGTTGTTAGGGCATCTCATGTCTCTTAGAAATGTTCCCAGTGTGTTGGCAACGAGAGCATGACTTACAAAACACATGGGCATCATGGAATAATCTAGGACAATATAATCCAGAGTCCAAAACCATCCTAGCTGTCCGTTGGGGTCCAAAGTGTCCACCACAAGCAAGTGTATGACAAAAATGCAAAATAGACTCAAACTCATGATCGGGAACACACCTCCTAATGACTTGGTCACTACAAATGCGCCAGAGGTAAGGATCATCCCACACATAATACCTAGACTCACTTTTTAATTTTTGGACCTAATATTTCTTTAAATTTATAGGGATTTCAGAGGCAACAATGTAGTTCACTAAATCAGCATACCAGGGATGCGTACCTGAGATGGAATAAAGATGCTTATTAGGAAAAGTATCCCAAAGTGGTACCTTGTCTAAGGTGTCATCCTCTAGTGTGTGAGTAAGACTACTCATGTGGCCTGCCACCAAATTCTATGACCCCTTCTTGTCCTTTATCTCAAGGTCAAACTGTTGAAGAAGGAGCATCCAACAGATAAGTCGTGGCTTTGCATATAGATTCTTCAGGAGGTACCTCAAAGCTGTTTGGTCAGAAAAAACAACTACTTTAGAGCCCAATAAATATGAACGGAATTTATCTAAAGAAAATATGACAGCAAGAAACTCCTTTTCCGTGGTTTTGTAGTTTTATTGGGCTGAATCCAATGTCCTTGATGCATAGGCAATCACATGTGAACGTCCTTCCACCCTCTGAGATAAGACAGATCCAACCGCGAAGTTGGAGGCGTCACACATAAGCTCAAATGGAAGGTCCCACTGTGGGGGTTGTATGATAGGTGGAGTGGTCAGACACTTCTTTAGCTCATCAAAGGAAGTCCTACAAGAATCATCAAACACAAAATTAGAATCTTTTTGAAGTAATCGTGACATAGGAAGAGCGATCTTACTAAAATCTTTGATGAAGCGCCGATAAAATCCTGCATTCCCTAGGAAAGATCTAACATCACGCACACATGAAGGATAGGGTAAGGATGAAATAATGTCTACCTTAGATCTATCAACCTCTATCCCATGTTTTGGCACTACATGCCCTAAGACAATTCCATGCTCTACCATAAAATGACACTTTTCAAAGTTCAGGACCAGATTCTTCTCAATACAACGACTCAACACCTTTCCCAAACTACGTAGACATTCATCAAATGAAGACCCATACACTGCAAAATCATCCATAAATACCTCCATGCAGGTCTCAATAAAATCAGAAAAAATACTCACCATACATCTCTGGAAGGTACCTGGGGCATTGCAAAGTCCAAATGGCATCCTACGGTAGGCAAATGTGCCAAAGGGACAGGTTAATGTAGTCTTCTCCTGATCCTTTGGAGCTATAGGAACCTGAAAATATCCAGAAAATCCATCCAAGAAACAATAGTGTGTTTTCCCAGCTAGTCTCTCGAGAATTTGATCAACAAATGGGAGATGGAAATGGTCCTTGCGAGTGGTCTGATTTAGTTTCCTATAATCAATACACACACGCCAACTGTTTTGCACCCTCATTGAAACTAAATCATATTTCTCATTTTTAACAACAGAAAAACCAGTTTTCTTAGGCACAACCTGAATTGCACTTACCCACTGAGAATCTGAAATGGGAAAGATTATACCTGCCTCGAGCAATTTCTCAACTTCTTTTTTAACAAATTCCAGGAGGGTGGGATTGAGTCTCCTTTGTGGCTGTCTCACCGGTTTAGCCCCATCCTCCAAGAGAATCCTATGCATGAAAATGGAGGGGCTAATACCTGATATGTCAGCCAAGGTCCACCCAATCGCCCTGATGTTCTCCCTCAAAATATTCAAAATCTTTTCTTCATGTTCAAAAGGGATATTGTTAGCAATTATAACAGGTAATCTCTCACCACTCAATAAGTATGAGTATTTCAGATTTGGTGGCAATGGCTTGAGTTCTAATGAAGGAGGGTGTAGTATGGATGGATACATTGAAGGAACTGAAATATGTGCACAAAGAGCATCGGTATCAGAATATACATCATCAAAATCAGAGAATAAAGCATCAAATCCATCAGCATGCTCTATAGCCAGGTCATAATCAGAGTTCACATAAACAAATATGAATCCATTTCAAAATCAAATCTTAGAGAGTCTTGTTCATTAGAAACAGGCGTGGAAGTTCTCTTAGACATTAAACCAGAACCAATACTCATAATCTTCCTAAGCATATGACAATCAAAATCCATGGAGTTTTTACTCGGTTGTTCAAAATGGGAGATAACAAAAGCAGAATGGTCCTCAGAGGGGTAGTTCATGGAATCCATAACATTAAATATCACAACTTCATCCCCAAATTCCATGGAAAGTGTACCCTCATTGACATTTATGATAGTTTTTTGCAGTTTTGAGGAAGGGAATACCTAAGATAATGGGGGAATGAGAACTTACCTGATCATCCTCCATGTTAAGAACATAGAAATCCGCTGGAAAGATCATGTCTCTTACCCGGACAAGTACATCCTCAAGGACTCCCGCTGGATATGTCGTAGCTCTATTCGCCAATTGCACCACTACTCTTGTTGGCTTCAACTCACCAACCTGCAAGGAAGAGAATACAGAGTGAGGAATCACATTTATTGAAGCTCCTAAATCACAAAGAGCATCAGAGAAGTGAAACTCCCCTATGGTACATGAGATGGTGAATGTCCTGGGATCCTTGCACTTTGTTGGCATTGCTAGAGTTGGTATAATGAGTGCCGAGACATTCCTTCCAAGGTTTATCCTCTCATTTCCCTTGATCCCTCTTCGATTGGTGCAAAGTTCTTTTAAGAATTTGGCATACCTTGAGATTTTCTTAATGGCTTCAAGTAGAGGAATGTTGACCTCCACATGCTTGAATGTGTCCAAAACCTCATTTTTCATTGCTTCTTCAGCTATCTTCTTGGTTTGAACAACCATGTTTGGAAAAGGAAGGGGTTTAGGAGGTACATAATCAATCTTTTTCTTACCTTTATCTTTCTCCTTAGATTGCTCATCTGTTGGTATGGAATGCGGCTTCTCTAGAGTAGAGGTGAATCTCGGTGGAATGGTAGGTACAGATGTATTGTTCATTTGCTTCCCACTTCTCAATGTGATGGAACTAACATTCCCCTTTGGATTTGGAGTGGGTTGGGAAGGTAGATTTCCAGAATTCTTACTTACAAGTTCATGGAGGGCGGTGGCAATCTGGCTCATTTGAGTCTTCAACTACCTCAGCTCCGAACTTTGACTATTTAGCTCATTCTGTTGATTAAGAACAATTTGCTTCAAAAGATCATCAGTATTAGAATCTACCTTTGGTGGAGGATTCCCTTGTTGATGACTTGTTGATGGTTGAGCTTCAAATCTCCTTTGGGGTTGTTGGAAACCCTGTTGGTAAGGTGGAGCCTGCTGGAAGTTTGGTTGAAAAGGGGGCCTTTGTTGTTCTCCACAGCCATACCTCATGTCCGACTGATCTTTCCACACTTTGTTGTATACTATATCAAACTTCTTTTGGGGATATGGTTGTTGTTGTTGCTGCTGAAATGGTCTCCCAGGGAACACTGCTGCACAATCTTCTGTCTCTTGTAGTTGTGGGAAACAGTTAGTTGGGTGGCTTGTCTCAGTGCAAATGCCACATGGCCTGGAAGGAGGGGGTTGGGATGTATTTTGAGCCAATGCAATCTACCTCACCATAGTTTTCAATTCTTCTAACTTAGTATCAATCAAATGACTTTCAAGGGAAGAAGGACTTACTTGATGTACTCCTCGAACATGTGGTGTACCTCTATCACTGAATTATTGGGAGTTTTCGGCCATTTTGTCAATCAATGCTTGTGCAGCTACTGGTGTCTTGTCCACCAATGATCCTCTAGCTACAGCATCCACCATGATCCTCTCCGTGGGTGTGATTACTTCGTAGAAGTATTGGATGAGGAGTTGCTCACTGATTTGGTGATGCAGACAGCTTGCACACAACTTCTTGAATCGCTCCCAGTACTCATACATTGAATCCCTTTGTTCTTGCTTGATCCCCGATATCTCCTTTTGAATAGAAGTGGTCCTTGATGCTGGAAAAAATCTCTGCAAGAAAAGACGTTTCAAATCGTTCCAACAAGTTACATCTTCGGGTTGTAAATAATACATCCAGTCTTTTGCAGCTCCGTCAAGTGAGAATGGGAATGCTCTTAATTTGATTTAATCTTCAGAAACATTTCTTGGTTTAAGGGTTGAGAAAACCACATTAAATTATTTCAAATGTTTATTGGGATCCTCACTAGAGAGGCTATGAAACTTTGTAAGTAAGTGAATTAACCCAGATTTCAGTTCAAAGTCCGATTTGAGATTTGGGTATGCAATACAATTTGGTTGATAGTTAACATCTGGTGCAGCCAATTCTCGAATGGTTATATTAAGTTCATTTCCATTGTTTCCAGCCATTGGTTCCTCTTTTATGTTTTAATTTGAATTTCTTCCAATTTCAATGTTTCCAAAAGAGAGGAATTCACCAACTAGTTGAATATTGAAACTTCCCGTAGACTGAGAATTTTTGATTCGAGCCCTAAGGCTACGTTCAATCTTAGGGTCAAGATCTAAGAGATCTTCGGGATTAGTTCGTGTCATAGATCAAATAAAAATGAAAAGAGAGAAAGTGGACCCTAGTAAAATAAAAATGAGATGTTTGAGTTGATGGTCCAAAAAGAAGTAGAAGAAAATAAAAGAAGAGGAAGAAAAATCAGATTGGGTAAAGAAGGAAGAAAGAAGAGAGGAAGAGAATAAAACGTAAAATAAAATAAATACCTCTAATTGGTTGAAATAATTACTTGCCTCCCCGGCAATGGTTCCAATTTGGTAGAGCGTCGTCGTGGGCGCACTCAAATGATTAGTATGATTTTGGGGGTACTTAGGTGCAGCAGAGTGGCTGACCAAGGTCGTCTCTCAAAGGAGGAAGTGAATTTAACAACTTATTAAAGGTATTATAAAAATAAAATAAAAGAGAATAAAATAAAAACACTACTTTAAAGGATTGGGTTTTTTTTATAGTTTATGAATTTAGAATAAGTTTTCTGGAAGAAGATTGTATATTTTTTTTGTTTTTAGTTTTGAAATGAATTTCGATTAAAATGACACAACAAGAAGATGTTTTTTTAGAAATCTATTTTAAAAGGAGTAATCAATATAACTCTACCTCTTCATTAAATTATTAATCATTATCATTTAAATCAATATCCACTTAATTATGATCCCCTAATTTGTTATCCCTTGAACCCTATGAGAGTTAACTTAACCACAAAGATGAAATTACTTAAACCCTAGGCTAGCTTCGGAACACGCAATCGCTGCACCCTGATTTGATTGTTGTTCTAAGGATAGCTTATGTTCAGTGGTTAATTAGAGCACATATCCATTCTGGAAATGAGGATGAATTGTGTTTAGGGATTTATATTTGAACTCTACAAATTTATCCCGTGTGGTCCTGTATTACCGATTATGATTACGCTCTCACAATTTACACAAAATCCCGACCTCGCGTGTTTTTGTGTTAATTGTTCAATTTCTTGCTTAGTTTCTTGTAATTTAAAAACACAATTCATGGATCATATTATGTGAATTACAGTAGCTAATTGATTCAAAATAATTAAATGAAGAGGGTAGAAGATAGATCGATTACTAAAAGACTACTTTTCCATGGGTGGCGTAATCATCGTAGAAGCGTTTTGCATGTGCAAAGGTTTATAATGGGTATAAACCAATAACGCTTCTACTCAAGAATTAAATCCCAAAGAGGAAGATTAAGATAAGAATAAATTTAAACAAAACAGAAGAAAAGATAAGAAATAAAACAAGAACAAAGAAGTTTGTTACACAAATGAAAACATTACAAAATGAAGAAGAGAAGAAGAAGGCTTCGTCGAAGGGATCCTTGATTCAAGAGCTACCCTTATTGAAATAGTTGGAGAATTGGAGTGGATACACTTCTCATCTGACCTCAACTTCCCAAAGCACGTCCCAAACCCTCCAAATGAGAAAAAATCCAATTTATAGAGGGAAGGGGAGGAGAGGTTACAAGTGGTTTCAAGTTTGAATGTGGAAATTCGGCCAAATATTTTATGCCAAATTTAACCGCCCATTTGTCCACCAAAACGCATGAATTTTCCGGACTTCCAGAAGGGTAAAATGTGAGGATATGGTTCCTCTATCTCCTCTCCAAATTTGGGCTCAATACAGGCCTATATGAAGGAGTTATGGACGAAATACAGAAGCTTTTCCATTCTGGAGAGCCCAGCCCAACGTTGACTTCATGACCCATTTTCAACAACCAAATGAACTCTTTAGCTCTAGTGTCCTGAATAAAAGTTTTGGATACTTAAGTTAGTAACACTATTACAAAATTTGAAATTCAAATAATAAATATAAAAATATTTATCTTCGAAATACTATAGTTAACTATAAAGGGTAAAACTGGAATTTTCATCAAATATTCAAATGAATGATCTAATCCCAAATACTTTATAATTAAACATATTTAACACAATGTGAGGAAATTATATCATTTAGTATCAATAAAATATTCAATAAAATAGTGTTTTATCAACTCCTCCACACTTACCCTTTTGCACTCCTGGGCAAAACCTCATATCAAGTAAACATCAATATCAAATCAAAACCAATTTTAAAACACATATCCTTAAGATAAATCAATTTCAAACCAAGAATCAAAAGATATCATGCCTCATAAAAAACTTTATTTCAAGTTCTCCATTTATATCATTCAATGTATTTCCACTTCATTTATCCTCCCATGCACAAAACACTTACCTCGCTTGAATTTTCTCTCATCACTCAAATATCAATTTTTTTGCAATGTCTTTCTCATCCAAACTCATACAAGGGTCACCATAGTCTTGATAGATTCCTACATTGCTACCCAATGTGATTCAAGGACATATGTTTATGATGAGGACTTTTCATGGTTGTTCTATGGCTTTCGGTTGGTAGGATTAAGATGTGAAAAACTCTGAGGCTGAATGAGGAGGGATTGACTCTTTTGAAGCAAAATTGCATTAATTTAATTTTCACTTAAATATGGTCTTCTCCTCAATCCCCATAGTATCAATTCAGCTCCATCATCATGAAAAGTCATGAAAAGTTTACACCATTCATCATTTCAGCATAAAAAATGTCAATCTTCTCAAACATGATTTTCTTGAAAGCTCCAGATGGGCACAACTTTCCACCTCAATTAGAAGCTCCAGAAAAGGCACAGCTTCACTTGTCATGAAAGCTCCAGAAAAGGCACAAATTTCAATATAATGGCTTTATTCAGTAGAAAAAACATCTCTTCAGAATTTAATTTTCCACCCAAAGTATCACAGAATGTGGTGGCACAACACAAGATATATTTCCCCACACTTAAGCTCAACTAGATTATGCAATTTCACTTCAAGAGTTGGTTGGATAGGGAAAATTGGCTTGTAATGCGGCTAACCTAACAGGATGTGCATGGATTATAAGGTCTACAAGGATTAAATATTCAAGTTAGGCCATTATAAAAAAAGGATTCTTTGAAATAGGGTCTTTAATACCAAACAAATTCCTCAATCATTTAAACATAATTACCTCAAACCCTAAAGTTTTGACAGGAATAGATCAAATTATGGTTAAATCAAGTATGGTCTGGTTCTCTCAAGAAGTGAGGTGAATGTAAAGAATACGAAAATAATGGTTTAGAATCCTCACAGAAAAGTGAATTCAAATATAAAGACAGTGAGATTGGCATGGGATTGAAAATTCAGCGTACTTTTCATGAAATTACTAAATATTTGAACTTGAAACAAAGTCATTTAAGCATTAATTTAAGCATAGTTTCAAGGGGTAAATTGTTTCACTTATTGATATGGATTTAAAAATGGTGATGAGAATCATTTCAGCTCAAAAGTTTCAAAAACACATAGAAAATTGTAAAGTAAACACACAAAATTTGAAAAACACACAATTTTTTTTGGTTTTTTTGAACAGGAAAGAAATTGAAATTACTAAACTAAAAGGTTCCCTCCCCCATACTTAAAATATTTCATTGTCCTCAATTTGAAACTATGAGATGATATATACACATGAAATGTAGAATTTTTAAATAGGACAAATAATATAAAAGTGAAAGGGTTAGGAACAGCCTGATGTGCTCAAGTGATGATGGGGTCATGCAGTGTGATAAAATCCACTGCATCAGTAGGAAGTCCCTCAATGTATCTCTTCAAACGTTTCCCATTGACTGTAAAGATCCTTCCAGTGTCCTCTTGTGTGATCTTTACTGCACCATAAGGAAAAACATTAGTCACAACATAAGGACCTAACCATCTCGAACGCAACTTACCAGGCATCAGCTTCAGTTGGGAACTGTAGAGAAGGACTTTCTCTCCAACATGAAGCTCCCTTTATTGGATCATTTTGTCATGAGCTGCATTTGATCTTTCCTTGTAGATCCTTGAGTTCTCATATGATGATAATCTAATCTCCTCAAGCTCTTGAATTTACAGCTTCCTTTGGATTCCAGCTTGGGCCAAATCCATGTTGCATTTCTTTATAGCCCAATAAGCCCGATGCTCGACTTCCACTGGGAGATGACATGCTTTCCCAAAAACAATCTGAAATGAGGACATACCAATGGGGGTCTTGTATGCTGTTCTATAAGCCAACAATGCATCATCCAAGCGCTTGCTCCAATCCTTCCTATTTGGCTGCACGATTTTCTCCAAGATTTGTTTCAACTCACGATTTGAAACCTCAGTCTGGCCATTTGTTTGGGGGTGGTATGGTGTTGATGTTTTGTGTGTCACCCCATACTTTCGAAGGAGGGAAGCAAAATTCCTATTGCAAAAGTGTGTCCCTTGGTCACTAATGATGGACTATGGTACTCCAAACCTGCAAAAAATCTGTGCTTTGACAAATTCCACAACAACATGAGAATCGTTAGTCCAGGTGGACTTGGACTCCACCCATTTACTCACATAATCAACAGCAACCAAAATATACAAAAATTCAAATGAACTAGGAAAAGGACCCATAAAATCAATGCCCCATACATCAAAAATCTCACAGAATAGTATGGGTTGTTGGGGCATCTCATGTCTCTTAGAAATGTTCCCAGTGTGTTGGCAAAGAGAGCATGACTTATAAAACACATGGGCATCATGGAATAATCTAGGCCAATATAATCCAGAGTCCAAAACCTTCCTAGCTATCCATTGGGGTCCAAAGTGTCCACCACAAGCAAGTGTATGACAAAAATGCAAAACAGACTCAAACTCATGATCGGGAACACACCTCCTAATGACTTGGTCACTACACATGTGCCAGAGGTAAGGATCATCCCACACATAATACCTAGACTCACTTTTTTATTTTTGGACCTGATATTTCTTTAAATTTGTAGGGATTTCAGAGGCAACAATGTAGTTCACTAAATCAGCATACCAAGGATGCGTACCTGAGATGGAATAAAGATGCTCATCGAGAAAAGTGTCCCGAAGTGGTACCAGGTCCAAGGTGTCATCCTCTAGTGTGTGAGTAAGACTACTCATGTGGTCTGCCACCAAATTATCTGACCCCTTTTTGTCCTTTATCTCAAGGTCAAACTCTTGAAGAAGGAGCATCCAACGGATAAGTCATGGCTTTGCATCTGGCTTCTTCAGGAGGTACCTCAAAGCTGTATGGTCAGAAAAAACAACTACTTTAGAGCCCAATAAATATGAACGGAATTTATCTAAAGCAAATATGACAGCAAGAAACTCCTTTTCCATGGTTGTGTAGTTTGATTGGGATGAATCCAATGTCCTTGATGCATAGGCAATCAAATGTGAATGTCCTTCCACCCTCTGAGATAAGACAGCTCCAACCGCGAAGTTGGAGGCGTCACACATAAGCTCAAATGGAAGGTCCCACCGTGGGGGCTGTATCATAGGTGGAGTGGTCAGACACTTCTTTAGCTCATCAAAGGAATTCCTACAAGAATCATCAAACACAAAATCAGAATCTTTTTGAAGTAATCGTGACATAGGAAGAGCGATCTTACTAAAATCTTTGATGAAGTGCCGATAAAATCCTGCAGTCCCTAGGAAAGATCTAACATCACGCACACATGAAGGATAGGGTAAGGATGAAATAATGTCTACCTTAGATCTATCAACCTCTATCCCATGTTTTGGAACTACATGCCCTAAGACAATGCCATGCTCTACCATAAAATGACCCTTTTCAAAGTTCAGGACCAGATTCTTCTCAATACAACGATTCAACACCTTTACCAAACTACATAAACATTCAACAAATGAAGACCCATACACTGTAAAATCATCCATAAATACCTCCATGAAGGTCTCAATAAAATCAGAAAAAATACTCACCATACATCTCTGGAAGGTACCTGGGGCGTTGCAAAGTCCAAATGGCATCCTACGGTAGGCAAATGTGCCAAAGGGACAGGTGAATGTAGTCTTCTCCTGATCCTCTGGAGCTATAGGAACATGAAAATATCCAGAAAATCCATCCAAGAAACAATAGTGTGTTTTCCCAGCTAGTCTCTTGATCATTTGATCAATAAATGGGAGGGGGAAATGGTCCTTGCGAGTGGTCTGATTTAGTTTCCTATAATCAATACACACACGCCATCTGTTTTGCACCCTCATTGGAACTAAATCATCTTTATCATTTTTAACAACAGTAAAACCAGTTTTCTTAGGCACAACCTGAATTGGACTTACCCACTGAGAATCTGAAATGGGAAAGATTATACCTGCCTCGATCAATTTATCAACTTCTTTTTTAACAACTTCCAGAAGGGTGGGATTAAGTATCCTTTGTGGCTGTCTCACCGGTTTAGCCCCATCCTCCAAGAGAATCCTATGCAAGCAAATGGAGGGGATAATACCTGATATGTCAGCCAAGGTCCACCCAATCTCCCTGATGTTCTCCCTCAAAATATTCAAAAGCTTTTCTTCATGCTCAAAAGGGAGATTGTTAGCAATGATAATAGGTAATCTCTTACCACTCAACAAGTATGAGTATTTCAGATTTGGTGGCAATGGCTTGAGTTCTAATGAAGGAGGGTGTAGTATGGATGGAGACATTGAAGGAACTGAAATATGTGCACAAAGAGCATCGGTATCAAAATATACATCATCAAAATCAGAGAATAAAGCATCAAATCCATCAGCATGCTCTATAGCCATGTCATAATCAGAGTTCACATGAACAAGATCAGAATATGAATCCATTTCAAAATCAAATCTTAGAGAGTCTTGTTCATTAGAAACAGGCGTGGAAGTTCTCTTAGACATTAAACCAAAACCAATACTCATAATCTCCCTAAGCATAGGACAATCAAAATCCATGGAGTTTTTACTCGGTTGTTCAAAATGGGAGATAACAAAAGCAGAATAGTCCTCAGAGGGGTACTTCATGGAATCCATAACATTAAATATCACAACTTCATCCCCAAATTCCATGGAAAGTGTACCCTTATTGACATTTATGATAGTTTTTGCAGTTTTGAGGAAGGGCCTACCTAAGATAATGGGGTCATGAGAACTTACCTGATCATCCTCCATGTTAAGAACATAGAAATCCTCTGGAAAGATCATGTATCTTACCCAGACAAGTACATCCTCAAGGACTCCCGTGGGATATGCCGTAGCTCTATTCGCCAATTGCACCACTACTCTTGTTGGCTTCAACTCACAAACCTGCAAGGAAGAGAATACAGAGTGAGGCATTACATTTATTGAAGCTCCTAAATCACAAATAGCATCAGAGAAGTGAAACTCCCCTATGGTACATGGGATGGTGAATGTCCCGAGATCCTTGCACTTTGTTGGCATTGCTAGAGTTGGTGTAATGAGTGCCGAGACATTCCTTCCAAGGTTGATCCTCTCATTTCCCTTGAGCCCTCTTCGATTAGTGAATAGTTCTTTTAAGAATTTGGCATACCTTGGGATTTTCTTAATGGATTCAAGTAGAGGAATGTTGATCTCCACACGCTTGAATGTGTCCAAAACCTCCTTTTGCATTCCTTCCTCAGCCATCTTCTTGGTTTGAACAAACCTGTTTGGAAAAGGAAGGGGTTTAAGAGGTACATCATCAATCTTTTTCTTACCTTTATCTTTCTCCTTGGATTGCTCATCAGTTGGTATGGAATGTGGCTTCTCTAGAGTAGAGGTGAATCCCGGTGTAATGGTAGGTACAGATGTATTGTTCATTTGCTTCCCACTTCTCAATGTGATGGAACTAACATTCCCCTTTGGATTTGGAGTGGGTTGGAAAGGTAGATTTCCAGAATTCTTACTTACAAGTTCATGGAGGGTGGTGGCAATCTGGCTCATTTGAGTCTTCAACTCCCTCAGATCTGAACTTTGACTCTTCAGCTCATTCTGTTGATAAAGAACAATTTGCTTCAAAAGATCATCAGTATTAGAATCTATCTTTGGTGGAGGATTCCCTTGTTTCTGACTTGTTGATGGTTGAGCTTCAAATATCCTTTGGGGTTGTTGGAAACCCTGTTGGTAAGGTGGAGGCTGCTGGAAGTTTGGTTGAAAAGGGGGCCTTTTTTGTTGTCCAAAGCCATACCTCATGTCTGACCGATCTTTACACCCTTGGTTGTATACTGTATCAAACTTCTTTTGGGGATATGGTTGTTGTTGTTGCTACTGAAATGGTCTCCCATGGAACACTGCTGCACAATCTTCTGTCTCTTGTAGTTGTGGGCAATAGTCAGTTGGGTGGCTTGTCTCAGTGCAAATGCCACATGGCCTTGAAGGAGGGGGTTGGGATGTCTTTTGAGCCAATGCAATCTGCCTCACCATAGTTTTAAATTCTTCTAACTTAGTATCAATAAAATGACTTTCAAGAGAAGAAGGACTTACTTGATGTACTCCTCGAACATGTGGTGTACCTCTATCACCGAATTGTTGGGAGTATTGGGCCATTTTGTCGATCAATGCTCGTGCAGCTACTGGTGTCTTGTCCACCAATGCTCCTCCAGCTGCAGCATCCACCATTCTCCTCTCAATGGGTGTGAGTCTTTCGTAGAAGTATTGGATGAGGAGTTGGTCACTGATTTGGTGATGCAGACATCTTGCACAAAACTTATTGAATCGCTCCCAGTACTCATACATTGACTCCCATTGTTCTTGCTTGATCCCTGATATCTCCTTTCGAATAGAAGTGTTCCTTGATGCTGGGAAAAATCTCTGCAAGAAAAGATGTTTCAAATCGTTCCAACAAGTTACATCTTCGGTTTGTAAATAATACATCCAGTCTTTTGCAGCTCCATCAAGTGAGAATGGGAATGCTCTTAATTTGATTTGATCTTCAAAAACATCTCTTGGTTTAAGGGTTGAGGAAAAACATTAAATTCTTTCAAATGTTTATTGGGATCCTCACCAGAGAGGCCATGAAACTTTGGAAGTAAGTGAATTAACCCAGATTTCAGTTCAAAGTCCGATTCGAGATTTGGGTATGCAATACAATTTGGTTGATAGTTAACATCAGGTGCAACCAATTCTCGAATGGTTATATTAAGTTAATTTCCCTTGTTTCCAGCCATTGGTTCCTCTTTTATGTTTGAATTTGAATTTCTTCCAATTTCAATGTTTCCAAAAGAGAGGAATTCACCAACTAGTTGAATATTGAAACTTCCCGTAGACTGAGAATTTCTGATTCGAGCCCTAAGGCTACGTTCAATCTCAGGGTCAAGATCTAAGAGATATTCAGGATTAGTTCATGTCATAGATCAAATAAAAATGAAAAGAAATAAAGTGGACCATAGTAAAATAAAAATGAGAAGTTTGAGTTGATGGTCCAAAAAGAAGTAGAAGAAAATAAAAGAAGAGGAAGAAAAATCAGATTGGGTAAAGAAGGAAGAAAGAAGAGAGGAAGAGAATAAAATGTAAAATAAAATAAATACCTCTAATTGTTTGAAATAATTACTTGCCTCCCCGGAAATGTCGCCAATTTGGTAGAGCGCTGTCGTGGGCACACTCAAATGATTAGTGTGATTTTGGGGTACTTAGGTGCAGCAGAGTGGCTGACCAAGGTCGTCTCTCAAAGGAGGAAGTGAATTTAATAACTTATTAAAGGTATTCTAAAAATAAAATAAAAGAGAATAAAATAAAAACACTAATTTAAAGTATTGGTTTTTTTTATAGTTTATGAATCTAGAAGAAGTTTTCTGGAAGAATATTGTATATTTTTTTTTGTTTTTAGTTTTGAAATGAATTTCAATTAAAATGACACAACAAGAAGATGTTTTTTTAGAAATCTATTTTAAAAGGCGTAATTAATCTAACTCTACCTATTCATTAACTTATTAATCATTATAATTTAAATCAATATCCACTTAATTATGATCCCATAATTTGTTATCCCTCGAACCCTACGAGAGTTAACTTAACCACAAAGATGAAATTACTTAAACCCTAGGCTAGCTTCGGAACACGCAATCGCAACACCATGCTTTGATTGTTGTTCTAAGGATAGCTTATGCTAAGTGGTTAATTAGAGAACATATCCATTCTAGAAATGAGGATTAATTGTGTGTAGGGATTTATATTTTAACTCTACAAATTTATCCCATGTGATCTTGTATTACTGATTAAGATTATTCTCTCACAATTTACACAAAATCCCGACCTCGCGTGTTTTTGTGTTAATTGTTCAATTTCTTGCTTAGTTTCTTGTAATTTAAAAACAAAATTCATGGATCATATTATGTGAATTAAATTATCTCATTGATTCAAAATAATTAAATGAAGAGGGTAGAAGATAGATCAATTACTAAAAGACTACTCTTCCATGGGTGGCGTAATCATCGTAGAAGCGTTTTGCATGTGCAAAGGTTTATAATGGGTATAACCCAATAACGCTTCTACTCAAGAATTCCAGCCCAAAGAGGAAGATTAAGATAATAATAAATTTAAACAAAATAGAAGAAAATAGAATAAATAAAATAATAACAAAGAATTTTATTACACAAATGAAAACATTACAAAATGAAGAAGAGAAGAAGAAGGCTTCGTCGAAGGGATCCTTGATTCAAGAGATACCCTTATTGAAATGGTTGGATAATTGGAGTGGATCCACTTATACTCTGAACTAAACTTCACAAATCACGTCCCAACCCCTCCAAATGAGAAAAAAAATCCAATTTATAGAGGGGAGGGGAGGAGAGGTTACAAGTGGTTTCAAGTGTGAATTTGGAAATTCGGCCAAATATTTTATTCCAAATTGCACCACCCATTTGACCACCAAAACTCGTGAATTGGCCGGCCTTCAAGAAGGATAAAATGTGAGTATATGGGTACTCTATCTCCTCTCAAAATTTGGGCTCAATACAGGCCCATATGAAGGAGTTATGGCCTAAATACAGAAGATTCTCTATTCTGGAGAGCCCAGCCCAACTTTGACTTCATGGCCCATTTTCAACGACCAAATGAACTCTTTAGCTCTAGTGTCCTGAATAAAAGTTGTGGATAATTAAGTTAAGAACACTATTAAAAAATCTAAAATTCAAATAATAAATATAAAAATATTTATCTTCGAAATACTACAGTAAACTATAAAGGGTAAAACTGGAATTTTCATCAAATATTCAAATGAATGATCTAATCCCAAATACTTTCTAATTAAACATATTTAACACAATGTGAGGAAATTATATCATTTATTATCAATAAAATATTCAATAAAATAGTGTTTTATCAACCTCCAATTGAGAGTCTGAGAATAGTATATAATGATGACAACATTTAGAAGTCAATTTGGGAATTTTGAGTTTTTGGTTATTCCATTTGGTCTCACTAATGCTCCTGTAGTATTTATGGATTTGATTAACCAAATATTTCATTGGTTATTGGTAGATTTTTTTGTGTTCATAGATGATATCTAGGTGTTCTCTAAGACAGAGGAGGAGCACATACACAATTTGGATATCATTTTTCAAACCTTTATGGAACATAATCTGTATGGTAATCTTTACAAGTTTGAGTTTCGGATCCGGGAAGTGATTTTTTTGGGGCATGTGATATCTGAGAGGGGCATCCCAGTAGATCCCAGGAAGGAACATACAATTATGTCTTGGTAGCATCCCAAAAATTCATTTGAGATCTGGAGCTTCTTGGGTTTATTAGGTTATTATAGATATTTTTTTCGGGTTTTCTCCAAGATCACATCTTTGATGATAGATTTAACCCATAAGGGTGTAAAGTTTTAATGTAATGAAAAATGTAACAGATCTTTTGATGAGATGAATATGCGGTTGAATTCAGCATGATTTTTGATTCGTCTGGAACCAGGTTCAGGTTATGATGTTTTCTACAATGCTTCTAGTATAGGTTTGTTGTGTCTTGATATAGGGGAAACAAGTTGTGGCTTATACCTATCTCCTGTAACACCCTCATGAGAAGAACTACACTATCCATGATCTTGAGTTGGAAGTTGTTATGCATGAACTCAAAATGTGGAAACACCATCTCTTTGGGGAGTGATTTATGGTATATTCAGTTCATAAAAGTCTGAAATATATTTTCAATTAGAAAGATCTGTTCTTGAGGTAGAGACATTGGGTTGAGAATCTTCAGACCTTTTATTTTGATATCGTATATATCTCCAAGAAAGGAAATGTGGTTTAAAATGCATTGAGAATAAAATTACTGACACAGTCTATGAAATAATCAATTGAGCAATGGTTTCTGATGAGTTTGTTTATCGAGACGAGCTTGGGAGTAAAGAAGGTTGGTGGGAAGGAGTTCATGACTTTAATTAAGGTTGACTCATCTTTTGATGAGTGATTTAAACATGTGAAGATGACATACATTGAGAGTCAATGATTATGAAAAATCCTAAATAGAGGGGAGAACTCAGGTGAGTGTTCTCGGTCTCCGAGTGGATATTTGTGCTTCCAGAGTTGGTTGGTTGTTCCATCTTTCTAGAGATAGGAGTTTCTAGATAGTAGACACCGATCATGTTGATTTGTGCAACATGGGGATACAAATATGTACCCCAATTTGAGACGTCAATATTGGTGGCTGGGGATGAGGCAGTCAGTTGTCGATTTTGGATCTCAATGCCTCACTTTTCAGAAATTTAAGATGGAACACTAGAGAACTTTAGGTTTTTTTTCTGCCTTTACCCATTCCAGTGTGGAAGTGGGATGGGACATCCATGGATTTTTTTGTTGGTTTGTCATGGGATCCTAGTAGGAAGGATTTAGTTTTGGTGATTATTAATAGACTCACTAAATCAGTTTATTTCTTACCAATAAAGAAAATGAAGAAAGTGGAACAACTTCAATAATTATATGTCTGAGAGATTATGAGACTTCATGGGGTTCCCTCTACAGTTGTTTGTGATAGGTACTCGAGGTTCACATCCAAATTTTGGAAATATTTGTAAGAGAAAATGGGTTCCTAGTAAAAATTGATCACAACTTATCATCCATAGATGAATGGAATGATAGAGAGGGCTATCCGGGTTCTTTAGGATATGTTATGGGATTGTATGCTTGATTTTGGTGGATATTGGGAAAAACACTTGACTTTGGTTGAGTTTTTATATAACAATAGTTAGAGGGATTTTATTAGAATGACACCCTTTGAGGATTTATATGGGTGTACATTTCGATCTCCCTTATCCTAGGAAGAGTTGGGAGAATAGTCCTTGGTTGGGTTGTGTGTGGTTTATGAGACAACATAGATGGTACAATTGATCTAGAGGTGTCCAATCATGTCATAGAGTCATCAGAAATATTATGAGGATCGTCGTCGTCAGCTGTTGGAGTTTGAGGTTGGTGATCAGGTCTTTCTCAAAGTTTCACCTCACTTAGAAAATCATCAGTTGGGTAAGTATGGTAAGTTAGCACTGAGATTTCTGGGCCCCTTTTAGATCATTGAGTGACTAGGGAGGGTAGACTATCTTTTTATTTTACTATTTATCTTGATTTCTATACATGATGTGTTTCATGTTTCCCAGTTGAAATTGTATATACCAAATCATTACCATGTGATCAGATGGGAGGATGTTGATCTTGATCCTGATACCACTTTGATTGAGCAACCAGTTCAGATTATGGACAACCAGGATAAGGTACTATATGGTAAAATGATCTCCCTGGTCTGGGTACTGTGGAAGTGCAGACAAGATCTCTACAAGATGTGGGAGTGGGATTCATTGATGATGTAGCAATGACCTACTCTTTTTGGAAGATCTAGTATCTTGATCTCTTTATAGGGACAAAAACCTTTTATAATGGAGAGATTTCAATTCCCCATTACCTTTATGTTAGGTATGTTCAATTTTTTTCTTTTGGTTTCCTTTCTAGTCAATCATGTATTTCGGAAATTGAATTGGGAGGATACCTGTAATGGTGAAGTTAGATATTTGTTGAAATTTTCAGCACAAACCTGTAGTTTTTGCTGTTTTATGGGTAGTTACACGACTTGTAATTAGGTTAGATGACATGTAATGCCTTCTAGAAAGATCCCATGAGTTGATTACACAACATGAACAAGGTACACATCATGTAGGGGGTACAAGTCGTGTAATTTGAAAAATTTGGATTTAATTAAAAACACTACTACAAATATGGATTTTATCAGCGCTATAAAAGTGCATTAATAGCGCTAAAAAAGCACTATTAATCGAGGCAAAGATAAGGGGGGGGGGTCCATTTTATCAGTGCTCAGAAAAGCACTGATAAAGGGGAATTTTATCAACGCTAAAAAAAGCACTGATAAAGGGGGTCTTTTATCAGTGCTAAAAAAAAGTGCTGATAAAGGACACCTTTTTTCAGCGCTGATAAAAGTCAAAAAATAATAATAATAAAAAAATAAAAAAGAATATATAATTTGGGGGGGGGGGAGCTTTTAACAACGCTTGACCCCCTTTTAACAGCACTTGACCCCCTTTTAACAGTGCTTGACCCCCTTTATCATCGCTAGGTGGACCACTCCCGCGCACTACCCTTGTTCACATGTCCATCACAAGCCCCCGATGCACACCTCCTTGCTTCCACTAAAACTCGAACCTGCGACCTCCCCCTTGCGTTCTTGCACCTTTACCGCTAAGCCATTTCGTTTTTTTTCTATTTAATGATATATCTATATATATATAGTTATATTTATTCGTATATTAATATAGATTCATATTAATATAAATATATTTAGTTATATTTATACATATATATTTATTCATATATTAGTATATATATATTTATTCATATATTTATTTATATATATATTTTTAGTTATAAATTTTTATCCATATATTTATTTGTATAATAATATATATTTATAAGATCAGTTTTAAATACATTTATAAAATATGTTTTTATGTGATTTTATAAATAAATAAATACATACATACATACATAAATACAACACACACACAGACACACACACACACACATATTTATGAATAAATACATATATATGTGTATTTGAAAAGCCATAGAATGTTAAAAGGACCATAACTTATAATCCAGAATCATTTTTAATCTCCACAACCATTTAAATTGAATAAAATGAAACAATCTTCGATATGATATGTGGTACAGGCCTAACGGACTTCCGAATCAGAAGTTATACTTGTTTGAATGTTTACAAATCGGGGTATCTCGACTAAAAACTCAATTTTTGAGGCCTTATGGGCATTTTTTTATCCTTGAAAAACGTGACAAAAGTTTATCTTGGATCACAGGCACGTAGATCTCATCGCAGGCTTCGATTTTATATGTTGTAGGGCTCAAACGGACACCCGTATCAAAAGTTATGATCGCTTGAAGTTTGAGTTACATTTTCAACTTATTTTAGATCTTTTATTATTTTTCAATTTTTGTATTTTCAAATTTTTATTAAATGATTTTTAATTTTTGATAATTATAAAATTATTAATTAATTATATTTTTTAAAATATTTTAAAGCCATTTTCACTAAATTTCTTATATATTAAAATGTAATAGTCTATTTATACTTATCTAAAACATATTTAAAAAATATATATTATATTTATATGAATATAAATATACTTATATAACAATATATTATTTTTCATGAAAAATTATTTTTTTAAAACATAAAATTTATCAGCGCTAGGAAAAAGTGCTGATAAAGCCCCCCTTTATCAGCGGTACTAAAAGAAGCACTGATAAAGGGGTCCCCTTTAACAGCGCTAAAAAAAAGCGCTGATAAAGGGGGGGGGGGGCTTTATCAGTGCTAAAAAAAGTTCTGATAAAGGGTCACTTTTAACAACGCTTTTTTTAGCACTATTAAAGTCCCCCTTTATCATCAATTTTTTTAGCGCTGATAAAAGTGTAGCGCTTCCCTTACCCGTTTTTGTAGTAGTGAAAGGTGACCTTTTTTTGGTGTAACTTAAAATGAAAGGGTTTCATGATGTTTAAAATATTACACACCATGTAATACCCCTAGTTTCAGCTTTCAAGGCATTGTACAGGTGCTTGAGGGTTCATTCTCTTTTGTATAATTCTCCTCTAAGACATATCTCTCACCCGAGGCGTTTTTGGGTGTTTCCTTTCCATAAAGATCAATTCATTTGACATTTGATCAATATGGATAGGTGCTTCATATCTTTTGGTAAGCCTTTCCTATTTGTTTCTCTATTGTTGTGGTTGCATCAACATTTTTTGTAGGTATTGGTAATCATACTGTGTTTTCTATCAATCATTTTCAGTCTTTTTCTGTGCCTTGTCTTCTCAAGGAAAATCTTGTTGTTTCAAATCCCCATGATCTAGGTGGTTAGGTTTTCTATGTACTTGAGGTAGGTGAATCTATCCAAGTGTTCTAATCTATTTAATTTCTTGTTGTTATTATTGTTTCTTTGATATTTGAATGGAATTTCATGTGTTGAAATTGAAAAGGACATGGGTTTACGTTTTAAAAGAGGGTTTTGCTTTGAAAACAGAATTTCCTTAATTTGAAATGGAAAATAAATTTTCAAACCCTAAATTATATTTTCTTGGATTTGAAATGGTTTTATAAAAATGTGAGTATGGTTTTTAAAATACAAATTGATAAAAATTGCACAACAGGAACCTTGGATGCATCAAGAAAGAGACATGAGTAGCCTTAGTGTGTGTGATACCACTAGGAGGTAACCTCTTATATGTCAATGGTCTATGGAAGACCTCAATGTTATTTGGATCCAACCTTATTCCTTATTAGGATTGTGAGTGTCTAGTACGTATTGTTCTATAGGCTATATCCTAATTGGGAGGTGCATTGTTGTTTCTAGTTTTTATTGCATGATATATTATTTCATGGATTTTGTTTCACTTGTGAATTTATATTTGGTATCTTTACCTTCTTTGTTGTATATTTGGAAAATATGACATGAAATTTGTGAAAACTCAAGGATTTTTTGAAAAAGGTTCTCAATTATATATATATATATATATAAATTCTTGTAAAACTGTTTCATTTTAAAGCTTGAAAATGTTCATTCTTGTTATTATAATTTGTGTAGATTCTTTGGTGGTATCCTAATAGGCTCTGTAGCTCACACCCTACTTCTTCCCTTGGGGTGTCTATAGACCTTTTTTTATAAGATTAAGGTAAAGGTAAAGTCATTTTTTAGCATTCTGTTTTTTTATTACATCATGGTTTCAGTTTGAGGTTTGTTTGAAGGTGAAGCTAGTTACAAGGAGACTTGTTGAATAGACTTGTTGTACTTTCTATTTTATCTTGTTTGGCTCAGTTGTATCTCTATTGTTTCTAAATTTTTACTCTGATTTTATGTCTTGTTTTCCTTATATATGAAACTTGTTTTTTTATATTTATTTTACCCCACCTCATAATGGGCTGTCTTGGGTGATTGGTCTGGTTGACCTGGGCTGGTCTATTACTATCGTATACTAAAACATAGGGTGTAAACACATTGTATGAGAGTAATTAAACTTATAAAACATAAAAAAATAAATGATAACCACTAATAAAGACAAAAAATTTCATTAAACAAGCAACTCATATCACACAAATATCACCATATGTCAATGTACACAACAACAAATAGATGAGACATGCACAATTACCTCCCAATACTAAAAAGTATCCAATAAAGTCCACCCGATATATCAAAACAACATCTCCAAATCCTCACTATAATATCCTATAAAAAAACTAAAACAAAACTATAGGGCAGTGAGAACATAGTATTACTAAGTTGTATCATATTCTAATCAAATTAGTATCCATGTAAAATAAATATATAAGTGTTTACATGTGTGAATACAACCATATAAAAGGAAAGCATCATATATTAATAAAATAAATAAAAATAAAAATAAAATAAAATAATGATTATAACACCATAAAAACTCCAAACCCACCATACTATCCACTATATTCTCACCCAATGCACCACCTGCACTAAAAACTTCCCATAACATTCATAAAACATCATTCCACCATCGTTGTACCATTAAAAAAAATAAATTCCATTTCCTTGACCACCTTAAATGAAAATAAAAGAATGGAAACCTAAAAATAGTTCCTAGACTAGTAAAAATATTATCCAAAAGTAAAAAATATATCTTAACACTTCAAAATAGGAATATTAGGAAAATCCTAAATCTAAATCAAACAATGATAGATTAAAAACATCATAAAAACATAATACCACTAAGAAAAATAAAGAAAAGGTCCTGGAAATTTATCATCATCCATACCTATCAGTTCATAAGTCTCTTTAACTTACTAATGGGTAGTTATCCATGGTAGGAAAACCCCTCACTAACTTAATAATAATGAAATAATAAACACACAAATAAAACACACTAAAACATACAACACATATTCCTTATTACATCATCATCACATAACTTCCTCATCACTATAAAACCTCATCATAGCTACATACCTCATCATAATGAAACCACACATCAAATTCCATTATATACATGCACCATGATCATCACAATGGACTTACCACCACATCACCACCAAATCATGACCTCACCCCAACAATTTTTCCACAACACTATAATTATCAATATATAACATATAAAGAAACATAGAACCGTACCACAATTTGACCACAATTATTCATTTATATAATAATTAAAATATTAAAAATAAAAATAATAAAAAAAAAACAACCACTAAATTTATACTTTGTCACAATGAAATCAACTCAAAAAATTAACCCATCCACACATTAACCCCTTAAAATTATATAATTCCCATAGTCCTCCACTCCTTAACATAAGATGAAAAAACTTATACTATAATTCCTATTACTATTCTACCATCTAATAAAACTATAAAACTAACATATTTAACAATAGTATCACAAGACATAATGAATACAGAAAATTTATGTCCCCAAAACATCACTCTATCCCAAGGGCCAATCCAACTTCTTCCTCATGGAACCATCCTCCCAAAATTCCCTTTTCTTTATAACATCATCACACCACCAAAATAAAAAAGGTAAAAAAATCATCACAATTCCTTATTTATTTAATAATTAACATATTAAACATAAAAATATTAAAAAAAACCCATACACTAAATTTCTACATTTTCATAATGAAATAAACTGAAAAAAATACCATCCACACATCAACCCCTTCATATTATCCGATTCCCATAGTCTTCTACACCTTAGCATAAGATGATAGAACTTATACCATAATTCCTATTACTATTCCTCTAACTAATAAAACTTCAAAACCAATATATTTGATAATAAAAACACAAGATGTAATAAATAAAAACAATGTATGTCACTAAAATATAACTCCATCCCATGGGCCAAGCTAGCTTCTTCCTCATGGAACCATCCTCACAATATCCCACTTTCTTTATAGCATCATCACACTAAAAAATCAATAAGGTAAATAAATAATTTTTAAAGAATAAGAAAAAACCCCTCTAATATTGACCAAATATCCAACATAGTCTATAAATTAAAGGACTCTAACCACTTCATTAAGACACTGACTATCATAATCAACCTCTATTTTCCACTCATTTTATCAGCTCTAGAATACAACCATATCCATTAACCATAAAATCCTTTATAAGATACAATAAAATAATAATAACTTCCCAACATCAATCCTAAAGAAAAGATATCTAGAATCCTTAAACATTTCAACACCAATTATAGACATCCTAAAGAAAATATAATTGAATAACTCCCCTATAAGAAGAATAACACACCATCAAATTAAAAAAGAATCCATAAAAAATGATTTAATGGATAATCACAGGATCTAAGGAATAGATGAAATAATTAGAAAATTTAGAAGAAAATACAAAAAATAAGATGATAATATAAATTTATAGTGAAATAAAAAGATTCAATGAATCCCCTACCTTATATAGATGACAAAATACACTATCAAAGACCTCTAAGTCTGATATTACATACTTACTCTCTAGAAAAACATCAATCTGATCTTAAAGATATTTGAATCTAATATAAAATCAATGGAAACACCTATATAAATCATAACTAATATATTATCCCTCTAGAGTCTCAAAATATTTCACAAGTATAGGAGAAATAAGAGAAATAAAATAAAATTTGAGAAATCCCTTAAATCACTATGTGTTATAGTATAATGTGGTTGGTCTCCTAGACCTATGAAAACTATAAAGTAAAACCTACCTCATATATTATGTTTACTACTATTTAAATTCAATAATAAAAAATAGATAATATAATATAGTAGTATTCCACAAATATTAATAGTGGTCTCTAGAAATTCACAGTGTAAAACTCCCCCCCTTTCATACAATTTAAATCCACCAAACATAACCCCCGTGCAATGATAAAAATCATTATGAAATACCATCTTCAGAAGAAATAAAAAAACATCATGAGATGGTAATTGAACTATAATATAACTCCTTATTCCATAATGATATAAATCACAGTGCAATGATCAATTTATAATACCCATATGTAAAAATTTTCCACCCACTACACTGCCTAAAATATAATGGTGTAAAAAATCACCATTACAAAACTATTTTTCCACCAAATGAATTTTCAGATTATAACCAACTCTTATCCCATTATCCACCTCCAAAATCACTTCCAAAACCGCCCACACTTGAAAAAAAGTATATGGACATGAAAATAAAAACCTCTAAATTAAAAACCCCTTAGATAATTTTTTCCATGTAAAATAAAAAAATCTAGAGACTAAGGGGAATATTAAATGAAAACTACCACATAAGATACCTATCAAACAAAACCAACATCGAAAATCAAAACCCAATTATCCCTATGAAAAAAATTACTTCAATAATCAACCATAGAGAAAACCATATCACTAGATACAAGAACCATGCCATAATAGTACGAAAACTCTAATAAACCATCCATCCAAAGTAAGAATTTTTATTAATGAAACAAAGAGACTAACAAAACCTGGGAGGCCTGAAGTAATGAAGTCCAAGAAAATATTATCAAACAAAATAAACAAACTTGGGGGGGGGGATCCCTGGATATAAAATATTATACAAGGGTTATCCTATGTAGTCTTTAATGCCAAACAATTTGCAACCATGTTACCTTCATGCCAAGTGTGCATCAAGTTCAGTTGTTTGATGTAACTCGTGAAACCTATGATATTATAGACAATGGAACATGGAGTGATGATATTATCTTGGATAGAATTTTTCATAATAGTGGATTCCATTTCAATATTACCAAGTGTGATATTTTTAGAAATACAAACCTTTAGACCATTGAGAAAAGCACTTGACTCAGTAAGAATAGAATCATCACTTCTATAGAAGCTGTTGAAGGCAACAAAAACTAAACCCTTGGAGTCATGGAAAACAAATACCCCTTACATGAGAATAATATTACATAATACATCAATATTAAGATTCAAACTGCTACTATGAGGGTTCCATCAGAACCATATTCCATGGGTAGGCACCCTTTGTGTTGAAGGAAAGCTCCTCCTTCAAGCCATAACCATCCTCATAGAGGGGAATTCTACCATTTTTTTAAGAGTGCACCTAGGTATAATACAAGAAATATGGGTCATATCTTAAAGGATAGAAATTATATAGGGGTTCTTTCAAGGTGATATTAATTCCTAGCATTCCATATGCACTAGAAATTGACAGAAAATAGAATCAACCTTGCCTTCCACTCTTGTAGATTACTCCCCACCCCATGGAACCAAAACTATAAAAAAACAGACCTACTACACAATAGAATACCTATCCCAATGAGATTAAAAAAACTACTCAACATAGCTTTCACAATCTCCCTTTAAAAAAAATCCTTATAATGTTACTTCTGGGAACTTTGAAAACAAAGAGATTTAGATGCAAGTTTAACCCCCTTCCGTCTGATTGCATCATTCATCGACACAACATCATCATAGATATTCCAAAAAAGGAAGTTATATTTAACTATAATTTCTTTTCACTTGAAATATAACCCTATTCTTCTTTCTCAAGGTTTTTAAGGAGTTGATAATGATATGACTTGTTCAAGGAGGACCTCAAAGAGGCTCCAAAGTAGACGAGTCTATCTTGATCAGAACAAATTTTAATACTATTGAAGAATTCTCATTGCTGTGGATCTAGGATGGCCTGAATTAATTTCATGTGCATGCATTCCTGGGAAATGGTGATTTTAGGGGTTGGAAATTTCTGAAAACCAAGAGGTACACCCACCTAATTATGGTTCTATAATTTGATCTCCCCACATCCCACAATCCATTGATATTGATGTTGGAGTTCAGGTAGGTGGCCCTGCAACATTTTCCATAAGTTAGAAAAATTTCCTTTCACTACTCCCAGGTCTTCCCAATACTTTCCTATAATTTATTTTTTCCATATAGATCTCCCTTCTAATACCTCATAGTTCATCTTATCTTATAATATCTGTATGGTGTCTGACATGCTTCTAAGGTTAATACTTCCCACTTCCATTGGTTTGGCCAATATGGTCTAAGAGGATCTGTATAATCTTCCATCCTCATGAGAATACTAGATGAAGGATGTAATAACATTCTCAATATTTATCACCAATATTTTTAGATCATTGATAAAGGATAATACATGCATTGGGATGGAAGTGATGACACAATTTATAAGGGTGATCCGCCCTATGAAAGATAAGAATAAATTATTCTAATTATTTATGTGGCTAGATATCTTACAAACAAACCCCTCATAGTGATGAACACATAACCTTATAGCTAATATTAGAGCTCCCAAATATTCTATGAAAAATGTATTACGTTAATACACAAAATTTCATCAGTCCTTTTTCCTCATTTTTCTAAACAAGATTTTGAAATATATATACTACTTTTCTCACATTTGATGTGCTAAAAATACATTTACAATATTCCACCATTAATATTATTATTCCATGAATTGATATTATGATACCATTAATAAAGAAGAAAATGTATTCCATGAATAGGAGATGGGAGTTTCCATAAAAATGAATCATGTAGTGGAAGGTAGAATGATCACTCTAGAAATGTCTCTAGTTAGGGACTTACTAATGGAGTCTTGGGCCATAATAAACACACTGGGTGAAAAAGGGTCATCCTTAAACATCAAAAAAAATTAAAAACCCACATATCTTACCCATTAACTTGACTGAAAACCATGGGTAGCTAAAAGATCTAAATAATAAATCATTCACCCAACCCGAGAATCCTATGCAAGATAAGACCTTTAGGATGAAGCTTCACTCAAGTCTGTTTTCCACCTTGTCCATATTGATTTTGATTTAAATGTTGGAGCCATGGGTCTTTCTATTAATATCAACAATAATATCTTGAGTTATGGAAATGGAATCATGGGTAGAAATTCCTTTAATAAATCTATGTTGCTCAGACATCCATTCGTGAAGATGATTTGAAAGCCTTATGTTAATCACACTTTCAATAATGTTGTAGGGAAAGGTACACATACTGATAGGCCTATAATGCTTAAGGGAAGAGGGATATTTCACCTTTAGAATGAGGATTAGTGTAGTTTTGTAGGCCACCCGAGGTAAGGTACACCTCAGAAATAATCATGAATTTCTTCCATGATCACTCTCTTAAAAATATCCCAAGAGGCAAAAAAAAAAGAAGAACTTGAGAATCCATTTGGTCTAGGAGATATATTTTGGTCGAGAGAGGTCACCGCATCCCAAATATCACTCTCTTATAGGATTCCTTCAAAATAAGTGTTATTTGTATCTGGCACAATATGATTAATAGAGTCAAACAAGTCGGAATGGACTCTTGAGTATCCATCCTACATGAAAGTGTTAGCACCAAAAAGAAGGAATTTGAATTGATCCTCTACCATACCTCCAGCCACATCAAGGTCATTGGTGTAAAATCAAAATTCCATGATGATGTTTGGAGTAGAACCTCATTTATTCTCTTTTAAACAATTCTAAAAAATGTTGTGGTACTTTAACCCACCTCCATCCATGTCTATTTATATGTCTCACATGCAAATAGTTCTTTATCAAGAAGTATTTATATTAACTAAATTTTCTTATAGAAAATAATACTGAAAAAATCATCATTCCAATAATCCTTAAGTCTGAATTCAACTTGCTTGATTTATTTTTTGTCAGATTTTATCTCATGAAAATGAGGAGCCTAATTATTTATCCAAGTATGAAGGACACCCCTTCAGGATCCTAATCCTATTGTGAACACTATCCCATGATCAAAACTACAAGGGTCTTCACTAGGATGAGAACACCAGATAGTGATAATCTAAGTTAGAGGTCCACTGAAGAGAGAAGAAAAAACTATCACCATTGTACACTCTTGAAGCTAGGATAACAAGGATAGGGGACTGGTCAAAGAGATCTAGAACTACGTGAAAAAATGTTTCATTAGGGAAGGAATATTTGTATTGGATATTGGTGAAGCAACAGTCAAGCTGACACAAGTTTCATCAAATTCCTTTTTGGTTATCACACCATTTGAATTTTGTACCAGAGAAACCCATATCTAGAAGTCCTTTTTGAGATGAGAAGTATGATAATTCATGTCTATCTTTACATGGATAAATACCTCCAACTTTCTTCTCCAATGTATCCATTATTATGTTGAATTATCCTCCGATGATCCAAGCTAAGTCTCCTAGGTTGAAGGCTTAAAGGATGCACCACAATTCTTTTTTACCATGTAACACACTTGTCATAAACGAATGAAATGAAGCACATTAAATAACATAAACAAACCTTACAAGATATTTTTTTTCATAAATAATTATTTTATCTACAGATATAGAATTTTTCTATAAGATCTAAATATGATGGTCGATGGGTTCACCATGAATGAAGTCATGCATGCCCATATTATGAAAAAATATTGTGATCTTGGAAGGGTTTTTTTAGGTTCTAGTATTTCTACTAGAGAAGCCTTGTTAATGAGGAGCTCAATGGGCATGAATTCAGCTTTCACTTTTGCACCAAGGCCATGATAATTCCAAAAAATTATGGAAATCATCAAAATAGATGGATCTTGTCTTTGTTCCCTAACATTACAAGGGATGTTACATGGGAATGAGGAAATATTGAATCCCATTTATATCGAGATCTAGTTCATACATCATTGGGGGAAGAAGAGGAAACAAAATATAGCTGGAAAGTGTCCTCCTAAACATGTGACAATACACTATAGCAATTTGATGTAGATATTGGAGATCTATCGAAAGGCCTTGGATCTCAAGGTTGGAGGGAATAAAGAGGAGAAAAGGGGAGGGGAATCTCCTTTCCATAGACCCAATATCTCCCATGGATCACTGAACTAATCAAAACCCAGCTGTCTAGGGGAGAGAAAGACACCCTCAGACTATAGGGAACCAAAGACAGACACCATCTCTTCTTGAAATCAGAGGAAACACCAGCATGTGGAACTAACCCTAGAATGTGAGAGGAAGTTTGCAGGGGGGTTGAGGGAGTGGTACCAACTCTGACCCCACCCACCATTTCCAAATCATGACTAGACAAAAAGGAAAGGATGATTCCCATTAGGATCAAAGAATCATCAATAACTGAGAGATCATACTGATGAGGGCCTATGGGATATAATTTATTCTTTTTGAATATTGAAATGGAGTGACCTTGTAAGTTTCAGGTTGTATAAAACTACGTTGAAGAATGATAGAACACGTTTTTCCACCGTTCCACTAAACCTTCACCCTAAAGAAGAAGACATGACATGGGAGGCTAGGATTGGTCCATGTTGACATAGATTCGGGTCACTAAAGCTTCATGAAGATGAAGGGTGTGATCTTCCATGAAAAGTAAATCATCTTAAGATTCTATAATGACTCATAATAAGGATATGTTATGGAAGTGAAGAGGGAGACTTAGAATATTAACCCATAACTCCATATGAGGGGAGTAACACCCTTAGTGAACCTCCATCAACCATCTAAAGAGGTTAAAACACCACCGATAGGACATTATAGTGCTTTGAGACTAGAATTTATATAAATACTCCCTAAAAGTGAGGACGAAGTAGAATGACTTATGATTATATATAGAGACTCTACACAGAGATTCTAAACCCCATGATCCAATGAAGTTATGAAAGAGTGGAAGAGGCAACTTTTCAGTGCTGAACCTTGCCACTAGAATTCACCAATGAAGAACCTCCGCTTCCTAAAAGAAAGAATCTAGAAATAAAATCACCTGAGATTCCTCCTCCAAGTCAGTGCAAAGAATCTCTAAAGGAACTTCTAGGATCTGAGGAAGTAACTATGACCAGGAGGAGGGAGGGTGGAGAATAATATCATTGAGTGAAAAACCAGCCAATGAATCCAAACCGATCACTCATGGATTCATGCCCAATGAGGATACCCATGCATAGTATATTGGGTAGGATAGAGAAGAAAGTTACAATCCCACCACTGATAGAGGAGGCGGCGCTGCCTCTACGAGGTTAACCCGAGATGGGGAAATGGTTGGGAGAATTTGAAAAATAAGAGGCATGTTCAGCATGTTCTTTTTCATGGTATAATCCATAGGGTTGTATACCTCCAATAAAAATACTTGGTCAATATCAAATTACCATATGAGATATGTTTCAAATTAAAATATAACCACTTAATGAGCCCAAATACCATATAGAATAAGGGAAAAAAATCAACCACTCTAACTCTTAACTAACTCCCTTACCAACTATTTTTATTTCATTGAAATAAAAAATAATTAAACTCATGAAAATAACTCAACAAGAAACAAATAATGTAATTATTCTTTTAAATTCATTACACATATCAATAAAAATTTATAAAAATGTGTAATATATTTTACAAAAACTATTTACAAGGTTTGTAAAATTTTAATACCATTCCTATAATACCCCATGTGTATAGATGAGTTTAGAATTCAAAGGAATTTTACGTTATGAATTATTTAGTGGTGCATATTTTAAACTGGGGTTCATAATAGAATCCCGAGATGTTGAAAAACTTAAACATGTGTTTTTGAACATGAATTGGGCCCCAAGAAGTAGCCATAGGGATCAAGATAACATTTGATGTGGCCTGGGATAGATGGGAAACTAGTATCTAGTAGCATATAGACATTGATGAGTAGTTGGAGAGCCATCAGAAAGATAATGGTTGTCCCGAGCCACTTGTATACTATAGGTGACCACTAGCTATCCAGTAAGGCTTTTATATAGGTAAAATTACCCTCCCCCTTAGGTTTTAAAGTAGAAACCCCATCTTTTCTATCTCATTTGTGTGCATGAGTATAGGATACCCCCTTCCCCCTCTCAGTTATCCTCCATTATTTTTTTTCTTTGTGGTAATTATTTAGTGGATTGAGGTGAGTCCAAACCCCCTATGATCTCTTCTCTTCCTTCCCTCCACTATTATCTAATTTTCCTTTCCCCAATTCAGGGTTTCGATTCTGATTCTATCAAATAATTTTGAAATTGGAAAATATGGATGAGGTTTTCATTAAACCCTTATAGAGAACTTGTGGTAACACCATATGCTTATAGTTTCTCATCATTTCGGTGAAGGTACATCAACATTTAAATTTTCTTCTGGTTTTACTTTAAAAAATATATTGAATTTATTATGGAAATGGTTTTGATTATTAGGGATTTGGCTTAGGGTGATATTGGGAGTACATTATGGAACTCTGGTAGGAAATTGGTCACATTTTGGGTGTGATGTGGTGATGTGACGTGTTAAACAGTGTTATGGATTTTTGTTTCAATTTGAAATTAAACTATCATGTAGTGTAATTAAATTTTATAATTAATTATAATTAACTATTTGAGATCGGTGAGAGGGACAAGATACACGGTAAGGATTTATGCTTATATGAGCCTTAGATGAACTAGCAAGGCCTAGGTAGTAGTTTTCATCTGGTAGATTACAAGTGAAATTATCTCCTTAAGGGTCGGTGTTAATTGGTAATTTCCCTATGGATTTGATTCATGTTGTTTATGGAGAATGAGAAATGAGGTCATTACACTAAGTATGTTGAATTTTTTTAACAAATTAACCATCATGATTAATTTAAATTAAAGGGTTTAATTTATTTATTTTGGTTAATTTAAATTAAATGGTAATTAAATTTAAAATTTTCAACCCCTATAAAATTCCTAGTATAAAATGAGTAAAGTTCCAAGGCCATTAAGGAAAAAATATACTAGATTGACACCTCAACCGCTAATAGATGGGGCTTGGACTAAGAGGATAACAAGACACTTAAAACCACCTTGAGGGGTGGCCCTAAATTAAAATGAAATAGTTTTTTTAGTAGCTGTTTCCTAGGACTCCTTAGACACCTCTAAGAGGGGGCATGATGTAGCTTGATATGGATAAACCTAGTAGACTAGGTGAAGACCCTTGATATGTTATTATCCAAGGTGGTTTGTCCTTATGAAAAATGAATGTGTTGAGTGAATATATAGACCCATATGACCTCATACTTGAGATAGTCCATGAACCATTACCCTAAACCAAATATGTGAGGCTCAACCATGAGGTCGTGATATGTTATAACACTTCCAAGAAGTGTGATATCCTTCACAAGAAATTTTATAACCCAAGTGAATTGATTGACACTAAGGACCCAAGTGGGGTGCCTCCTCCCCTCTGTTTACCTAGAGGATCCCAAGTAGGGAACCTCTCCCTCGATGTGGCCTAGGGGACTCGAGTAGGTTCCGAGTGATTGACTGACCCTAAGTGGGTGAATGTGGGTATGGGTAGAGATGGTAGTGAGTGTTACCTTAGAACCTATACCAATTATGTGATCTATAGGGTATATGGATAATGGTGATGGGTTTAGGAATTTGGATAACCCATATCTTATATTTTTTACTTTCACTTATTTTTTTGATGCAATTATATATGACTATATTTTCCTCATGGGACATGGGCTATGGGCCTGATGTGATTTTATGGTGATGTTTTGGATTCCCAGAGGTGATTCCTTGGATATATATTTTGAGCCTCATGTGATACTAGTGTGATATGACTGAAGAGATGAAATCCTTATGGATGCCTAGATATGCTTCCTAGGATCTAGCTCTTGAGCCACATAAGAATTCCCAAGATGATGAGATTCAACGTCAGGTCTAGATAGGACAAATTGGATGTAAAGGGTCCATGATATTACTAGCATATATAGTATCTATATGTTCAGGCTTGAGTATTATTATTATGATCATTATTATTTTGATATTCCTAGTTCACACTTATGATCTATCTAGTCGATCTAGGTATTATATCTCATTCCCAACAGAGATTCCCAGGATGTGTGGGATCCAATAGGATAACATGTTGATATAGAGTATGTTTCTAATTAGTGATTTATTGAGATTCTTGAGAATCAACTTTGAGCCATTCATTATACCTAAATTTTATAGATATTCCTAGGAATCTTGGGATCTAGCTGTTAATCCATTAATGATGAAATGCCCATATGTTAAGCCATATGTTATGGATTTCTTAGGAAATTATCCTAGTTTAGGAACTTGGGTATGATATGGTTGGAATGATATCACAATATTCATAGAGACACTCCAACACTTGCTGGAGTAGGTATGATCGATCTAGGTCTTGGAGATGAGGATTGATGATGATTTATTTATATATTTATTTTCTATTTTTTATTTATTATTTTAGCTAAGAATTTCACATGAACATTTCATTGTATTTTTGGTTATGTATGGGAACACATTGGTGGTGCCTTGAATAGTTATGTAATCACACTCTTCTTGGGCCGTTATTGCATTGGGGTACCCATGTAGACTCTCACTTCGTTGCAGGTATAGGTCGGGAAAGGGATTAGTATTATGTGTTCAAACTAGAACATCTCAAGTGGGATCGACAGATCGAAGGTGGGGCATGGAGTTATGGATATAACATCTTATTTAGTCTTGTTATTTTATTTTTTTACCTTATACGTGTGATCAGAACAATGTGTGATTGACCTTTCTTACCTGTATAATTGCATTCCATTTTATTATAGAATGTTTAATTCATTTATTATTCTTATTTACTCTAATATGTATGATGATTGGTTATATATTTATGATTGTGCACTCTAATATAAGGGTATAGTCTTCCCATGGTAATACCTTAGACCTCCCACTACTAGTCATAAGCCTCTAGAATTTTTCAAGGCACACATGAGGTCATGTGGCGAACCAAGTCGGGACACTAGTTGAGTGGCCTCTAGGTCGGGATGTTAAAAAGTGGTATCATATGCTTTATTTTCTTTTGAGTTACTATTTAGCATATGGTATCCATGAAATATAGGAATGTGTCAGAGCCTAGGATGGATACTAGGTTGGTGAATTATAAACACCTATTTTGATAGAAATTCTAGGTTACCAGGGGAATATGTAAGGTATTCTTGATATTAATTGTTATAGCTATATTATTTTCACTTCATTTGAACGACATTATGTTTTTATGATTTTATTTTGGATTTGAATATTATCCCATGGATGTAAGGGTAATATCATACATCATTATCAAGTATGTAGGATTCAAATGAAATACATTCTTGTATAGGAATGATTTCATTGATGATGAGGTTTATCTATTTAAAGTGTCATCAACAACTCATATTATGTCTTCCTATATATTTTCTTGGTGGAATTATACTCATCTAGAACACCCTGTGCATGTATACTTATTTCTGATGGTAGGTCATGTGGATTTATAGTGAGATTCTTGTTTATGATGATTACAAATTCCCTCAGTTTATGAGACATGGGGTGATCCTAGTTGGTTAATATATGAATTTTATGCCCTTATGATGAACCCTAATGGGTTTCTATTATTCAGTTTTAGTTATTTAATGTTTTAGTAACAACCTATATAATGTTTTCCCCATATATCTCAGAATTAATTTTCACCTAATCGAAACTCATGAGTATGATTACCTAACATGGATCATCTAGGATGAAAATTTTAAACACACACACAAATATATATATATATATATATAAATTTTGACCAATGAGATCATTATTCTTTATGGTTAAGTCTTGTATGAGGATGCTTGGTGAGAGTTCGTGCCCTAGTAGGCTGAAGACTTAGCATCAGGTACCTGATTTCTGAATATATTGGACTATAGAGTGGTTGTTTCCATTTTTATGTCATGGTTTTTTTGAGATAGGAACAAGATGATTCTGGATTTTGGGATAGGTGGGAATACCTGGAGACACTTAAACATGAATAAATGTTTTAATGATTCAGCGACTTGTGTGATCGAGGGAAACCCATGAGAGGGGTTGGACTAATCTTAATAGTTCCTTAAAAACAAAAATGGATGGGTATAATTCTTGAGTTTATATTGATTTATGAAAGGTGTTATGAAGTATAAGGATTAGGCTTGTTTAATTCCTTGGGATTTCTTGAGAAAATAACCATGAGTGCTAGTGCTTTGGAATGTGATGCACAATAGGGGATCATGGTATTGAGACTGGATTTGAAGGGTAAGACCATTAAGGTGTTTGATACTATTGGATTTGGGTGTGATTTAGTAGTATAGTGAGAGAGTGGATAGATTCTCATGACTTATAATAGCACTCGATGGTGCCTAATCATGTGGTTGGCTTTATGAACTAACATTCTTTGGAGCATGGTTAGTGTTTTGGCATGTGAACCTAGTCGGTATGTGATGTGAATCATGGTATCATGATTTGGGTTTCGATAATTGGGAAGTAATAGAGAGTATTTCCATTCCTTTTTAGATGAGATTGAGGTTGTGCATACACTGGTTACGTGCGATGCTATTTAAATTGGAATCAGTGATATCCATGTGTTAGTTGTGGTTTGATTGGTTCTAATGGGATGTGATGAGGGTGTTCAGGAGGAGCGATATATCTATGATGTGGGGTCTATAATACTTTGTGATTAAGGATTGGAAAATAAATATATATAGTAGGGATTCCAACATAGGCTATCGGAGGGTGTGTCCCTCGTTTTGGATTGACTTTTGGTGAATTCTATGGGTCATGTTTCTATGAATTGGGGGAAGGAAATGTTTTGAATGGAGATCAATTATGATTAAGTTTGGAAACATCTGATTATTGTATTTGGTGATAGATAGGATATGGGCGATGAAGATTGGGATTTTGGTTTAATAGTGTGATGATGAGGACATTCCCATGGTGGGAAGTGTTATATCAATCATGGGTATAACAGACCACATGTGAGAAGGGCCATAGAGGTATGAGATCGATCATTTAATGACTATTTTGGAATCTTGATATCAGTGAGTAAATAGATTTGAATACATCTATATTCTACGGAGAATTACAAAATCGAGTTTGTTTTTGATATAAGATGGAGTCCAAGAACCAACCTTGACTTGAGATGGTTTGAGGTGATCCAAGTGTGATCATATTTGAGATTAAATGATTCTCAAGTGGGAGTATGATGAAATGTTGGATGATTGGTGTTTTAATAATGTAATTTCACCAGAATTAGGATACAAACTTAAATGGGAATACTCAAATGATCACAAGATACCTCTGTGGTTAAATTAAATAGATCATGTAATTTAGAATCACATCGACAATTGAAGCTGATCATCCTTGAGATAGGTCAACCAAAGCAGGTCTGACCAGTTCTTTGGCATGAAATTGGATTTGGTGAGCTATAAATCTCATCGGGAACATCATTTATTATATAACGGGTATGTTTTGAGAGTTGGATGTGTATTTTCAAGAAAAATACAACATGTTCATGCATGGATAGTTGAGGAACATCTATTTGGGTTTAGAATTTGGACATAATAATGGTAACCTACATATAAATGTTTTTATCATGTATATTTGAGTGGGATAAGATGAAAACCACACCAAGAATTTCATTGGATTGAATAAAATGCATTTCTGCAGACAAATTTGATGGATGGGGGAGCACTATGGATTAGAATTTTTCATGATGAGTTGGATCACATGGGGGGAGCACTATTGGTTGAATGATGGATACAAAAATTATGTGAGTATTTCTTGGAGTAGGAGAGAATGAGTAATAATTATCTTAATTTTTTAGTGGTGGTTATGTGTAGTGAATCATGTTATGTTAAAAATATCTCTATGGTTTTATAATTGGGATTTTGAAGCTCATTTGGTATTTGTAACACAATGTGATGAGTTGGTTGTGAATTGGTGATCCAGGATTGATGATAGAATGCTTGAAAAGTCTTATTGGGGATTCTGAGTTCTATAGTGGGAATATTAAAATACCATGTGTGTACGCATGGGTTTTAGAATTTTGATAAATTTTTAATATTTAATTAGAGGAAAAGTTGAATTTTAATTGAGGGTTAAAAATAAAATTTTGAGAGCTCGAATAGCTCAAATAGATGTTTTTGGACTTGATTTGGGGATCATGATGTAACTGGAGGTCTTGAGAGAACATTGGAGGTGGATCAGGATGGCTAGGCTGCTGGTAGATAGTATCATATAGCTACTAGCTAGCTAATGGTTGGATAGAGCCACCTGCATGTTGCAGGCATCCTCCAGCCAGCCGATGAGATTTTTAGAGGGAAAAAATTAACCCTTTCCCACCTTATTTTTTAGGTGTAAGACCATATTATCTCTCCCATTATTATGATCAGGGTTGACCGATCCCCTTCATTATTCCCATTAATTCTCCTCTATTATTTTATGATTTTGTGGTTATTCTTCAGTGGATTGAAGTGAGTTCTAACCACCAGTGATCTCCTCTCTTCCTTCCCTATCTTCTTATCTAATTTTATTTTCCCTATTTTAGGGTTTTGATTTTGATTCCACCAGACCATTATGGAATTGAACAATATAGATAGGTCTTTTATCTATCCCTCATAGAGGATGCCCCATAATGACATCGGTCTGCTACTGCTCATTATTTTTGTAAAGGTACACATCCACTATAATTTTCCTATCATTTTTTAAAAATAAATTTAATTTATTGTTGAAATGGTTCTAATTTTTAATTATTTGGCTTGGGGTGATATCAGTATTACATTATGGACCTCCAAAAAGTGGTTAGTCATAATTTTGGTGTGGTGCGGTGAGTTAACAAACATTATAGATATTTTTTTCAAATTTAATTTAAAATGTGAAGTGGTGTAATGAAATTTTATAATTAATTGAAATGAATTAAAATTAATTATTTGATATTTATGATGTGATATAGGAGCCTGGGTGATGATTCAGGTTTAGATGACCCTTGGATAAACTTGGAAGGCCTAGGTAGTAGTTACCGGCCTGAAGATTAAAAGTAGAATTGGTTCCTTAAGGGTAGGTGGTACTTTACCTATGGATTCTGTTCATATTGTTTATAGTTCATGATATGTGTAGGCATTTCACTAAGGGAATTTAATTTTTATTAATTAATTAAGTATCATGTTTAATTTAAATATAAGTATTTAATTTAAATTATTTTACCTGTATAACAATCATGGGATGAAATGAGTAAAGTTCCAAGGACACTGAGGAATTTTTTCACTAGATTGATGCCTCAACCACTGATGGATAAGGCCTAGACTAAGAGGATTCCCAAAAACTTGGACCCCCAAATACTTGGACCCCCTTGAGGGGTTTACCCTAATAAAAATGAAAAATTTATGTTTTATTGGACCTTTCCTTAGACTCCTTAGATACCTCCAAGAGGGGGTGTTATGTGAATTGAAATGAATAACCCTATTATGATAGGTTAGGACCCTTGATATGTGCTTAAATTAGGTGGAAATATCATAGAAATAATTAATGGGTTGAGTGAATGAATTGACCCGGATGACCTTGGACTAACGATTGGCTATGATCCATATCCTTATACCATAGAATGTGAGCTCATCCATAAGGCCCATGAAGTAGTTCTACTTCATGAAACTACCAAGGATCATGACATCCTCCATGTGATGGGTTATGAATCGAGTGAATGGACTAATACTACGGACTCAAGTAGGGTTCCTTCACCCCTATATTTACCAAGAGGACCCCAAGTAGGGTTCCACTTCCTTGACATGGCCTAGGGGACCTGAGTAGGTTTCTGGTGATAGTCTAGCCATGAGAGTGTGTGCATGGGTATGGTTAGAGATGGTATTGGGTTTCTCCTTAGAAACAATACTGATGACGTGATCCAGAGGGTCTATGAATAATGACGATGGGTTTAGGAATTTTATAAACCCATATCCTATATTTATGCTTTCACATATTTATTTTTGATACAGCTATAGATGCCCATATGTGCTTCCCGATACCCAACCTACAAACTTGATATGATTTTATAGTGATGTTTTCTATTCTAAGAGGTGCTTATTAGGATTCATCTTTTGACCCTCATGTGATACTAGTGTGATATGAATGATGAGATGACATCATGTTGGATTCCCAAATGTGTTTATGGATACTTGGATGTTAAGCCACATATGAATGTTCAAGATGTTGAGATTCAACTCTGGTTCTCTATGGAATGCCTTGGATTACAAGAGTCCCTATGATTCCTAATATATCTAGGATCTATCTATTTAGTTTTGGGGATTATTATTATCATCATTATTATAATAATATTCCTAGGTCACCCTTAGGATCTGGCTAAACGATCTTAATGTTATATCTCATTCCTACTTAGGATTCCCAAGATGCTTGGAATCTAGCCATATGGAATGGCGATATAAAGGATGTTTATTATTAGTGATTTCCCAGGATGTCTAAGAATTTTCATTGATCCATTCATTATTCCTGTATTTTAGAGAGATTCCTAGGATTATTGGGATTTGGATGCTGAGACCTACATGATGAGATACTCATTTATTGATCTATACATATTTTATTTCCTAGGAAATGATTTTGGGAATGGAATTTGAGCCTTATATGGTTGGAATGATATCATGATTTGATCAGGGACACTTTGAAACTAGACAAAGAAGGTATGGTCGACTGATTTCCCAGACCTGAGGATCGACAGTGGTTTATTTATCTATTTATTGTTTTTTTTTTATTTTTTTAGTTGAGCATGTCACATGCACATATCACTGTAATTAAGGTTATGTATGTGACTAAATTTGTGGTTCCCAACTTATTTATGTACTCACACCCTTATCGGGAAGCTATTGCACTTTGGTACTTGATCAAACTCTCACTTGGTTACTAGTACAAGTTGGGATGGTCTTATTTATTATATGTTCAAGTAGGAGCAGCTCGATTGGGATTATGATATTGTAGGTGAGGCCTATAGTTTGGGGAAAGTCCTCTCATTTAGTTTTTTTCTTTTATTTATTTACCATATATATATGATCATCCTAGTGGGAGATCGACCTTGAATTCTTGTATCAATGAATTTCATTTTATTATAGAAGTTTAAATTTATTTATTCTTTTTACAAATTCTGATATGTATGATACTTGTATATTTATTTATGATTGTGTAATCTGACAAGGGGGTATAATCTCTCCATGTTATTAACTTAGAACAACATTTATAGTTTTTTTATTTTGGCATACAAGGAGGAATTCTTGAGTTCATGTGGTGAATTGGGTCATGACTCTAGTAGAGTGGCCTCGAGATTGGGATATTACATTTCCCACATTATTTAAAATTTAATTTTTGAAAATAACTTTTCTTTTAAAACTAACCAGAAAAAAAGTCAACTCACACTATTAAAAATAAAAATAAAAATCCCAAAACCACAATAAATAGAAAATTTTAAATCACTTTGAGGTTACTTGTGAAAGAAAGACAAGGTCACCATCCTAGAACACACATCTATTTCCAATACCACCACTATCTACACACTAAGGATAGATAAGCATGTTAAACATTAAGACATTATAACATTAATGTACTAACACATAATAATTGAGATATATAAACTCACCTAAATGAGGAAATCTAAAACTAATCAAAACTAGATCTTGGACTTGTACATGAACTCTATAATATCTCCTCTATCTCTATTCCCAAAAACCAAGATACACACAACTCATAGAATTTATCTTAAACCCATCGATAACTCAAGATAAACCTCCACTAGAGACTACCATTATAGTTAATACATTCTACAAAACCTCTAAAATATCTCTGACCTTTGAAAAAGACTAAAAATACATAAAATTAACATTTTATTGGATATATTTTCTCAAAGCAGACTCAAAATGTCATTCCTAGCATTCATTTTTAAACAAAAAATACAAAAAATGAATAATAAATCAAAATAATTGATTTATAAATTTATATAACTAACACTTCCCTATTATATTTTCATAATATCATTCATATAGACATTTGGTTCCATATGGGTAATGAAATCCTTCTTGACTAACATAATAAATTCCCTTAAAGACATCTCATCCTAGAAGCCATGCTTTATTCTCCACCATCCTCAAGACCCCTTCTAAAAGAGACCCACTACCAAGGTAACTCAGAATTGATTTATTAAATTCATAAATTTAGTGGAAACATTAATATTATCCATTAATTCCTTGGCCTCATTACTCAATGCTCCATTAAGAAACATCACTAATCAATATCATTGATATATCAACAACACTCTATCCCACAATTCATCTTTCTTCTTATTATACTGAATACCCTAAAGATTCATCATTGAAATGTATTAAATAAATCATATAAATAAATAATGGTAATTAAAAATCATTTAAACAATATTAAAAATCATAGAAAATAGAAATATCCCACTGGAAGACTTATCTACTTCTCAAACACACCATTACTCTTTAGAACCAACCCATATTCACAACACATTCCTCTACTATAGAGCCACTTCATCATCCCCACATAGTTGATAAAAAAACCATTCCATAAAATAAAAAAATCAATAAAACTTCACATCTTTAAATCTACCCAGAATCCACCACTTGAAAAGAACATAAAAATTTCACCATTTAATGTTAATAATAATCTTTCCAAAAACATAATCCACATAAAACTGTCATTAGAACAGTTTGAAAATTCATTACATGTAATTCCCCTGACCTTGATCATATAGATATGGTGGGTTATTTATTACATCGTAATCAAATTACATTAGATCACATACCCAATAGTATTTTTTATGAGTCTATGAGTGATTAGATACATAAACATTACATTACATTACAAATATGACACATTTCGACATTCAAATACAAATTATTTTCCTTTAATACTATCCAAAGAGTTGATCATACATAGTATTCTTCCTTATTACTCAGGGATAAGTGAAATATAAGAAATGGATGATCTTTGAAACTTATTAAGGGATAATGTATAATAAAATATAACACAGAATAATAATTTCATGAATTATGTAGTAAGAATAAATAATCAATTGTTCAATAAAAATTAATCCATAAGTATAAAATAATCAATGAAAGTTAATAGTTAAAAATAAATAGTATAATAATGATGGGAATTATGAGAATACATAATATTAGATATCATTAATATACTATCATGGAATTATTCCAAGACATGATAGATAAGGTGAAGGTATACACTGAATACCCCATCTAATTGTCTCTGGAGTACGACCAGTTCAATGAGAGGCTATATTATTATGGAACCCAACCATCAATTAATATCATCAAATGCATTATAATTTTAATTCTTATTGTTGTATATTATAAAAATACTATCATGACTTTGTTACAAGACATTATACTTAAGGGGGGTATAAAAAAAATACCCCAACTAATTGGATCATGGGACCTAATAGTGTTTTGAGGAGTTATATAATTTCAACCCACACTAGTCACATAGTATCATCAAATTAATTCATTAATATATTAAAAAATAATAGTCAATATATGGTATAATGATCAAGAAATGAACAACATAAAAATATTATGTATAATTTCTAGCTAAAGTTTGTCTTACAAGAATTTCCCATATAAAATAAGGGATTATATGTACTTGATAATGAATTAAAATATTAAATTAATTAATAAGGATTTATATATGACTTTTTTTGAAATTCTTTAAGGATAATTAGATAGTTAAAATGTTAAAATAGGTTCCCATATCAATTAAGTAATATGGAATTATAGTTACTTGGTACTTATAAAGACTAAGATAAAAAACGTGTTTATAAAATTTTATACATTTATTTTAAATAGGAGACAAAATAAATTATATAAAAATACCATTTAAATTTAAAAGTATGTTTAAAAAAATATTTGATATGCATTAGTAATATGTGATTTGCTTTAGCAGAGTCTTCTAGATTGGTATGCATTGCTGGTAAAGGTTAAACTGTGAAAAAAATAGATTTTAGTCCACTTTGTACTTGATAGATGATACAATAGCTTCATCACCATCATTATTATGTTCAAAAAGTTCCACTCTTATAAATAATAAATCCATAATACCACGGATATATGGAAAACATTATTATTTTTCGTTATAGTAAAATATATAATTTTATGCCTCTTGTGAGAAATTTTTCATTGTAATGGTTTATAAACATAGTATAATGTGGGAGAAATTTGACTTAACATGAAAATTATATGATAATAATAGTATTTATGACGATATTATAATCATATTATAATAATAAGATCAAAATAGGAAAGGATATTATAATAGAAAAAATAAAAATTGAAAAGAAATAGAATAAGTGCCCTTTCCTATTTTGATCTTCTTAGCCCAGAATCACCCCTTAGAACCAAAAAAGAACTTCATAATTAATGAGAGTTCTATAAGTATAACTCCTTGAGAAATATATGGAGAGTGAAATTGAAATTTATGTAAGTAGAAATTATAATATAAGATAGATATTTATAGGTGTGGTGAGTGGAATCCCTTAGAAAAAAGTATTGATTATTTTACTTCTCAATTATCTCAAGTGATCCACTATACCCAAAATTTACCCATTAACATATTAATGATTCAATATAATGGTTAGTTCCAACATGAGGCATATATAACTATCTCAAAAATATTTGGTCATGTTTTCAATGTATATAATGTCATATTTACCATATTTCACCATATTTCACCATATGTCACCATATTTCATTATTTTTTACTGTATTTTACCTTTTTAACAAAAATTAATTTTTTTTTTCACTTACCTAAATTCAATATCATAAATATAAATATACAATAAATTGTTAAAGTTCACCCTCAAATTATGAGAAAATTAATTTTTTAATGTGTCTGATAAACTTAATAAAAATGTGGTGTGAGAGTAAAAGTTATCTTATTACTAAATGAAATAATACAATAACACCATGTAACACCTGGGAAAATAACCAATTATTACACTAGTATAATACCTAAGAGTAAGTTGTGAGATGGTGGAAATTTCATGGAGGGTTGAATAAGTATTAAGTTGGTAGTTATTTCTACTAACTTGAACTTCTCCAATAGAGGATTCCACTAAAACCTTAATAATTGATGTTTGTCTTGACCATAGTCTAAGTAAAACCCTATATATTATACACCTTAAATAATACTTTATAAATTTACTTCATAGGTGATGTTCCCAATAGTCAAGGCTATGGTTTCTCCCAACAATGTTTATCAACTCTTTTCATTACCCTTAATATACACAATTTTTCAAAGGATACCTTATAATGAGTATATCACTAATGATCCTAATTTAAAATAGACATATAGAGTACATATATACTCTTACCATCTATAAATTCCAATGTTCATTGTGAACTAGTGCAGTCACTCTCTAGGGGGGGATTGTGGGGGGTGAATCGATGTCATCCATTTTTTACGAAATTATTATTCACTTTAATTATTAAACCTATACACCTATTATAATTAATGGATATTGTATACATTAACAAACACATTAACACCTCATCAATAATAGAATGTAAATAGATCACAAAAATGATATTATACAAGTTTCATCTCAGATGTTAGTGAATATGGTTTTACCATGTTTGGGTAAATCATGATATATAAGTTCTTCAATAATTTTATAAAGTGAATAAATATGGGGAAGGTATAATCCTTAACCCTTAATGAAAATTTTGAATCTCTCACTATCACCCAAGATGTTCTTTATACTAAATCACTCTAGTTTACAATAAACCCACCAAATTCACTATGTGAAAAATAACTTTAGTTGAATCCTAGGATGTCACAAGATCATAATGGTAGATATTCTTTATTAATCTAAGATATTAAATATCCAGTTGGTGTTTAATGGATGCATAATTAAAGTTATTCTCTTCCTTTAAACTTAAAAATGATGAATGTATGAAGATAATATAATCACCAATTGTCTTCCTCATCCTAAAAATTCTTTGATACTTATGATAATATTCAATAAAAACGTAACCTCATTCTTTATGAGTCTCAATGTATGGGATATTCAACTATAGTATAATAACATCAATATATATATATATCTCTCTATCACACTTCTTTCTCTCTTATAAAACTTTTGATCTTTAATAGAAACGTGTAGGTATTTTCCTTCAATTATTTTTCCCTTAATATATAGAATAATATTTTAAATATTTCATTGAATTATATTTTTTTTTCTCAATCACCTTATCTTTTATTATTATTCTGATTCACTTTATAAACTCATAATAATATCACATGGATATTAATTCTAATATTATGGCTTGATTCCATCAATTTTTCAATAGATTTTATCTATCCAATGTTGATTAAGATCCGATGTAGGAGTAATTATTATTGGATATAAGGGAATCAGTCATTCAGAAATAAGTGGATCATAGCATTATTCAACATCACATTCTATATAAAATGTTGGTTGATTAGGTTTTATGGTGTGCCAGTATATAGGAAGGGTCTCTTCCTAGTACAAAAACAGTTCTTAAGAACTAGTTTTTGGGACTGAAGTAGATTTTATAAGTAAAACACAATATGTAATTAAATGTTGTGCAATATAAAATGAATAGAAAATATTATTGGTTAGTAGGATCAATCCCATAAATAGAGTAGGAGGGGATCTATGAAGATAATTCCACTGATGGGGATGGTTCAAGTGATGAATCCCACTCTTGAGTCACATCTGAATAAGAAGAGGTATTTCATATAGGAGATAAATAATGTTTAGGAAGGAAGAATTTAAAGATAGAAAATAAAGGAACCATTGATGTTGAAAATTATTATTTGAATATATGGAGGAAAACTAGAGGGTGAATGGACTATTCCTATATTCCCAAATCAATGGTGATAAGAAAATAGTCAAATTATAATGTATTAATGAGTCTGGAACCAAAAAAATGGATACAAGCTCAAGGATAATTAGAAGAACCCAATTCAAAAGGGTGGGTATGATGAAAATGTTCAAGGCAATAAGTTTTATAGTCCAGCAAGTAAAAGGAGTTGGCATATAAAAATGAGTATAGTATAAACTAAACAGAGAACCTAAGTCGATGTAATTCTACATTATAAGGTATGGTGGAATATAATATTATTCTTTTAATAAAAATGATGATGTCGATAGGATGTACAAAATAAATATTATAATCAATACTAATAATGAAAAAAAGCTTAGATCAACACTCAAGATCGTATTTTGATCAATGGATTCAATGAAGGGAAGACTAATATTGAAGAGTAAATTAAGTCTTAGGATAGGATGGATTCTATCCTCATGGATCTCATCTATGATGAGATATAGTGGGATAACTTCTAGCTTGATTGGTTCCTAAAAAGGGATAATTAGTCAAACATCATAAGGTTTCATTGAAATGGTTATGAAATTTCCATTATTGTGTAATATGTTGTCTTTTTGTGTGTGTGTAATATAGTTGTATCTATATGCTTTTATGGGTTTGGATCCTATTTTTTTGGGTTTTCACTCTAAACCTTGATAGTTTCTTCTTTGAAAATAAAACATTTGTTTGATAATGTGGATATTATTTCCATATTTTGAATATAGAAACTATATGATATTTTTACATGCAATTATCTAAATTAAATTTTGTCTTATATTATTCAGTAATTTATCCATCATAAATGAAAAGTTTAGCACCAAAAATAATATATTTTATGTGATCCTACACTGTACTTATAGACATATCAAGGTCGTTGGTGTAAAAGCCAACTTTCATGATGATGTTCGTAGTGGCACCCTATTTCTTCTCTTTTAAAAAAGCCTAAAAAATGTTGTGTTACCTTTAACCACCTTTAGACACTTCAATTTATAGTTCTCACATGAAACTCATTATTTATTAAGAATCATTTCTATTAACTAGATTTTATTACAGAAAATAATATTTAAAAAATCATCATCCCAACAATCCTATAGTTTGGATTTAACTTGATTGATTTTTTTTAATGATTCCATATAATGAAAACAAGGATCCCGATTATTGATCCAAGTATGAAGGTCCCCCATCAATATACTAAGACTAATTTTAACACTATCTCGAGATCATTCCTACATGGGTTTACACAAGGAAGAGTACACTACTGACCAGAGAATAAAAAACCATCATTATCACCCACTCTTGAAGCTAGGCTAACAGGGATAGGGGATTGGTTTGAGAGATCCTGAAATAGGTGGAAAAATATTTCATTAGGGAAGGAAAATTTTTCTAGGATATTGGTTAAACAATAGTCAATCCAACACCAAGTGCATCAGCTTCCCTTTTGTTTATCGCACCATTTTATTTTTTCACTAGAGAAAGACATATCTAGGAGTCCTTTCCTACAAAGGAGGATAATTCATGTATAACTTTACATGGATAAATCCCTCCACCATTTTACTCCAACATATCATTTATTATGTTTAATTCTCCTCCAAAAAGTCAAGATAAGTCCCCTAGGTTGAAATATTTAAGGTTTCACCATAATTTTTTTCCTTCCCATGCAACACACTTTTAAAATATAAATGAAATGAAGCACATAAAAAAACTTCAACAAATATTAAAAGACATATTTTTTCTAGAAACATTTAATTGATCTATTGAGATTGAGTTTTCTATAATCAATAATTATGATGGTTGATGGGTTCACCATGCATGAAGTCACACTGTACTATATTTTGATAAAATCTTGTGATCTTGAAAGGGGTTTGTTTAGGTTTCAGTATTTCTACTAGATAATCCCTGTTAATGAGGGTCTCATTGGATAGGAAGTATGATTTAAATTATGCACCCCGACCATGATAATTTGAGACAATTAAGGAAATAATTGAAATATATGAGGCTTGTGTTTGGTCTATGACATTATAAGGGACTTTACATGGGAATGAAGAAATGTCAAAACCCATTTAAATTGAGATCTGGTGAAGAAACCATTAGGGGAATAAGTAGAAACAAAATAAATCTATGAAGTGTCCTTATAAACATGTGATAATACACTATAGAAATTTTAAGTGGAGATCAGGGATCTATCGAAAGGCCTGGGATCTCATGGTTGGAGGGAATGAGGAGGAGACAAGTGGATGGGAATATCCTTTCCATGGACATGAGATATCCCATGGTTCACTAGAATGATGGAAACCTAGTCGTCTAGGGGAGTAAAATACACCCTCATCCTATAGGGAACCCAAGATAAACATTAACTCTTTCTGAAATCATAAAAAACACCAGCATGCGGGACCAACCCTAGAATGTGAGTGGAATTCTGTAGAGGGGGGGGGGGATGAGGGAGTAGGACCACCTCCATACCCACCCACCATTTCAAAATCATGATTGGATAATAAGGAAAGTATGATTCCCGTTGGGATTGAAGGATCACTACTAACTAAGAGATTATATTGTGAGGGACTATGGGATCTGATTTATTCTTTCTATATACTGACATAGAGTGACCTTTGAGGTGACAAGTTGTATTAAACTGGGCTAGAGAATGATAGAACATGTCTTTCCACTATTCTTATGAAACTTCAATGTAAATAAGAATCCACAACATGGGAGGCTAGGATAGGTCCATGTTGACATAGATCTGAGCCACCAAATCTTCCAAAATATGAAAGGTGTGATCATCCATGAAAAGGAAAGCACCTAAAGAGTCTCCAATCCCTCATAAGAAGGATATGTTATGGAAGGGAATATGGATCCTCAGAATATTAACGCATACCACCATATGAGGGGAGTCTCACCCTTTGTCAACCACTATCTACTAGCGAAAGAGGTCAAAAAACCACCGACCGACCGATCTAGTGATATTAGACTAGTCTTTGAGGAAATCCACTCTAGAAGTGAGGATGATGTAGAATGACTTCTAATTCATCATAGAGACTCCAACCTAAGATTCTAAACCCCATGAGCTAATAAAGTTCTAAAAGAGTGGAAGAGGAATCTTGTCCATGCTGAAGCTTTCCACTAAGGTCCACCTATGAAGAGACACCACCTCCTCAAATGAAGAATATGGAATCACAAACACCAGAGATCCCTCCTCCAAGTTAGATAAAATAATCTCTAAAGAAACTTTTGGTATCTGAGGAAGCAGTGATGACCAGGAGGAGGGAGTGTGGAGAGGAATATCATTGAGAGACAGAACAGTTGATGAATTCAAACTGATCACTCATGAATTCATGCCCAATGAGGAGACTGAGGCACCAAATATTGGGTTGTATAGAGGAGGGAGTGACAACACCACCATTGATAGCAGAGGCAGTACTGCCTATATGAGGTAGACCAGAGTTGGAGAAATGGTCATGAGCATTTGAAAAATAAGAGGCCTGTTCAACATGTAATTTTTAATGGTATAAGACATATGGTTGTATAACTCTAATAAACCCACTCAGTTAATATCAAATTACCATGAGATATATGTTTCAAAATAAAATATCACCACAAAATGATCCCAAAAATGATAGAGAATAAGGGAAAAAATAAACCAATACAACTCTCAACTAAACCCCTTACCAACAATTTTTATTTCATTGAAATAAAAAATAATTAAAATCATAAATATAACTCAACCAAAAATCAAATCATATTGTTATATTTTTAAATTCATTACAAATATCAATAAAAATTTCTAAAAATGAGTAATATCCTTTAGAAAAACTATTTACAAGGTTTGGAAAACTTTAATACCATTCCTATAATACCTCATGTGTATGGATGAGTTTTAGAATTCAAAGGAATTTGGAATTATTAATTACTAGGTGGTTCATATTTTAAACCGAGGTTGAGAATAGAATCCCAAGTGGTTGAACAACTTAAACATGTGTTTTTGAACATGAATTGGGGATCAAGAGGTAGCCATAGAGATTAAGAGAACATTAGATGTGGCATGGGATGATTATGCTTCTATTATCAAATAGTCTGTAGACACTGATTAGTAGTTGGAGATATAATGAATAGCTGATGGTTTTCTAGAGCCACATGCATATTACTAGTGACCAATGTCCCGCCAATGAGGCTTTTAAATAGGTAAAATTACCCTTTCCCCTTATGTTTTTGGGGTAAAACACCTCTTTTATATGTAATTTGTACACTTGAGGTTGGTTGAAACCCTTCCCCCATCATTTATTCTCCAATATTGTTTGTCTTTATGGAAATTATTTAATGGATTGATGTGAGTACTAACCCCTAGTGATATCCTCTCATTCTTCCCTCCACTATTCTCTAATTTTCATTTCCCTAGTTTAGGGTTTTGATTGTGATTCCAATATAGAATGGTAGAATTGGAAAATATAGATAAGGCTTTCATTCAACCCTCATAGAGGACTTCTGGTAATGCCATATGCCTATAGCCGCTCATCATTTACGTTAAGGTACACCATAGTTTGAATTTTCTTACGGTTTTTATTTCAAAACTAAATTTAATTAATAATGGGAATGGTTTTTATGGTTAGGTATTTGGTTTAGAGTGATATAAGGAGTAATAAATGATTGACCTTCGGTAGGTTATTGTTTACATTTTAGGTGTGATGTGGTGATGCGATGTGTTAAACAATGTTATAGATTTTTTTTTCAATTTTAATTTAAACAATAAAGTCGTGTAATTAAATTATATAATTAGTTATAATGAATTAAAATTAATTATTTGAGCTTGTTGAGTGGGATAGGATCTCATGTTATGAATCAGGTTTAGATGAGCCTTAGAAAAACTTGTAAGTCCTTGGTAGCAATTATTATCCTATAGATTGAAAGTGGAAATGTTTCCTTAGGGGTAGGTGGTCCTTAGTAATTTACCTATGTCTTTGATTCATAATGTTTATAGTGAATGATCTATGTGGTCATGAAACTAAGGATATTGACCTTTTTTAATAAATTAAACATTACAATTAATTTTAATTAAAGGGTTTAATTTAATTTTTTTAATTTAAATTTAATGGTAATTAAATTTAAAATTTTTAACCTCTGTAAAATTCCTAGGATGAAATGAGTAAAGTTCCCAGGTCCTTATTGAACAAATGTATTGGATTGATTCCTTGAATGTCGATAGATTAGGCTTGGAATAAGAGGATACCAAGACACTTAGACCCCCCTTGAGGAGTGGCCCCAAATTAAAATGAAATAGTTTTGTTTTAGTATACCTTTACTAGGACTCATTAGACACCTATAAGAGGGGGTGTGATGTGACTTGAGAAGGATGACCCTAGTAGACTAGGTGAGGACTATTGACATGTTCTTATCCAAGGTGGATTGACCATATAAAAATGGATGGGTTGAGTGAATAGATCGTCCCATTAAACCTTGTACTTGAGATGGGATATGAGCCAACACCCTAGACCAAAGCTGCAAGGCTCATCCCTAAGACCGTGTTGTTATATAAAACTTCCAAGAAGCATGACATCCTTCATGAGATATTTTATAACCAGAGTGAATCTAATAAAACTAAGGTCCCAAGTGGGGTTCCTCCACCCCTGTGTTTACCAAGAGGATTCAAAGTTGGGTGCCTATCCCTCAATGTGGCCTAGGGGACCGGAGTAGGTTCCTAGTGATCGATCAACCCTAAGTGGGTACATGTGGGTATGGGTAGAGTTGGTAGTGAGTGTCGCCATAGATACCAATGGTGTGATATAGAGGGGTTATGGATAGTGGTGATGGGTTTAGGCATTTGGATAACCTCTATATTTTATTTTTTACTTTCACTTATTTTTTGATGTAGTTATAGATGACTAGGTGTGATTCATGGGTCACAGATTAAGGGCCTGATGTGTTATGATGGTGATGTTGTGGAATACGAGGGGTGCTTCCTTGGTTCTATCTTGTAAGCCTCATGTGATACTAGTGTGATATGACTAAGGAGATGAAATCATTATGGTTTCCCAAATGCGCTTCTTGGGATCCAGCTCTTGGGCCACATTAGAATGCCCGTTATGCTGAGATTCTACCTCAAGTCTGAATGATACACCTTATATGCCAAGGGTACCTAATATTCTTATAATTTCTAGGGTCTAGCCCTTTAGTCTTGGATATTATTATTATGAGCATTATTATTATGATATGCCTTGGTTATACCTAGGATCTATCTAGTCGATATAGGGATTATATCTCATTCTTTACAGGGATTCCCAGGATGCATGGGATCCAGCAGGATAGCATGGTGATATAGAGGATATTTGTAATTAGTGGTTTCTTGAGCTTCTTGAGAATCAAATTTTAACCATTCATTATACCCAATGTTTAGAGAGATTCCTAAGAATCTTGGGATCTATCTGTTAATCTCTTAATGATGAGATACCAATATGTTAATCCATATGTTATGGATTTCCTAGGACATGATCCTAGGAAAGGACCTTGGGGATGATATGGTTGGATTGAAATCATGATATGCCTAGATACACCCTAAAACTGGATGAAGTAGGTATGATCGATTGAGCTCTTGGACAAGAGGATTGAAGATGATTTATTTTTACAAATATTTTTTTGTAGTTTATTTATTATTTCAACTGATCATGAAACATGAACATATCACTATATTTTTGGTTATGTATGGAACCAAATTGGTGGTGATTTACTGATTTGTGTAATCACACTCTGGTTGAGCTACCATTGCATTGGTGTACCCCAAGTATAGTCTCACTTGGTTGCAGGTACAGGTTGGGGGAGGGATCAGTATTATGTGTTTGAGCTAGAACAACTCAAGTGGGATCAGAATATTGAAGGTGGGGCCGAGAGTTATGGGTAGGACCACTTATTTAGTCTTATTATTTTGTTTATTTACCTTATATATGTGATTTTACCAATGAGTGATCAAACATTCCTTCCTGTATGATTACGTTTCATTTTATTATAGCATGTCCAATTTATTTATTCTTCTTGTCCACTCTAATATGTATGATAATTGATTATTTATTTATGATTTACACTCTAATATATGGGTATATTCTACCCACAATACTACCTTATACCCCCACTACTAGTCATAAGCTTCTATAATTTTTCAAGGCACACTTAAGGTCATGTGACGAACTGAGCTAGGACACTAGTTAAGCGGCCTCTAGGACAGAATGTTACAAAGTGGTATCATAGTATTTATTTTATTTTGTATTACTATTTGGTATATGGTATCCATGAAATATATTAATGTGTTAGATCCTCTGATGGATATTGGCTTGGTGCATTATAAACACCTATTTCGATAGGAATTATAGGTTACCAGGGTAACATGAGTGTTATTGTTGATATTCATTGTTATATTTATATGATTTTAACTTAATTTGAAACATGTGGTGTTTGTTTTTATGATTTTATTTTGTATTTGAATCTTATCCCATGGAGGTAAGGGGAATCTTACACATCATTATTAGGTACGTTGGATTCAAATGACATACATTCCTTCCTATGTGTGATTTCATTGATGATGAGATTTAACGATTTAAAGTTTTAGATACAGATCATATGATACTTTCATATATATTTTCTTGGTTTCATTCTACTCAACTAGAACACCCTTTTCATGTATACTTATTTTTGATGGTAGGTGATGTGAATTTATAGTGAGATTCTCGTTGATGATGATGACAAAGTCCCTTGGTGTATGGGACATGGGGTGACCCTAATAGGTTAGTATAAGAATTTTATTCTTTAATGATGAACCCCTCATGTGTTTATATTATTCATGTTTAGTTATTTAAAGTTTCAATAACAACCTATATGGAATTTTACTCATATTTCTTGTAATTACATTTCACCTAACCGAACCTTATGAGTATGGTTTCCTAACATAGATCATCCGAGAAGATGCCGATATACATATATACACACATACATATATATAAATTATTATTGATGAGATCATGATTCTTGAGGGTGAAGTCTTGTATGAGGATGCTTGGTGAGTGTGAGTTCCCTAGTAGGTAGAATACTTAGCATGAGGTACTTGATCTCTCAGTATATTAGACTATAGAGTGAGTATTTCCATGTTGATGTCATGGTTTGTTTGATCCAAGAACTTGATGATTCATGTGAGTTAAGACCCTATGAGATATGGTTTTTGGGATATGTGGGAATACCTAAAGACCCTCATATTGGAATCAATATTTTAGTGATTTAGTGACTTGTGTGATCGAGGGAAACCTACGAGAGGGGTTGGACTAGTCTTAATAGTTCCTTAACAAGAGAAAGGAATGGGTAGAATTCTTAAGTCTAGATTGATTTATTAAAGGTTTTATTGTGTATAAAGAGTATACATTTCTCATTCCTTGGAATTTCTTTAGAAAAGTACTTTGAGTACTAGTGCTTTAGAATGCGATGCACATAGGGTGTCATGGTATCAAGGTTGGATTCACAGGGAAAGACCGTTTAGGTGTCCGATACTATTGTCTTTGGGTTTGATTTAATAGTATAGTTAGAGAGTTTGTAGATTCTCATGACTTATAATGGAACCCAATGGGGGCTAATCATGTGGATGACTTGACGAACTAACATTCCATAGAGCATGGTTAGTGTTTCGGAATATGAACCTAGTCTGGATGTGATGAAACTCATGGGATCATGATTTCGGTTTATATAATTGGGAAGCACTAGAGAGTATTCTCATTCCTTTTTAGATTAGATTGAGGTTGTCCATGCACTGGTTATGCATGGTTCTATTTAAATTGGAATCGGTGATAGCCATGTGTCAGCCATGGGTTGATGGGTTCTGATGGGATGTGATGAGGGTGGTTTAGGAGGGGACATACCCATGTGATGTGGGTACATCTAACTTTATTCTTATGGATTGGTAAAGAAATATATATAGTTGGGATTCTAACATAGGTTTTCGGAGGGTGTGACCCTCTTTTTGGATTGAATTTTAGAAAATTCTATGAGTGATGTTCCTATGAACCATGGGAAAGCAATATTTTGAATGATGGTCAGGTATGATTAAGTTTGAACACATTTGATTATTGTGTTCAGTGACATATATGATATGGGTTGTAGAGATTGGAATTTTGGTTTAATAGTGTGATGATGAAGAAATTCCCCTGGTGGGGAGTGTTATATCAGTCATGGGTGTAATAGACCACACACGATAAGGTACATAGTGGTATGAGATTGGTCACTGAATGATTATTATGGAATTTTTATATCAGTGAGTAAATGGATATTAATACATCTAGATTTCATGTATAATTACAAAATTGAGTTTGGGTATGATATAAGATGGATTATGAGAATCTACTTTGACTTGAGATGGTTTGAGGGGATCTAAGCGTGATCATCTTTGAGATGCATTAATTCTCCAGTGGGATCATGATGAAATATTGGAAGGTTGGTGTTTTAACCATGTAATTTCACCATAAGTAGTATATAAACGTCAATAGGAATATTCAAATGATCACAAGATACCTTTAGGGACAAATTACTCAATATCATATAATTTATATGTGCATCAACAATTAAAGTTCAATGTCATTGAGACAGGTAGGAAAAAGGATGTCCATACAATGATTTGGCATGTAATTGGATGCGGTGAGATGGAAATATAATCTAGCACATCATTTCATATATAACAAGAATGGTTTTATAGTTGAATGTGGATTTTCAAAGAAAATACAGAATTTTCATGCTTAGATAGTGGAGGAACATCCATTTTGGTTTGGAATTTTGAAACAAGAATGGGTATTGGATTTTAAATGTTTTTATCTTGTATATTTGAGTAAGGTAAGTTGGGAACCACACCGAGTGCATCATTGTATTGATCAGAATGTGTTTTGGTAGAAACGTTTGATGGCAGTGGATCACTATAGATTAGAATTGTCCATGATGAGTTGGAACACATGGGAGGATCACCATTGATTGAATAATAGATCAGGTGATGATTTGAGGATGTATTAGGGTTGGAGAGTGCGGGTAAGAATTATCTCAATTTTTTAGTGGTGGTTATGAATGGTGAATTGTGTTATGGTAAACATAGCTCTATGGTCTTAGAATTGGGATATGGAATCTCATTTGGTATTGGGAGCACAATGTGATGTGTTGGTTTTGAATTGATGATCTGGGATTGATGATAGAATTCTTGAAAATACTTATTTGGGTTGCTAAGTTCTATGATGGAGATATTGAAATACCATGTGTGTACAGATGGGTTTTAGAATTTTAAGGAATTTTGAATATTTAAATTTTGGTTAAGGTAAATTTTAATATGGGTTTCAAAATATAATTTTGGGAGGTTAAATAGCTCAAATATTTATTTTTGGATGTGAATTGGTGATAATGAGGTAGATGGAGGTTTTGAGAGAACTTTAGAGGTGGTTCAAGGTGTCTAGGCTACTGGTAGATAGTAACCTATAGCTACTAGCTCACTGGTGGTTGGACAGATCCACTTGCATGCTGTAGGTGTCCTCCAGCTTGCTGATTAGGTTTTTATAAGGGAAAAATTAACTCTTCCCCCTCATGTTTTTAGGTGTAAGCCCATATTTTCTCTCCCATAAGTATGATCGGGGTTGGATGGCCCCTTCCCCATTCCCCTTGGTTCTTTTCCATTCTTTTCTATTTTTGTGGCTATTCTTCAATGGATTGAAGTGAGTTCTAACCACATGTGATCTACTCTATTACTTCCCTCTATTCTTATTTAATTTTATTTTCCCCAATTTAGGGTTTTTTATTTTGATTCCACCAATGCAATATAGAATCAAACAATATAGATGAGGCTTTCATTCAGACCTCATAGAGGATATACCATAATGACATCTGTCTGATACTACTCATTATTTCAATGAAGGTACATAGCCATTGAAATTTTCCAATATTTTTAAAAAAATAAATTCAATTAATTTTGGAAATGGTTATGATGGGTTATGATTTGGAGAGGGGTGATATCAGTAGTATATTATAGACCTTTGAAAGGTGTTTAGTCATAGTTTTAGTGAGATGCAGTGAATTAAATAACATAATAGATTTTTGTTTCAACTTTAATTTAAAATTTGAAGTGGTGTAATGAAATTTTATAATTAATTGAAATGAATTACAATTAACTATCTATCTTGGTGAAATGATACAGGATACCGAGTGATTATTTAGGTTTAGATGAGCCTTGGATGAACATGGAAGGCCTAAGAAGTATCTGCCATCCAACAGATTAAAATTAGAATTAGTTCTATAAGCACATGTGGTACTTGGTACTTTACCTATATATTCGTTTCATATTTTTTATGGTTCATGATATGTGTAGGCATTCCACTAAGGGTGTTGAATTTTTAATAATTAATTAACTATCATGTTTAATTTAGATATAAGGATTTAATTTATATTACTTGGTTAATTTAAACTGAATGGTAATTTAATTTAAATTGTTTAACATATATAAAATTAATGGGATGAAATGAGTAAAGTGATGAGGCCACTGAGGACCTTGTTCACTACCTTGATGCCTCAAACACTAATAGAAAAAGCTTGAAATAAGAGTATTCCAATAAACTTGGACCCCATTTATAGGATTCCCCAAATAAAAATAAAAAATTTATGTTTTAATAGACCTTTTATAGGACTACTTGTATGCCTCTAAGAGGGGGATGTGATGTGTCTTGAGATGAATACCCTATTAGTCCAGGTGAGGACCATTGATATGTGATTAGCTGAGGTGGAAAGATCTTAGTAAGAATGAATGGGTTGAGTGAATGAACCGACCTGGATGAACTTGGACTCGAGATGAGCCATGATCCATCTTATTATACCATGGCATGTGAGCTCATCCATAAGGCCCATGAGGTCATGCTATTTTATAAAACTACCAAGGTGCATGATATATTCCATGTGATGGGTTATGACCTGAGTGACTTGATTGAGACTGAGGACTCATGTGGGGTGCCTTATCCTCTATGTTTACCAAGAGAACCCCAAATAGGGTTCCACTCCATAGACATGGCCTAGGGGACCTGAGTGGATGCTTGGTGATAGTTTTTCCTTGAGTGGGAGTGCTTGGGTATGGGTAGAGATGGTATCAGGTGTCACCTTATAACCATTACTGATAATGTGATCTGGAGGTCTATGAATAGTGGTGATGGGTTTAGGCATTTGATAAACCCCTATATTGTATTTATACTTTCACATATTTATTTTTTATACAAATATAGATGCTAAGATAAAATTCTTGGGACCCAACCTACAGGCATGATGTAATTTGATGGTGATGTTGTGAAATCTAATAGGTGATTCTTGGAATTTTTCTTTTGAGCCTCATGTGATAATGGTGTGATATGACTGATGGGATGACATCATGGCGGATGCCCAGATGTGCTTATGGGGATTTGGATGTTAAGCCACATATGAATGTTCAGGATGCCAAGATTCAACCTTGGGTCAGTATTAAATGACTTAGACACTAAGGGTCCCTAGGATTCCTAACATATGTAGGATCTATATATTTAGGATTGGGGATTATTATTATGAGAATTATTATAATAAGATTCCTAGGTCACCCTTAGGATCTAGCCAGTTGATCCTGATGGTATATCTCATTCATACTCAGGATGCCCAAGATGCTTGGAATATTTCCATATGGAATGGTGATATAAAGGATGTTTATGATTAGTTATTTCCTAGGATACATGAGAATCATCTTTGAACAATTAATTATGACTATATTTTGGATATATTTAAAGGATTCTTGAGATCTGGATGTTGATCCCTTCATGATGAGATACTTAGTCATAGAGCCATATATATTGGATTTCCTAGGACATGCTATTGGGAATAGACTTTGGGAATGATATAGTTGTAATGATATAACAACATGATCCTAGACACTCCAACATTGGTAAGAAAAGTTATGGTTAATTGAGCTCTCAAACTTGAGGATTGAAAGTGTTTTATTTATCTATTTATTGTTTTTAGTTTATTTATTCTTTCAGTGGATCATGTCACATGCACATATCACTATATTTCAAGTTATGTACATGACTACATTGGTGGTTCCCTAATGATTTGTGTACTCACACCCTTATTGGGTATCTATTACCTTGGGGTTCCTGAGTAGACTCTCATTTGGTTGCTAGTATAGGTTGGTATGGGGTTCGTTATTATATATTCAAGTAGAAGAAACTCAATTAGGATTAGAATATTTTAGGTGAGGCCTATAGTTGGGGTAAAGACCTTTTATTTAGTCTTTTTTATTTTTTTATTTACCTGATATATATGATTATCCAAGTGGGTGATAATACTTGTATTTATGTATAACTTCATTTAATTTTATTATAGAATGTTCAATTTATTTATTCTTTTTACTCATTCTGATATGTATGATGCTTGTATATTTATTTATGATTGTGCACCTTGATAAGGGGGTATAGTCTCCCAATGGTATTTCCATATACCACCACTTCTAGTTGGTATATTTTGGCATACAAGAAGTCATTATTGAGTTCATGTGGTGAATTGGGCCGTGACACTAGTAGAGTGGACTCTAATGTAGGAAATTAAATTTCCCACATTATTTAAACTTTAATGTTTGAAAATAAATTTTCTTTTAAATATAACCATAAAACAAGTCAAATCACATTGTTAAAAATCAAAATAAAAATCCCAAAACCACAATAAATAAAAAATTTAAAATCACTTTGAGGTTTTGTGGGATAGAAAGACACAATCACCATCCTAGAACAGACATCACTTTCTATAACCACCACTAACTACCCACTAAGGATGGAGAAGCATGTTAAGCTTTAAGAAATTTATATTTTTGATGTAATAAGACATTATAATTGAAACATATAATCTCACCTAACCTAGGAAAGCTAAAAATAATCAAAACTAGATCTTGGACCCATACATGAACTCTATAATATCTTCTCACTCTCTATTTCCACAAACCAGGAGACACAGAACTCATAGAATTCATCTTAACCCCATTCAAAACTCAAGATAAACCTCCACTAGATACTTCCATCATAGATAACACACTCTAAACAACTTCTAAAATATCATTAACCTTTTACCAAGACCATAAAAACATATAATTAACATTTTATTGGATCTATATACTCAAAGTGGACTTATAATGTCATTCACAATCTTCCTTTTTATCCAAAAAATAAAAAAATGACTAATAAATCAAAAGAAATTATTTATAAATATATTTAACTAATAATTCCCTATTATATTTTCATAAGATCTTTTATATATACATTTGGTTTCATATGGGTAATAAAATCCTTCTTTAATAATAGAAGAAATTCCCCTAAAGACATCTCATCCTGGAAACCATGATTTATCCTCCACCATCCTCAAGACACCTTCTAAAAGAAACCCACTACCAAGGTAACTCAAAATCAATTTAGGGCCTTCAAAAATTTAGTGGACACATAAATATCCTCCATTAATTCCTTATCCTCATTACTAAATTCTCCATAAAGAAACATTAGTAATCCATATCCTTGATATATCAATAACTCTCTATCCCACAATTCATCTTTCTTCTTATATTACCTAATATATTAAAGATTCATCATTGACATGTCTTAAATAAATCATATAAATAAATAATTGGAATTAAAAATCATTTAAACTATATGAAAAATCATATAAAAATATAAATATCCCATAGGAAGACTCATCCACTCATCAAACACACCACTACTCTTCAAAATAAACCCATATTCACAACACATTCCTCCACTATATAACCACTTCATAATCCCCACATAGATGATCAGAAAAACATTCACTAAAATAAGACATTCAATAAAACCATACTTCTTCCAATCTACCAAACATACACCACATTAAAATAAAATTTAAATTTCACCATTGAAATTTAATAATAATGTTTCCAAAAAAACAATTCACCTCACACTGTCATTAGAAAAGTTTGAAAATGCATTAAATGTAATTCACCTGAAGTTGATCATCTAGAGATAGTGGGTTATTTATTACATGGTAATAAAATTAAATTAGATCACATACCCAATAGTAATTTTTAGTAGTCTATAAGTGACTAGATTCATAAACATTTAATTAAATTACAAATATGCCATATTACAACATTTAAATACATATTATTTTCCTTTAATACTATCCAAAGATTTGATAAAACATATTATTACACATTATTACCTAGGTATAAGTGGAATATAATAAAAGGATGATATTTAAACTTATTAAGGGATACCTTATAATAAAAGATAACATGGAATACTAATTTAATGAATTATATAGTAAGAATAAATAATCAATGGTTTTATAAAAATAAATCCATAAGCATAAAATAATCAGTGGAAGTTAATAGTTAATAATAAATAATATCATAATTATGGGAATTATGAGAATACATAATCTCATATGTCATTAATATACTATCAAGGAATTATTCCAAGACATGATACACAAGGGACCGATATACACTAAATACCCCATCTGATTATCTCTAGAGTCCGACCAGTTCATTAAGAGGCTATATAATTATGGTACCCAACCATCAATTAATATCTTCCAATTACATATAATTTGAATTCATAATTTTGGATATCCTAAACATACTAACACAACCTTGTGAAAAGAAATTATATGTAAGGGGTGGGTATACACAAAATACCCCAACTAATTGGCTCATGAGACCTACTAGTGTATTGAGGAGATATATAATTCCAACCAACACTATTCACTTAATATCATAAAATTAATTCCATAATATATTAAAAAATACTAGTAAAAATATTTTATAGTTATCAAGAAATGAACCACATAAAAATATATAGCATAATTTATAGCTAATGTTTATCTTACAAGAATATCCCATATAAAATCATGGATTATATGCACATGACAATGAATTTTCTGAGTAAATGAATTAATAAGGATTTATATGAAACTTCATTTGAAAAATTTTAAGGATAATTAGGGAGTTAAAATGTAAAAATAGATTCCCATATCAATTGAGTAATCTAGAATTATAGTTACTGGGTACTTATAAATATTAAGATAAAAAATATGTTTATATAATTGTATACATTTATTTGAAATAGAAGGGGAATAAAGAAATTATAGAAAAATCTCATATAAAATTAAAATTATTTATTCACACATATTTGATATGCATTAGGCATATGTGATTTACTTTAAGAGAATATTCTAGATTGGTACACTTTACTAGTAAAGGTGAAACTGTGAAAACAATAGATTTTAATATGTTTGGGACTTGATAGATGATCCAATAGATTCATCACCATCATTATTATGTTAAAAAAGTACCAATATTATAAATAATACATCCATAATACCACTAATACATGAAAAACATTAGTATTTTTCATCATGGGAAAATATATAATTTTATGCCTCTTGGAGAAATTTTTCATTATAATAGTTTACAAACATAATATAATGTAAGAGAAATATGACCTAACATGAAAATGATATTATAATAATATTATAATAATAAGATCAAAATTGGAAATTATATTACAATAGAAAAAATAGGAATTGAAAAGAAAGAGAATAAGTGACCCTGCATATTTTATGATTCTTAGCCTAGATTCAACCCTTAAAACCAAAAAAATATTTCATAATTAAAGAGAGTGATATAAGTTTAACACCTTGAGAAATATATGGAAATTAAAATTGAAATTTATCTGAGGATAAATTATAATAGAGGATAGATATTTACAAGCATGGTGAGTGGAATCCATTGGAATAAATTATTGATTATTTTACTTCTCAATTATCTCAAGTGATCCACTATAAACAAAATTTTCCCATTAACCAATTAATGATTCAATATAATGGTTAGTGCCAAAATTATGAAAATAGAACTATCTTGGAAATATTTTTTCATGCTTTCATATTTATATACGGTTTTATATTTACCATATTTAAGCATATTTCATTATTTTTTCTATATTTTACCTTTTTAAAAAAAATTAAAAATTTCATAACTTAACTAACTTCAATATCCTAAATATAAATACACAATATATTGTTAAAATTCATCCTCAAATTACGAGAAAAATTAACTTGTATATATTTGTGATAAACTTAATAAAAAAGTGGTATAAGAGTAAATGTTACCTTATTACTAAATGAAATTATACAATAAAACCATGTAACACCTGGGTACATAACCAATTATTACACTAGATAATCCCTAAGTGCAAGTCATGAGATGATTGCAATTTCTTGGAGGGTTTAATAAGTATTAATTTGGTAGTTATTTCTACTAACTTGAACTTCTTCTATAGAGGATTCCACTCAAACCTTAATTATTGGTGTTTGTCTTAACCATAGTCTAAGTAAAACCATTCATATTCTACCTCCTTCCTAATTTTTGATAAATTTACTTCATAGGTGATGTTCCCACTAGTCAAGGCTACGAATTATACCTTCAAAATCTATTTTTTTCATTACCCTTAATATATATAATTTTTCATAGGTTACATTATAACGATTATATCACTGATGTTCATAATTTAAAATAGACATATAGAGGAAGTATATAATCTTACCATCCATAAATTAAAATGTACATGGTGATATATTATAGTCCATATATTGGGGGGGTGAGTGACACAAACCATCCTGGGTACCCTAGTAACCCGATAACTGAACCGATCCTAAAATGGCCCGAAGGTCATTCCCAATCCCCATGGGTCGATGACTAGAATCTGACACCATACAAAAATGAAAAGTGGAAATGATTTTGCCACCACAAATGAGGAAAGACACTAAAAAAATTAGTATGAATACAAAGGAAACTCCACTGGGAGTAATGTACCATAAATCAAATAGGTATAACAACCCAAATTACTACAACCAAGCACCATAAAAATAAGAAAAACTACCCAAGCCCCAACAGATTCAACTCACCAAGTCCATAGATCAACAGTTAGAGCCACCTCTAATTGGTGATTTACCCTTTATAAAACCTGGAAGGAGATAATCTACATTGAAGCTAAGGTACAGGTAGGGTGTGTGCTAAAAATCCTAGTAGGGTCTCACCAAGGATTTTATAACAAGATTCCAATATCAATTTAACCAAATAATTGATTTTAATTTTAAGAAAAATAGTCTTGGTATTTCATAATAATAATTAAAATAATTCATGATTTAAATATCAAAATATGGATATACTTTAAGAAAATGTTTTACTTTTCAATTTATGGAAAATTTATAAAACAATGGCACTTTTAAAAAATGGATTAAATAAATGCTTTTATATAAAACCGTTTATATAATCAGTACTCCTGTATAAAATTTTATAAAAATGGCATATATTCATTTGAAATACAAAAAAGTGATAAACATGGTCATATTCCTAAGAAGGTACGATAGTTCCAGGCTATAGGGACTCCACACTCAAGGTGACATGGTAATATGTACATACGCCCCTTTAAACTCAGGCCAAAGAGGACTCATCACCATTGCCTAAGGGATGTGACGCGATGCATTTATGTATTGGAATATTGTAAAGTGTAGAGTGTCATACAAATAACCCACTAACTACCTAATGGTTTCATGTTCTCTATTAAAAAACAATGATGCAGAATTTATTTCAAGGCCACTTAAAATAAAATTCATCCCGTTCTCTATTTAAAATATTCCAATTTTTCGTTTAAAAACCATTACAGGGTTTTAATCAAATATATGCCTTTTTACCAAGATTAAACCCTAAGGTTTCTATCAAAACCATTTTAATCTATTTTCACAAATAGGAATTTAAAACCAATTCACAATTAAATTTTACAACCAAGTTTTACAAATTAAATTCAATAATTCAATTTTTCAAAAAATTCCATCAATTTCATGATAAACCTCCAATTCAATGGAATTGGGGTTTTTCAAAAATTTTCATCAAATCAATTTCCACAATTAAATTCAAAAATTTAATGGAAATAATTTCCATCAAATCCATAATTTAAATTAAACAATTTAAATTACATAAATCTCCATAAACACTTCCCCATTCAATTAAATTGGGGTTTTTCCCAATATCATGCCAAAAACCCATTTTTAAAACCCTAATTCAATGGTACTGGATTTTTCCAAAAAACCAATTGAAGTACATTTCATTAAAATAAATAAATTTCATTTAATTCAAAAAATTAAAATTAAATAAATAAATTTATGGTTAACATAAATTGGGCATCATGACAGAACCACCCACCTTTCATAGAACTACAAAGCCTCCAACGAAAACCACTAACCAGAACGAAGGAACAAAAGATATAAGAACTCAACCTAGAAATGGGATTAAAAAACACATGGTTTAAATCCATCAATGCCATGATGATCGAACAAAACTCAAGGAGATAAATATAAAGGGACAAAGATATATGGAGAATGCTTACCTAGTGAGTCACACCACGATCTCAACAATGATCAATCACTAATCAAGATGAATCAAAAGGGTTTGAGGGATCCAAAAATGCCTGGGAATGGATCTTGGGTCAAGAGAAGTGAAAACTAGAGTAGGTAAAAATAAATATCATCTTGGATACCTATTTAAAAAATAACCATTAGTACTTTACATGACATGTAACCCAAATACATGTAATGTAATTAGAAAACCCCAAATTCACTGAAAAAACCATTTTATTTTAAAAAAATAAGATTTATTATCATTATAATTTACAAGTCATGTAATCATATTACACAACATATAAATCCACAACAAAATATAGAATGAGTAGGTTTTTAGGCTGAGAATCCAAAAAATCTATGACTTCACCATTATATATATCCTCTCAATTCATTCTAGGCCCTACCTAGATAAAGAAAAGGAAAACCACGACAGGGTTTAAAAAATTTCGGTTAGAAGAGTAATGAGATGTTACAACCTCCCCACCATAAAAACTTTATGTCCCTAGAAATCATGTCAAGAAGATTCGATATCAAAAAAGGTGAGTCCACTTCTCTCTCATTAGTTCCTCTCACTCCCATGTCTCATTAGAATAAGAACCATGATACCATAGATACAAACCAAAGGTATCCTCCTCCCACTAAGTACCTTGGTTTCAGAATCAACTATCCTAAATGGTTGTTCATTTATGGATAAATCAGGCTCAAATTCAAGATCACGCCATCTCAGAACATGATATGGATCAGGTATATACTTCAAAAGTTGAGATACATGGAACACATTATGTATCGAAATCAGCTATGGAGGAAGTTCTAAATGGTAAACAACTTTTCCCACCTTCTCAATAACCTCAAAAGGTCACACAAAATGAGGACCAAGTTTACCTTTCCTTACAAGCCGCTGATGACCCAAATGAGGTGAAAACTTTAAGAACACTGGGTCACTAACTAAGAATTACAAAGGTATATGAATATTATCAACATAATACTTATTTCAGTTCTGTGACATCACCATTCTTTAATGAATCAACTGAATATTTTCTTTCATCTCTTGGACCAATCTTGGTCTAACTAGGAAACTTTCACCAATATTTTGCCAACACAATGAATATTAATAAGGATGACCATACAAGGCCCTAAAAAGATCCATTATGATCTTGTAATGGTAACTATTATTATAAGAAAACTCAACCAGCCCCAAATGATCATTCTAAGCTCCACCAAAGTTAAGAACACAAGAACAATATACTCAAGAATCTGTATAGCTATTTCTGTCTTGCCATTTGACTGTGGATGGTATGCCATACTCAAACGGACATGAGATATCAGTGCATCCTGAAGTCCTCTTGAAAAGAGAGAAGTGAACCAAGGATCCATATCAGAAACTATAGTATAAGGAGCACCATTAAAATGAACAATCTATTTCACATAGAGATTTATCAACTCCTCCACTTTGGTCGTATCGAAAATGGGTATAAAGTGTTCCAATTTATTCATCCCATTGATCAAAACCTATATCATATTATTCTTTATCTGGGTATGCAGTAACCCAACCAAAAAGTCCATAGAGATATCACCCCACTTCTAAGTAGGTATTAGAAGTGTATGAAGGAAACCTGAAGGTTTCTGGTGCTCAACCTTAACTTGTTTCCACGTATAACAAAGAGAAAAAAATTTAGTAATGCTTTATCTCATAACTGAACACTAGAACTACCGCCAAATGTCATAGAACATATTTGTGGATCCTGGGTGCACTTCCAATTATGAACTATGGAAATACCCCATTATATCTTTCGTTACTGAAAATAGTACCAAAAAATATTTCCTAAAGCATAGAATTCCCTTTTTGGAGAATGACCAATCAAGAATTGTCTCCCCACCATTAAGAGAGTCTCTAATTCTACGGAACTCATCATAAAGCTACTATTTCTGAATAATCAATTTGAGAAGAGTGGATTTTAACTAAACACTAGCCAAGGAAACATCAACCACTAATTCCTAGACTCCAATATGAAATTGTTCAAAGAGATCCATCAAGTTACACTATTCCGATGATTCATTCACTCCCTGGTTCGGAAGTTTCATACTCAAATCATATGTAATGATATCCCCTTTCCCTGGGGTATAAGCGATGTCAAAATCAAAAGACTGTAAGTTTTCCACCCAATTCCTCTATTAGAGATTTAAATATTTTCAATAGAAGATATAACTCAAGATCTTGTAGTCTGAATACATGGTAAACCTTTCTACAAGAAGGTAATACTACCAAATTTTAAGCACTTTCATCATAATTACAAGTTCAAGGTCATGGGTCAGATAATTCTTCTCATGTGTCCTAAGATGGCGAGATCTATAGGAAATAACATGATCAAATTTCATAAGAGCATTGTCCAAACCTAAATTTGATACATCTCAAAAGACCACACATCCCTTCCCAGACCATAGAAGAGTCAACACCTCCAGAATAGTCAAAAACAATTAGCTTAATAAAATAATTCTGACTTTTCTCATTCCAAGAAAACATTACTCTCTTCAGAGTTAGTGAATTCATTGAGGAATCCAACTTTTATAAGTCTTTAAAAAACTAATGATAATAACCAGCTAATCCCAATAAGCTCTTATTCTCCAAAACATTTAATGGATTTTCCCATGTCATAACAGATTTTACCTTCTCAGGATAAACTGATATCCCTTGTTCCAACACCATGTGTCCCAATAATTTCACTTCCTAAATCCAAAAATCACATTTAGAAACCTTGGCATAAAGTTGGTGATTTCTCAGCAAACACAAAACTATTCTTAGATGATGCATAAGATCCTCTTTGGACTTAGAGTAAATGAGGATGTCATCCAAAAATACCACCAAAAAGGTATCAAGGTACCAATGGAAAATCTTTTTCATCAAATCCATGAAAACTGTAGGAGCATTGGTTAAACCAAAGGGCATGAAAATGTACACATAATGGTCATACCTTCTTTGAAAGGAGGTTTTTTTGAATGTTAGATTCATTTATCCTCAATTGATGGAAACCAAATGAAGGTAGATCTTTGAGAACCACTTTTCCCCTTTTAACTGATAAAATAAATAAATAATTCATGGAAATTAATAATTTTTCTTTACCATTACTCAATTTAGTTTTCAGTAATCAACACATAGGAAAAGCGAACCACCGGCTTTTTTAGAAAAGAGAATCGGTGTCACCCAAGGTGACACACTTGATAATATAAATCCTTTCTCTATAAGATCGTCAAACTAGGACTTTAGCTCTTTAATTTCATATGGTTATATGCGGTAAGAGGGAATATAAACTAGTTGATTACCAGACATTAAGTAAATAGAAAAATCAACCTCCCTCACTAGGGGAAAACCAGAGAATTGTTAATGAAATAAGTTAGGAAACTCAGAAACAATCGGAGGGAGATCACCACTCAAAGATTCATACTCTAGATCAAAGAAAAACACTGGTATTAATTTCCCTAATTCTTGATAAGAAGGTCTATCCGTACTCGACCTTGGGTCCCATTCTCCTAGAAAGACATGAAACACACCATTGGGTGTAGTAAAAGAGACTTGTCAAACATAAAAATCAATATAATACCTATTATAAATGATCCAATCCATCCTGAAAATGATATAAATATGTTTCATGTTGAGTATTAGAAAACTCTAGGAAATCTAAACATTTAATAGAGATAAAACATAATAGGAACTACAGAAACCCTACTCTATCATCATACCAAGGGGTGTAGTAATATCCATTACACAATATAAAATAAACATAGAAAGATATATCAAATTAACAATACAGTTTGAAATAAATGAATGGGATGCACCAATATCAAATAGAGTAGTCATTAATGGCGAAGACATAGTAATGGCACCTTATAAGATCATTGGACTCATATCCGATTCCTTTAGAGACTCTTCCACTACGTGAATAAGCTTCGTTCCGAATGCCCGTGGATGGAACCATTTTTCACATGAAGCATCTAATTGCGTTTTTGTTTTTGAAGGTTCTGATGATCTCATTCCACTTCATGAAATAGAATAAAAATGGAAGAACATATTCATGTGACCCAAGAATCTGTAGGAGACACAGTTCTTGGGTGCCTCAGTGCAAAACCTCTTTGAATGTCCTAACTTTACACACTGGTAACAAACTAAAGGACCTATTTTAAGCACTACATGAGGTCTAGAATGACCCTGCTGTCAATAACCACCATGAAAATCATCATTCTTTCTCTTTCTATTAGAGGAATTCACACTAACACTGGGAGATAATAAACTCCCAATAACCCTGAGTTTCTAGCCAGGTCCATCTCGACCATCAATTCTCTATCCAGTACATCAACATAAGTAGACAACTTCAGCAATAAAACCTGAGAATGAATATCCTCCTGATTTACCAACTCGAACCTTCAATCCTTCATCTTATCATTTGATATAATATTAGGTTAAAAATGCTTGAGATCATCAAAAAGGTTTTCATACTCTTTTATGGTTCTTTTAGACTACTCAAGTTTGAAAAACTCAAATTCCTTATCCAACAACATTGAATCTAGATAGAACTGGTCAATGAAAAGAACCTTGAATTCTTTCTACTCTAATATATCATGTTTCTTCACCATCACCATCATGTCCCACTATGTCCAACTAGGTCCTTCTAGCATGGAGGTGGTGCACTTCACCTTGATTTCAACAGGTGTGTCCAAGAACCCAAACATATGCTCCATTCTGCTCAACCACTCCTCAGCCTCCTGAGGATCATTTGATCCTTTGAATGGGTCTGGATTTTGGTGAAGGAACTCTTAATAACAAATATTTAGAACTAACCGATGAGGTTCCATATATGCAACCTGAACGGGAACTAGAGGTGGTGACTTTCCTAGGTCTTGGAAAGTGCACATAATCACCACAATCAGATTTGGGTCCATGAGAGGATTTTCTCAATGAGGTTTATTAGAAACTTCCTCCTAGATCTAATTTTCACATTTTCTTGGAGGTATGATGATACAAAACATCAAAAAAAAAAAAAATAGAATACTTCATATTAACACTCAAATAGATCAATAAGGGAAAATCAATCCCAATAGATAAACAAGTAAGATTTGGATTTCACCTATCCAAATAACAACAAGGAAAAGATAAGAACTAATCATCAAGATGCCCTTCCCAAACTACCGTTAGTGACTTAGGGTTTATTGTAGTGAGAGATGACCAGAAACTCAATCAAAACTATCTCCTAAGCCCCGAAAATAATACACAACTTCATACTGATTTCAAGACAAGAAACTGAACCTCCCTTTGATACCACTTTATCATGAACTAGCCTGGGTACCCAAGTAACCTAATAACCAAGCTAATCCTGTCATGGACCTAAGGGTGCTCTCGATCCCTATAGGCCGACGACTAGCACCTGACATCATATAAAAAAGTAAATTCAGAATGATTTTTCCACTACCAATGTAGAAATTAACTAAAAAAATTAGTATAAGTGTAAAGTAGACTCCATTAAGAGTAATTTACCAGAAATACAAAAATTATAACAACCCAGAGTACAAAAACCATGTACTATAAAAATAGGAAAAACTACCCATGTTCTAATGGATGCAACTCACCAAGTCCATGGGTCAACATCTAGAGCCACCTCCAAGGGGTGCTTTAACCATGCTTGACCTTGGAAAGAGATAATCTAAAAACACCCTAAGGCATAAGTAGTGTGTGAGATAAAAATACCAATAGGGTCTCCCCAAGGATTCAATAACAAGATACCAATATTAAATTAACCTAATAAGTGATTTCAATTTTAAAACAATAGGTTTGTAATTTCATAATAATAATTAAAAAAATTCATTATTTACATTTCAAAAGATGGAAATACTTTAAGCAAATGATTTAATTTTCAATGGATGGAACATTTCTAAAACAATGTCACTTTTCACCAATGGTTTAAATTAACACTTTTATATAAAAAAATTTATATAAATTATAAGGCATGTATAACAGTTTATAACAATGGAATATATTCATTTGAAATAAAAAAAGAAAGAAACATGGTCATATTCCAAAGAAGGTATGATAGTTCCAAGATATAGGGACTTCACAATCAAGGTGACATAGTAATATATACATACTTCCCTTTGAAATCAGGCCAAAGAGGACTCATCACCATCACCTAAGGGATGTGACATTCTGTATTTATGATTTGTAATGTTGTAAAATGTAGAGTTCTATCTAAATAACTCACTAACTACACAAGGCTTTCATGTTCTCTAGTTCAAAATAATGATGAAAAATTTATTTCAAGACTGCTTAAAATACAATTCATCACATTCTCCATTTCAAATATTCCAATTTTCCATTTAAAAACCATAACGTTTTTTAATAAAAAATTCATTTTTACCATGATAAAACCCTATGGTTTCTATCAAAACCATTTTTAATCCATTTTCAAAAATAGGTATTTGAAACCAATTCACAATTAAATTTCACAATCCAATTTCACAAATTAAATTCAATAATTTTTTTTACAAAATTCCATAAATTTCAAGATAAACCCCTAATTCAATGGAATTGGGGTTTTCTCACAATTTTACATCAAATACATTTCAACAATTATATTAAACAATTTAATTGAAAAAATTTCCATCAAATCCAAAATTTAAATTAAACAATTTAAATTTAAAAATTTTTCATAAACACACCCCAATTAAATGGAATTGGGGATTTTATGAATATCATGCCAAAAACCCATTTAAAAAACCCAATTTAATGGAATTGAGTTTTTCCAAAAAACCAATTGAAATCTATTTCATTAAAATCAAGAAATTTAATTTATCTCAAACAATTGAAATTAAATAAATCAATTTATGGTTGACATAAATTGTGCATCATGATAGAACCACCTACCTTTCACAAAAATAAAACAACTCGAATGAAGACCACCAATTAGAAAAAAGGCACAAAAGATCTAGGAACTCAACCTTAAAATGAGATTGAATAACACAAGGTTTAGATCCATAAACCCCAAGATGATCTATCAAACCATAATGAGATAAATATAATTTGATTAAGATACATGGAGAACTCTTACTTGGTGAGTAACACCATAATCATAACAATGATCAATCACTGATTGAGATGACTCAGAAGGGTTTGAGGGCTCAAAAAATTAATGGGAATGAATCTTGGGTTGAGGGCAATTAAAGATGGAGAAGGTCAAAAGAAAAATCATCTATGATACCTATTTAAAGACAACCATTGAGAATTTACATGACGTGTAACCAAAATACACGTCATGTAATTAAAAAATCCCAAATTCACTAAAAAACCCATCACCTTTAAAAAAAATCAGATTTATTATCATTAGAATTCACACATCATGTAATTGTATTACACAACATATAAATCTACATGAGACTATAGAATGAGTATGTTTTTATTCTAAGAATCCAAAAAAATATCTGACCTTACCATTATAGGTATCCTTACAATTCCTTCTTGTCCCTACCTAGATAAAGAAAAGGAAAACCACAACAAGGTTTAAAACGTACCATCTGGAGAGTAATGAGATGTTACAGGGGGAGGGTGGGGGGGGGTGAATCAATGTGAACCAGTTTTTACTAAATTCTTTTTCACTTTAATTATTTGAACCTTTGAATCTATTATAATGAATGGATATTGTATACATTAACTAATAAATTCACACCTCCAGAATAATAGAATGTAAAGAAAGCAAAAAATATTATATTATACAAGTTTCATTATAGATGTGGGTGACTATGTTTTTACTATGTTCAGTTTAATTTTGAGAAATAATTTCTTCACTAATTTCATAAAGTGAATAAACATGGGGAAGGTATAATCCTTAACCATTGATGAAGTTTTGTGAAGTTCTCACTATCTCTCAATAGGTTCTTTATACTGAATCACTCTAGTTAACAATAAACCTACCAGATTCACTATATAAACAAGAACTTCCCATGATGTCACAAAATCATAATGGTAGATCTTCTTCATTAATCTGAGATCTTTGACAACCAATTAATGTTCTATGATAGCATAATGAAAGCTAGTCTCTTCCTCTAAACTTCAAAATGATGAATGTATGTAAATAACATAATCACTAATTTTATTCCTCCTCATTGATATTATTTGATACATATGATGATATTAAATTATGAAACATCCTCATTATTTGTGATAATTGATGTATAGGATATTGAACTTTAGTAGAATAACATTAACCTCTCTATCTCTCTCACATTTCATCCTCTATTATAAAACTTTTGATCTTCAAAAGAAACATTTAGGTATATTCATTCAATTATTTTCCCCTTGATTCACAGAATAATATTTTCAATATTTCATTAAATTTTCTTTTTTCTCAATTACCTTCTCTTTATTTATTCTTTTTATTATCTTTTTTAACTTATAATAAAATCACATCGATATTGATTCCTATATTATGGATTGATTCCATCCAATTTTCAATAGATCATATCGATCCAATGTTTATGAAGATCTTATGTAGATGTAATTATTAGGGGATAGAGAGGATTTAATCATTCATAAATAAGTAGATCTTAGCACAATTAAACCTAAAATTATATAGAAAATTGTTGTCTATTAGGTTTTAGGGTGTTCTGATATAGAGGTAGGGTCTCTTAACAGTCCATACACAGTTTTTAAGAACTAGTTTGAGGGATGAAAGTATATTTTATTAGGAAAGTGAAATAGGTAATGAATGGTTTTGTAATATAAATTTAATAGAAAATATTCTTGGATAGTAGGAACAAGCCCAAAAATAGAGTAGGAAGAAATCTAGGAAGATAATTACACTTATGAGGATGGTTTAGGTGATGAATACCACTCTTGAGTCACATATAAATAAGAAGAGGTATTTCATATATGAGAGAAATATTGTTTAGAAATGAGGAATTTTATGATAGAAAAGAAAAGAACCATTGATGCAGAAAATTATTCATTGAATATAGGGAGGAAAACTAGAGTGTAAAATAACTATTACTACCTTCCCAAATCAATGGTGATAAGAAAAATAGTGAAACTATTATGGCTCAATGTGTCTGGAACCAAAACGAAAGGATATAAACTCAAGGATAATTAGGAAAACCTAATTCAAAATAAGGATATGATGAAAATGTTCAAGGCTATAAATGTTCTAGTCCAAAAAGTAAAAGGAGTTTGTATAGAAAAATGAGTAGAGTATAAACTGACTATACACCCTAAAAGGATGTGATTCTATACTTTAAGGTATGGTGGAATATAATATTCTTCTTTTAATAAAAAATGATGTTGTTGAAAGGATGTAAAATTGGAATATTCTAATAAATACCAATAATGAAAAAATATTGGATCAACACTCAAGATCATATTTTGATTCATGGATTAAATAAAGGGAAGACTAATATAGAAGAGTACATTAAGTCTTAGGATATGATGTATTTTACCCTCATGGAGATAATATATGATGAGATACAGTGGGATAACTTCTAGCTTGACTGGTTCCTAAAAAGGTATCATCAGTCAAACATCATAAGGTTTTATTGGAATGGTTATGAAATTTCCATTATAGTGTAAGTTGTCTTCATTTTGTGTGTTTTCTAGTTGTCTCTATGTTGTTTTATGTGTACAGATCCTAATTTTTTGGGCTTCCACTCTAAAACGTGATAGTGGATTCTTTTAAAATAAAAAAAATTCTTTTAAAATATGGATATTATTTCCATATTTTGAATATAAAAATTCTATGATATTTTTCCATGAAATTATCTCAATTAAAATCGGTCTTATATTCGTCAAAAAATTATCCCAAGTATGATATCCATTATGAGTTTCAAATAATTATATTTGAAAGTCTATAATTATCACACCAGGATCCAATAAATTTCTCCATTTAATTCTCATTATTTCAATACCACTTCACTTATTCAAACATCTAAAAAATCCATATGTCTTTTCCACATTTTCAGTACACGTATAGAAAACCCTTTTAGTTTAGAGATTCTTCTCATGAAATAAGATTCTTCTTCAAGTCTCATCACATAAATAGATATATTGAATCATATCTTTATCTTCAACATCATTACGATATTTAAAATTTGAAATTCAACACAACATCATCTAAATTAATTCCTCTAATTTTCCTCTTTTAATTAACCATTTAAATTACTATAATATTAGACTCAAAATACTCTCAAAATATCTTATGATATAACATAACTAACTTCTAGAACAACTCAAAAATAAATATTTGATAGTAATTTACTCTTACGTAGAATTAAAAAAAATCCAAATCACTCTTATGTTGGTTAGGTTATTGATAAATAGACCTTAATTTTCTAGATATAATCTTAAAAAATAGTTGTATAGTTCAGATGTACTCTGATGTTGCTTTTGATATTTTATAATTATTCTTTCATATATTTTATTCTTCTATAAATAATATTATATATAGTTTATAATATCTAAAGTTATTATCACATATCAGTTAAATCTATTGGTTTTATACTAACTAATATTCACAATTCCCTATCCATTATTCCATGGATACTAGAGTCAATATTCTTTATCAATGGATCTTCCAAACTACAACCTCATCCATAACTTTCACCATCACTCTCAACACATCAAAAATTGAATGATTTCAAATTCTTATTCTAGATTTATTATTCTGTATGAGTCAATTTAATATTCTATATATAGTGAAAAATATTTCATACTTTGATCCTTTCCTAAATTTCACTCTAAAAATTTTGAGCTATTATTATGTATCTTTAAAATAATCTTACAAATCAACTGAAAAATGATATGAGTCCTTCAAAAATTATTATTTAATATTATGTACCTAAATAAATGGTAATGTTACTATTATATATAGAATAATTTTTCCAATTTCCTTAAAAATACTATCTTTAGAATTTATAAAACTCATATATAGGACTGTCAATTCATCTTTAATCACTATTATCCACCTCAAGTCATCTAAAAACACATGAAATTACTTAAATAATTTTTTTAATACTTAAAATAAATGTTAAGTACAATTATTAAATAATTTTAACAGAAATAAACTCAAATTTTAATACTTTCATGAATTTTCAGAGCCTCTAATCATTGAAAGTAATCATGAATTAATCAATCACCAATAAATACCACACCTTACTCAGTTTAGTATTCATATTATTTCAATCATCATCCTAGTATATATTTCAGTTCATGTATATTACTTTATTCCAAATACACAAGGATGTATAATTGTGTTAATTAAAATCCGTATTCATTAATTCATTTAATATATATTTAATATTTTCTATATTTATCTTCTCAAATTCATAAAGAAAATATTGCGGGAAATGATTTAATTAAGGAGTAACAATTCTAATTGATTCAAATTAAGTTCAAATAAATACTAATTGAATTTATAATATTAATACCTTGATATGTTATCATCTCATTGTCTTCTTAAATTTATTCTCATTATTCTAATTCTTCTTTAATCTCTTGATTCATTAGGTTATTCCTCATCACCCAACACATACTAACAACCTTACTTATTGAACATAAAACAATAATAATCATAATATATTAGTCTCTTAAATATCTACACTTAGATTTATTTTCAATATTATTAAATAAATCAATGTCAACAATTTTTCACTAGATCTTCTCCTTTATATCCCTTTACCAAGAATAAATACAATAGTAATTTCAATAGGGGTGATATCACACTTTATATAACCAATGAGGAATAAATTATTGAAATCTAAGCCTTCTAGAGATATCGTGGTATAGAAAACAAAATATATTAACATAGAAATAAAATTTTTCCTTAAATATCACAACATGTCTTACCCACTCAAAAATATTTTCTAAGGGCCACTCAAGAATTTTTTTTTATATTATCAATATAATTACTGAAATCATCTAAGAGAGTTGATTATAAATTGACAAAGATAATATTTTATTAATAATTAATATGTTTTTAAATGATTTAATCCATTCCAATTAATTAATTTCATCTTATTTATATCATTTTCTGATTTTTGGTAAGTTTTGAGCTTAAATGTCAAAATTGGTCAAATCTGGAAATTTATAGTTTTCTGAACCTTCTGTATTTTGGGCATAAATTTTACTCTTGTGAAAAAAATTGAGTGATAAATTCTTTTAGGTTTTATATTTCTATTTTCTACATAATTTTCTTATGTGACAATATCCAATTCGAATGTCTACATGCCCAAAAATTTCTATCAATGTGAAATGTTTTTCTGGATTGAAGAATGGTCCATGAGTCTTTCAAAGCATCATATCTCGGCCAAAATACCTCCGAAAGCTGTGATTCCAACTAGGTTCGAAATATTACTATAAGGTTCAGGGGATCAAGAAATATCAGGAATAAATTCATTCATTAAGGCCACAAATGCAATGGTCAAAGAAGGGTTGGTGGAATAGTGTTTAGCTTCCAGGAAAAGTCTCTTCCATTTAGGCAGCCATAACTTCCTTGAAACAGATCCAATTTCTCTTATATTTTGTTTCCAGATGGAAAACTCCATTCCCAACATTCTATAATAAGGGACCTCGACCTTATTCGATAGAGAGAGGGTAGAACCGAAGCTATCATTTTGGAGGACAAATTCTGGAGGGGAAAATTCAGTTATTTCTTTTTACTAATTTCTTCTTCTTATTTTCTAATTCCTTTATCTTCATCATCATTCTAAAATACCCTTACCATGGTGGGGTAAAATTATGATGTGATTGTGGGAGGTAATGTTTTATATTTTTAATTTTTTGAGTTCTTACATTTGATTGAATAAAATCTCTCTCTCTTCTGTGAAGTTGTTTTCAAATTCTAATAATAGAATTTATTATCCTATGTGATCGTATTCGATTTTATAATCTGTTATTATTTTTTCTTTGATGAATGATAATTTTTCTCCCTCCAATAGGTTCTGATATATATTTTATAGAATAATATTAGGGCTTATTGTTTATGTTCTCGACGATTGTCAATACATGTGAGAGTTGTAATGCATATTCAAGATTGTTTGGGATAAACAAGACCCAATTGGGAATTGCCTAAATAAATCGAGGGCATTCACTTAAAAAATTTCACAAAAGGAAGGAGAGTATACCAAAATAATATCTTTTTATGATTTACTCCCACCAACACCATTTTCCGAAGAGGTGAGAGGAAGCTATTGTGGAATCTCATTTTAATCAGCTTAGCAGAAGAGGATTGAATTAATCGGAACTATGATAACATTTCAATTAGAAAACCAACCTCTACTTGATCTAACAATTTATATAACTATTTAAATCACATGATTAGTCTATTTGATTTCAATATCTTATTTAATTTCTACCTTTAGTTTCTTTTCAAAATCAATCATTTCAAAACAACCACCTCTTCATTATCTAATATTAAAGTGACAAACTTGATTGTTGAGTGCTCCTCTTTGGAGACAACCTATGTTAACCACTATATTATATTTTGAATTAGTAAATACTTGTTTATGAAACACCCCATGATAGGTGTGCGTAAAAACTTAGTGCTATTTCCGGGGGGGGGGGGGGTAGTGCCACAATCTAATAAAAAATATCCGACACTTTTCAAAGTTAAAAAAACACATAAAAAATATTTTTCCATTATGTTTTCAAATGATTATTTCTTTAATTAATGAAAAAATTATCCACAAGAAGAAAAAGTAAATTAATCTGGTTATGATATATTTTAGATTCAAGAACTTCGAAAATATAAAGAACAACTAGAGAGAAAAGCGGATCAAGCATTTGAATATGTCCGTGCATTGATGGAGAAACCAGAACCTACGAATGAACCTGAGGAGGCCAAGAAGGAATAATTTACTACTAAGATATGTGTGGGAGATCAAGAACCATTAAAGGAAGGCACTTCCAAATAAGTGGAATTTAAAGAGAAGATGGAGGAGCTTTACTACCTACCTCTATCTAGTGAAATTCAACTCTAGGATGAACTTTCCACTGAAGAATCAATTGAAGTCAAGACACTTAAGGGAGATAATCTTTTTATTAATTCTATTCATTATGATTGTATAGAATCTGAATTGAGTATCACCTCTAATTGTTTTAAATTTTTATATTCGGATAACACATGTATTTCCTTTAAGGATGAAGAATAAAAATAAGATGCACATCATAAAGAATATATGGACCTCTCTAAACTTGTTGAAAACTTATTAGAAGGTGTTCAAGAGGAGGTTAAAGTGGATTTGCCTAAGGAAAACGAGAAACAAGATGATTACTTTGGAAGGGAAGAATTTGATATTGATTCATTATGTTTTAATATTAATAAAATATAATTTTACTCTGATTCTACCATTGACTGTTATTTTGTTGTAGCATACTTTGAGCAACCACTAGAGAATGATGATGAAGTTGTGCATGTGGAGACCAAGAATGAGGACTAATTCATTGTCATACCCCCACCATGCATGTTTTATATCAATTTAATAGGGGTGGATTTGAAATAATATATCCATTTAGTCTTCAATAAAAAGGAAGATGTGCATACTGTAAGGAGAAGTGTTGGTGGTTCATATTAAAGAAACTCAACCCACCATCAGATTGGGGATAACCAACTGAACTGCCCATCTGGAGGTAGTAAAAACCCAGGTCCCACATGGGGGATTAAACCATGATCTATCCTTCTTTTCTTACTTTATTTCTATTTTATTTTCTTTTAATAAACTACTTATGTTATCTTCTCTACACTAGGTTGTAGGTTTTAATGTGTGCAGTACTTAGGATAATAACTCAATGTTGCACTACTAATAAGTCAGATTGTACCTTTACTTTACACTTTATTGATTGTTGTGATTCAATTAAAAATATTCTAACATGTTAAATAAATTTGAATTCATTGTGGAAACTGCATCATTTAAGTGTGGGGGAGGGAACCTTTGTAGTTTAGTAATTTTAATTATTTATCTTTCTGTGTTTTAAAAAAAGTGTGTGTTTTTTTAAAAAAGTTTTTTTTCAATTTTTGTGTGTTTTTTAAACTTTTGAGTAGAAATTATTATCATTGTAATTGTTAAAACCAATTTCAATGATTGAAACAATTTATTCAATGAAACTAAGCTTAAAGGAATACTGAGAATGACTTTGTTTCAAGTTCAAATATTTAGGAATTTCATGAAAAGTACTCTGAATTTTGAATCTCATGCCACATATCACTGTCATTAAATTTGAAATCACCTACCTGTGAGGCTTTTGAACCTAATTTTCATATTATTTTCTTTCACCTCACTTCTTTATAGAACCATACCATGCTTGATTTAACCAGAATTTGATTAATTCCTTTTAAAACTTGAGGGTTTTAGGTACTTATGTTTTAAATTATCGAGGCATTTATTTAATTTTAAATCCCCCTTTTCATAAGAATCATTTTTATAATGGCCCACATTGTACATTTAATCCTTGTGTCCCATAGAATCCATGAACAACCTATTAGGTTAGCCACATTACAAGCCATTTTTCTCTATCCAACTTGCTCTTGAAGTAAAATTGCCCGATCTAGTTGAACTTAAGTGTGGGGGGAGGTTGAATTGAGTTGTGCTACCTCATTTTAAGAGACTTTGGATAGAAAATATAATAATGAAGATATGTGATTAATGATGAAAAAAAATCATTCTGTTAAAAGTTGTACCTTTTCTAGAGATTTCATGTAAGAGAATTTGTGCCTTTCTGGAGCTTCTACTGAAAAAAAGAACGTTGTGCCTATCTGAAGATTTCAAGAAAAATCACGTCTGAGATGATTGGAAATTTTATATTGAAATGAATAATAGTGTGAAATTTAACTTATTTTCATGCTGATGGAGCTGATTTACTACTAAGGGGATTGTGTAGGAGATCATACTTGAGTGAAAATTAGAATAATGCAAATTTGCTTCAAAAATAACCAAGTCCTCCTTATTCAGCCTCAGAATTTTTCACATCTAAATCCTACCAATCGAAAGCCACAAAATAACCATATAAAGTACTCATGATAAAAACATTTCTTTGACTCACATTGGGTGGATATTTAGGAATTTATCAAACCTATAATGACCCTTGCAAGAGTATTGGATGAGAAAGACATTGCTGAAAAATTAAAATTTATGTGATGAGAGAAAATGAAAGTGAGGTAAGTGTTTTATGTGCATGGGAGGAGAAATGTAGAAGAAATTTATTTAATGATCTAAAATTAAGAACATGAAATAATGGTTTTCTTGGAGGCATTATAACTTTTTTTCATGGTATTAAATTGGTGGATCTCATGGATATGTGTTTTAAATTTACTATGATTCGATTTTGAGTTTTACTTATCCAGGAGTCCAAGTAATAAGTGTGAGGGAACTGATAGAGATAATATTTTCATAAAAATTAATATGTTTTTAAATGATTTAATCCTTTCCAATTAATTAATTTCATCTTGTTTATATCATTTTCTGATTTTTGGTATGTTTTGTGCTTAAATGTCAAAATTGGTCAAATCTGGAAATTTACAGTTTTCTGAACCTTATGTACTTCAGGAATAACTTTTACTATTGTGAACCAAATTGAGTGATTAATTTTTTTAGGTTTTATATGTATATTTTCTACATAATTTTATTATGTGAAAAGATCCAATTCGAATTCATACATGCCCAAAAATTTTTATCAGTGTGAAACATTTTTCTGGATGAAAGAATGGACCATGACTCATTCAAAGAATTATATCTTGGACAAAATACCTCCAAATTTAGTGATTCTAGATGGGTTATAAATCTTACTATAAGGGTCAAAATATAGAAAAATATCAGGAATAAATTCATTCATTAAAGCCTCCAATGCAATGGTCAAAGAAGGGTTGGTGGAATAGTGCTTGGCGGCCAGGAAAAGTCTCTTCAATTTAGGCAGCCATAAATTTCTTGAAACGACTCCAATTTATCTGATAGTTTGTGGGAAGAAGGAAAACTCCATTACACACATTCTATAAGAAGGGACCTTGTCCTAATTCAGTAGAGTAAGGGCAGAACCGAAGCTATCATTCTAGAGGACAAATTTTGGAGGGGAAAATTCTGTTCTTTCTTTTTACTCATATCTTTTTATTATTTTTGTAATTCCTTCATCTTCCTCATCATTCTCCAATACCCTTACCATGTTGGGGTAAACTTATGAGGTGATTTTGGGAGGGACGGTTTTATATTTGTACCGCGGAGTTGTTTTCAACCTCCAATAACATAATTTATTATCTTATTTGATCGTATTCGATCTTATAATCTGTTATTATTTTTTATTTGATGAATGATAATTTTTCTCCCTCCACTAGGTTCTGATCTATATTTGATAGAATAATATCAGGTCTTAGTGGTCAATTACTTGACGATCGTTAGTACGTGTGAAAGTTGTAATGCATATTCAAGATTATTTGGTATAAACAAGACCCGATTGGGAATTTCCTAAATCAGTTAAGGGTATTCACTGCAACACTTTCACAAATGGAAGGAGAGTAGAACAAAATAATATCTTGTTATGATTTACTATCATCAACACCATTTACCAAAGAAGTGAGAGGAATCAATTGTGGAATCTAATTTTAATCAGCTTAGCAGAAGAGGATTGAATTAATCCGAACTATGATTACATTTCAATTAGAAAACCAACCTCTACATGATCACCCAATTTATATAACTATTTAAATCACATGATCCTTCAATTTGATTTCAATATCTTACTTAATTGTTACCTTTAGTTTCTTTTCAAAATCAATCATTTTAAAACAACCACCTCTTCATTATCTAATATTAAAGTGACAAACTTGATTGTTGAGTTCTCCTCTCTAGAGACAACCTAGGTTAACTATTGTATTATATTTTAACTTAGTAAATACTTGTTTTTTCCACACCCCATGACAGGTGTGAATCAGAAACATATATGATAGGTAGGTTTCTCATATTCTACCCTCTACGTTTCTCATAATTTTTTCACTTATCATATCATTGATATATCACCCCCCTTAATTTCTAAATTTATTTAACTAGAATAAGGATTATAAATATATCAATAATACATTATAAATGATAAATTATAGAATATATGAGATCTTTAGATTCAAATAAAATCATGATTTATGGAATCTTCTCACATTAAACTCCCCCTAAATGGATAAACACTATGCTTCTATTTAATCATGTATAATAACAATTAAAGTGTTTTAAGGAAGAAAATTATTTTAATTTTTAGATAATTCAATTATTAATAATACTTCATGGTTTATAAATTTCACAACTGTAATCAAGCCCCCCTAAATTCATTACCTTTAATTTATTCTATAATGAAAAACAAAATATATGTGAATAATGCAGATTCTCATTTTATTATTAACAAGAAATACAAGGTTGAGAGTTGATTAAATATGAAAAATTACTTTCAATACGAATTAACTTTATAATAACTTCTCGTTATTGCTCCTTTGATTTTCCAGTCATGAAACTCATTAGAAAACATGGTCTTTTTATTTATTCAGATATATCATTGTGTTTAATTCCTTTTTTTATAGAAGTAATCATGACCCATGAATTATATAGTACTTTCTATTTATTTCTTAACATCCACTATTATTTTGGCATAATTTTCAAGAAACCTACAAGAGCATGTCTAGTCTATTTTTTCATGATTTTACCCACTAAGGCCACACCTAGACCAGATTTAAGCTGATAGTGACACCCCAAACCTACCTTTAATAGTCAAGTGTATGGATACTAGCATCAAATATGCATATTACACATATGGGAGGCCTTATACTAATAAAATTGTACATATGAACACCTCCAAGTACGTCATAACCATCCAAAAAAAATAAAATTGTTCTAACCGAAGGGAAAACAAATTCATGTAATATACTATAGAACAACTAGAGTAAAAAATATAAATATAATCATAATATGAAGGGGGAAAATATATAACCAACCAGAAAATAAAGGGATCTCCAACATAATAACTAATGAGGAGGAAAGTTCTCATGAACTCTGCTACTAATATCCATCTGTGATCAACGTTACTAAGTACTACTAAGATCCACAAATACCACACAAACCAAAGTCACCATATAACTTTATTTAAACTATTTAAGACAAGACACATGTGCAAAAATCATGTACATGGGTGATTATAAAAATAACCACAATGATAACCTAATAAACAAAGAAGGAAGAAATGAAAATAAATAGTCAAATCAAACCACATGATAAAGAGGGGAGTAAGAAACCTGAAAACATATATAATCATATAATAAAAAAATTTGAATAGAGAGATAAAGATATTGATCTCTACTACTAGTTAAGAATGACAAGCCTTCCATATATCCAAGAGTCGGCATAGAACTGATTCTAGTAAGCCAATGTAATCCTCACTAGATTAACTATTTGGGAACTATGACTCACTGATGAAACATCACGAATGAGAGGGTGTTTACCCCAAGAGGGTGGAGGACCCACACCTTCTTTTCTCTTGATTATGATGGTGTTCCACTCCATATATAGAATACCCATGCCCCAGGGTTAGTATGGGGGGTGTGAGGGGTTCCAATCTAACTTGTAAAAAAAATAAGAGACCCACACCCTAATATAAACATACCATGAGGGTTTTTTTGACCCCGATGTCACTCTGTAGATCCTAATTGAGTATTAGTGTCATCCAAACATGCTAGAAGGAGTTACTTTACTGTTCTACCATGTGTCACATCTCTAATGTCAAAATAAAGGCCACCATTACATCCTATATGGAATTATACTAAGGAAGTACTACTAATGGGTCCAATTTTATGTCCCAAAGAAAGAGATATGAGATGAAGAATATTATACGAGGAGTATACAATGTGTATCTTGGGGTACATAAGGGTTTACTCCTATTTTTTTGTTTGGTCATGCCCCACTACTTTACATGGCATGTGAAAATGCATATACACAACATATTGCCTAAGGCACATAGCATATGGGACCAACCAAGTTCCAAGAATGTATTATTTAGAACCAAATTGGCTAGATGAGTAGGGTCATATAGAATGTTGTCCCACTACACTATCATGTGATATTTAACTTAGTGAGGAACCCTAGCTTCTAGGAAAACCATAGTACAGAATATGTAGTCCTCTAAAACACATGGGATGTGGTCAAGAATTTCATAGAAAGTTCATATTACTCCCAAAAAATGATGTGTTCATTGAACCCATGAAAATATCTCATGTAGCTCTCTCAATTATCCCAAAAAATGAATAAAGTTCTTATCCCATTGATTTCCATCCTCTGGTGGTCAGGAATTAGGATTCACATCAACTCATGTGAAGACCATCACATCATCCATCACCATCTGAGGGGTTGATCCTTAGTCCTACATCCATGATTTACCATTTCTCTAAAACAATATCTTGAGTCACCATATTCATTATTAGTTATACAAAACAATGCGAGTCAAAGGTTTGGTCATGATTCAAACTAAACCAATAGTCAAATAATATTCCCACCACATGATGATAATGAACGTGCAAAGAACAAGGGGAGAAAATCACAATATACCAAGTGAAATCATAAATGGACATTTTGAACATAGTAATTGGTCATGAGTGTGAAACTAAAAAATAGAAGATAAATCTAGTATAATGATTATTTTAGGTCCAAAGGAGAAATACTCAATAGGTTTATTCTAAAGGGGAAGGAATCATGGATTCAATGAAAAAAATCATAATCCATACTAGTAATCTAAAATAATAGGTAAAATATATATAAATAATAATCCTTACCTCATCATTGGATTGATAATTGATAAAGAATGATTCCATGTTTAGGTCGATGATGATTTCTGATGAATTTGACCACCAATGCATGATTTTTTCCACGTTTTTCTCTTTATGCAGTGGGAATCTCTCAATTTCTAGGGTTTTGTGGATAACCCTAGAAAATTAAAATAGAATAGATTTGACAAGGGGAGAATTAAGATTTATAAATTTAGCCTATTAATTAATTAATAAATAAATTTTCATATTTAATTCTCTTAGAATCCACCCATGATGAAAAAAACCACAATACCCAATATTAATGAGGTTTATGTCACACCTAGAGTAAAACTCAATTTTCAGATTCAATAGAGGTCTTAGTTTCCCCATTTGAGACTCTATTTAAGAGTAAATCTATTATTTCCCTAAATATTCACACACATGGATTAATATATTTAATATTTTTAATTCATAAATTATAGGGCCTCGTAACACCCATAAAATAATGTCAACATTGAAGAAAAATACAGAATAATATATAGACAAATCCAAAGGGCACAAAAAAAATGGAGTCATTACATTCTCTAGAAATTTAAGTAATTTCACCCCCAAAAGAAAAACCTATTAAAAAATGTGAGGGTAATGAGCCTGCATCTAGCTCTCATAATCCCATAAGATCTTTTGGAGGTTACCATGCTACCAAAGAAGTCACACAAGTTGGATGGTTCAACCACTAAGGTTCCTCTCCTACTGAGCCTTGATCAACACTGGGTACTTTGAAAAGGTGGCTCCATGTTTGATGTACAATATGACCTATCCAATTACGTGTGACTGGTCATGCATGTATCTCTTCATCTACGACACATAAAAGACATCATGCACTTGTTCCAAATATAGGGATAAGGACAAGTGGTATGAAAACTTTCTGACTCTATGCGATATCTGGAAAGACCCGATGAACCTTAGGGAGAAATTAATAAACTAACCAAAACTCTAAAAAATTTATCATGGAGAGACTCTCAAGAATAAGTGGTCTATCTGATCAAAATTTAACGGAATATTATGTCATTACATGTAAGATTTCAATTGAATATGAGAAGTCTTTATTCAATCCCAAATCACCTGAACATTCTCCATTATTTCCTACACCGACTCTAGTCCCATAAGTGACAAATCACCTATTTCCATCAAGCACAAGGGTGGCATGTAGGGTTTATCATATAGATCCTTTAATGGTTCCATACCAATAATGGAGTGGTATATGTTATTATAATCAAATAAATTGATGGGAATTGAATCTCCCAACTTTTACTAAAGTCCAACACATTGGATCTCAACATATATTTTAAAACATGGATGTTTCATTTAGTCTATCCACCTGTATTATGTTGGAATGACGTGATCATCCATAATCGGGTCCTGAATACCTCCTATAAACCCCTCCATAATTATTATTTGAGTCGAGCATCATTATTATATACAATCATTGAGGGTACCCCATAAAGTTATATGATCTCTTATACCTACAAGGACCCACAAATCTATATTTAACTATACCACCAGATGTCCTGAAAGTGATCCAACTTGGTAAGTCTGTAAAAAAAACCCCATTTAGTTTTATGTCCTCGCAATGTCTATAAAAGACCCTCTATAAAATCCATAAACATGCCACACCACTTCCAATATATGATCATAACAAAGTTACGAATGGACCATGAAACTATAATAATAAGGAGGTTTTTGCAACCCAACTTTTTTATTTCATAATCCTTCCATTACATGCTATAACATTTAACAACAAATAAAATCTTTTTAGGTTTAATGTATTGAAAATTGGAACATAATACATGAAAAACATAAAAACATAAACATTATTCTAATCCACTTGAACATTTTTTCATAGGTCCATACTAATTTACTTTTATTAAATCTCATTTCTTGGGGATATACACCCAAGAAATGGGTGAGAAAAAAAATCCCAACATAGGAATAAAAAAGGAGATACTTAGCAAGTGACTAAGAGAAATATCAATAAGTCATGATCATATGAATATGAGGCATATAATTATTGATAAAACTTTATTTATAACTTGGAAATGTGGATATAAAATAAAAATGAGACATTAATAAGTATGCCACCGAGGTCTATAACCAAGGTGTCATAAAACATATTACTAAGGCTTTTATCCAATGTATCTTTACCCAATGAATTGGTCTATTAGGAGTAACTTACATCAGATAACTATGCCATTTTCCCAATGCATTAGATCTATATCAGGGCACACCATTAATATATCTTAATTGATGTGTGATAACAAAATATTTCATCAATAACTAATAGAAAATAAAGAACAAGTTTCATATGAAATCATTGAGTGCATGAATGTTTCAAGACATGAACTGTTAATCATTTTTAACCCATGAAAAGAGAATGTGGGTTTAATACATGTAAATCCATAAATAAATATATAATTTTTACATCTAGGTGAATTCCAATGTGTAAATAAGAGGTTTGGGTATTCACAACACAATAATATTTCATGAAAAAGATAACAAATTCATTAAATGTTTTCGACAACATAAGGATATACAAAATGGATTATAGAAAAGGAATAAGGAGAGAGGATGGAGGTATACCATTAGTAATTTTTTTTGAATCATAGAGATAATAAAAAGGTGTTTTAAAATAAATTAATTCAATATTTAGGGACATTAAAAAATGAGGTACTTGAATGAAAAATGAGAATAAGAGAATTTTCTTACCTTGAAGAGTAACTTTCTAAATCCTAGAGATGAAAACCTTCAGAACAAAAAAAAATCTTCAAGATTAAATAGATAAAAATGGAAGAGACTCGCTGGGAGGTAAATGATGAGAGAACATAAAATTGGGTGTGGGATAATGGGAAGATTAGGTGGGTATTTATACTTGAGGAGGGGTGGTGTTAAGGTTTTAAATAATAATTATTTTTACATTAAGGCCAACCAATTTTGGGTGGCATTAATTCCAATGTCTTTGGATGAAAATTGATGTTATTGAGGCTAGTTAAGGTCATTCGATACATATATCACCAATTTAACTATATTTTGTTTATTAAATACATTTTGATAAAGAATAATGATTAATCAATTTGAAGATTTCATGGGAAATCCATTTTTACATTTCAATTAAAAATTATTCTTTTTCTTCTGAAATTTTATTTCAGAAACATTTTTTTGAATTATATACTGAAATATCTAAATTTTTTTTATATAATGAAATATAGATCCAAATTTTGAGGGTTTATAAGTGTATATGAAGTCGACACTGATGTGGATCTGATTAGATGGGTCCCACCATAGAAATTTGATCATAATTTTTCCCTATATTTTATTGGCCTAGAATTTTTAAAGATGTAAGGTAAATTAATTTGGATAATTTAATATAACTATAGGAACATATGGTTCATACATTATCATGGTCAAAATCATGTGTGAAGTCAATGTATTCAAGTTCAATTAATATTCCAGTTTGGAAATATTTTCATCAATGATTCACCAATAAATATTATAAAACATCATTTTAGAGGCTGAAACTATGATAGTGTATGAAAAAGATATATGGGTGAAATTAAATACAATACTAAATAATATTATTCTTCCATTAAATAATTAAAAAATGTGTGTATATTTGGTACATTGAATCTGGATAGTCTATCTGAAAATAATTATTTTCTATAATGATTTGACCATAACCTCTTCAATTCATGGTAAAATAAGCTGAAATTTTGAGGGAGAAAATAGAATACATGGAAGAACTTTACTAAATAAAAACTATCCAGATGAATCAATTTAATTGACAAAAAATGTGTAAAATTTTAGAAGATGTAATTGAAGAAAAAGTCTTATTAATAGATAAGAATTAATATCATTAACGTAATTCTCATAGGTTATTAATAAATTAAGTAGGACTTAATTAATTTATATTATCATATAAAAGTGTTGTTTTATTATTATGTATCTTATATTATACTACATTAAAAATAACAAAAAAAGGGCACAATTTTTTTAAAACACACACACACACACACAACATATATATTTTAACATGCATATATTTTAACACAATATATATATATATATATAACATACATATTTTAGCATATTAATATAATATATATATTCAAACATAAATTATCATGATAAATAAAATATTTTTTTAGTAAAACCTTAAAAATATAGTTTATGTATAATTACATTATTTCTTAAATCAATTATATATATTTGAAAAAATTGAGTCATTACATTCTCCCCCTTAAAGAAATTTCGTCTCCAAAATTTCAACTCTAACCCCCCTCATATTAGGAAGGCTGTCATTTCTTTTTTTTTGAATCCATATTTTTCATCAGTACTTTTATTTCATGCCACTGTTTTTTGTCAAGGAGGAATCCTAAGTGAGAAATTGTTTACTATTAGGAATATTATAATAAAAATTATAAAGGAAAAATTAATCTTAAAATTTTATTATATCATGCTTCTAGGATGATATACTTCAATATTAATAATAGTTTTGTATTATATTTATATCCTTCATAATGGTTTATAAAATCATTTTATTAACCAAAGATTATCCCCTAAGAGTGTCAAATGAGGTGTGTAGAAATTCCCATTATCATGCACCGGTTCCTGATCAAGTTTAAATCAATAAAGAGTTTTTAGGGTTGTTACCCCTAGGTACATCTATACGAGAGGCACATATACTTGTTGTATCCAGATAGAGATTAATTTTCTTTGAAACCACTTAGTTTATAATTTAAAAAAAATTCTAGGATGTCTTCCTATATTTATAATTATACCAAGAGTTTTTACTAATATTTTTATAATCCTAATTTCCACAAATAACTAATCCATCCTTGGATAACAACTATGGAGACCAAACTTTTTTTATTTCATGAAAATTTCATTACATGGTATAACATTTAACAATACATAGGATCTTTTGAGGTTTAGTGTCTTATAAATCTAAACATAATACATGGAAAAAACAAGAAACATAAACATTATTCTAATACACTTTAATGAATTATTCGTAGGCCTGTCCTAAGTTACTTTTGAAGGACCCCAAAGCACCCTGAGAGGGGAGGGGTGAATTAGGGTGTCAACTTTTTATTTTAAACTGACGGATCTTTGTCCCATGTTGGTAGGAAATTGTTAAAACTATCTGAACATTAATTGAAGAATAAAAACAATCACATGAAAATAAAGGACACAACAATTTTACTTGGTTCACCACTAAGGGATACATCCAAGGAGCATACACCAACAGTGTGTCAGTCATACCAAAAAAACTAATATTCACAGGTTTTGGGTTACAAGAGTTTAACACTCTATACTAGGTGCACTACCTTTACAAGGTTTAGAGACAACACACTACTTCCATCAAATCTCTTCCACTGACTTCCCCTAGATCACTACCTTGGAGAGGTCTTCACTCAGTTTATCGACTTGAAGGTCACTTAAATGGTTTAACATTAATTCATGAATCCTAAACTGTAAATGGATGCTCTATTGAAGGCCCATAATCACGTATAGATGTAATGTATTTTCCCATAAATTGATATGTTATGAAGATTAATTCCAAAAACTGATTTAGCCAATTTTAGGCTTCCTTGGCTGTTCCACGTACTGCTACTGTTTCCACATACCATATTGATTTTCACATATCATCAAGCTCCTCTGCATACCATCCAGATCCTCCAAAAACTGCGCTGCTTTGTGTTCCACCCTACTCTGCATACTACTCTAGACCTCTGAATAACATCCTTCTCCACATACTTCCTTGCTCCGCTGTGTACTACGAGAGCTTCTTGCATGAACCACACACTCTTCCGTGAACTATTTTCTTTACACGGATGAGTCTCTTAGTGTACCGTCTTATCCTCCCTGAACCACTTCTGAATTCTCCAGATTTCTTCCCAAAATTTTAATCTCGAATCTCATCATATAACAAAGGGGATTACTATTCCTTAAATAGGCACATAACTCCTCAAATTTCAGTAATCTGATTTACCCAAATTTTCAATATGGGATAATCTTCACAGTAAAATGAACTTCATCCGTGTACTAATAGGCTCCACCATGTACCACTATGGTTTTACAAACCGCAACAATCCTACCAACCTTCAACATCCCACATACAACATGTATTCACCACGTACCGTCGTTGCGACCTGTTTTCGGCAGCATTCCACGTACCGCATGCCTTCATTGCATACCATTGCTGCGAACTATTTTTGTTTTTATGCACCATTCCATGTACTGCATGCTTTCACCACATACGGTACACCTTCACCACGTACCGCGCACCTTCACTGTGTACCGAGCTTGTTCACCATGTACCATGTTCCTTCACCGTGTACCATCAGCCTTCACCTTAAAATGTTTCTACAAACCATTACCAAACTCCCGATTTTTAAGGCCCAAAATATTTTCAAACACTGGGAAACTATGCCACCTTCAATACAGATTTCAGCCTCAAACATATGACCTCATTCCTTGTAACCTCCCTTGTCATCCATGTTCATATTGACAACAAACACAAACCAAAATCCAGTATTAGCAACAAAAAACCTTGGTTCCAACAACTTTTATGATATCTCATATACTAGGGACATACATCAAATAAAGGGGTGACCAAAAAACCAAGAAATGGAATAAATGATGGATATACTTAGCAAGTGACCAAGTGGCATGTCAATAAGTCATGATCATATGAACATGGGGCATATAATAATATAAAGAACATGAATAATAACTTAGAAATGTGGATAAAACATAAAAATGATATATTCATAATCATATCACCATGTTCTATCACTATGGTGTCATAAAACATATTACTAAAGATTTTGTCCAAGGTATTTTTAGACAATTCATTGTTCTCCTAGAAGTAAATTACACCAGTTAACCCTGTCACATTTCCCAATGTATTGGAGTTCTATAATGCCACACCCTTTATATATATTAATTCATGTGTTCCACATAGATAATAATAAAATATTTCATCAATAACCCACTGATAATAGAGAATGGGTCTCAAATAAAATCATTGAGTACATGAATGTTTCAAGACTTGAACTCTTAATAATTTTTAACCCATAAAAGGGAATGTGGGTTTAATACATATAAACACCCAAATAAATAATTTTTTACATATAGGTTAATTCCCATGGGTAAATAATAAGTTTGGGTATTCACAATATAAGAATATCTCATAAAAAATATAAAAAAATTCATGAAATGTTTTTAGCATCATAACGGTATAAAACATAGATTATATAAAATGAATAATGAGAGAGAATGAAGGTCTCCCATTATTAAAAAAAATTATTTGAAGTAGAGGTATAATAAAAAAATTTATATGAAAGAATCTATTTCAACATTTATAGATATACTAAAAATGAGTTACTTGAATGGAAAAGGAGAAGAGGAAAATTCTCTTACCTTGAAGAGTAACTTCCAGAATATTGGATAAGAAAACATTCATACCAAAAAAACTCTTCAGTATTGAAGAGAGATAAATTTAAGATAATATTAGGTAGTTATATTATAATATAAATTCAAATTGGGTGTATTATAATGGGAGGAGGATGAGGGTTTTTATACATTAGGAGGGGTGGTGTTAATTGTTTAAATAATAATGTTTTTTCCATTAAGTCCAACCAATTTTTGGGTGGGATTAATTGTAATGTTTTTGAATGATAATTGACGTTTTAAAGGATGGTTGAGGTATTACAATACACCAATCAACTATTTAATTTTTTTTGTTTATTAAATACAATTTGATCACTAATAATGATTTATAAATTTGAAGATTGCATAGGATACACAATTTTTCCATTTCAATTTCACTTTAGTATTTTTCTTCTAAAATTTTATTTCATCAATATTCTATTTTTTGTGTGGATAATATAATAATATATATAAAATTTTTATTGGTATATTGAAAGGTGGATCCAAATTTTTAGGGGTGATAAGTGGCCATAAAGTCAATACTAATGTGGATCCAACTGGAGAGGTCCCATAATAGAAAATTTTTCATAAAATTTTCACATGTTATTTTATTGGAATTAAATTTTTATACGTGTTATATATATTAATTTGGATAATTTAATTCAACTTTGAGAACATATGGTTTTAACTTTATCATGGCAAAAAATTCATCTGAATTCAATGAATTCAGATTCAATGAATTTTCTGAGATAAAAATATTTTCATCAACAATTCAACCATAAATCCAACAAAATATAATTTGAGAGGTAGATATTTTGATGGTGGATGGAAAATAAATAGGGTATAAAGTACATAGAATACTAAATTCCAATATCCTTCCATTAATTTATTAAAAATTTAATTAACATTTGGTACATTGAATCTGTACTACCTGTCTGAATAGAATTATTTTCTATAATGAATCAGCAATAACTTATTCAATACATGGGAAAATAATTTGAAATTTTTAGGGAGAAAATAGAATACATGTTCTAAAAACATTACTAAAGAAAAATTATCTATATTCATCCATTTAATTTTCCAAAAATGTGTAAAATTTCAGAGGATAGAATTGGAGAAAAATTCTTATTAATGGATAATAATTAATGTCATTAATGTAATACTCATAGGTTCCTAATAAACTACTTAGGACTTAATTATTTTATATTATTATCTAAAATTTTTATTTTCATATAGTATGTATATTATATTTTAATACATTATTAATAATAACAAATGGATATAATTTTTTTAAAACATATATATATGTATAATATTTTAACATGCATATATTTTAACACATGCACACACACATATTACATATATATTTTAACATATTTATATAATATATATATTAATACATAAATTATAATTATTAATAAAATATTAATTTCTAGTATGACATTAAAAATATAGTATTATGTATAATTATATTATTTCTTAAATAAATTATATATATTTTAAAAAACTAGGTCAATATTTGGGTGAATGAGGTGTGACTTGTTTTACTGAATTCTTTTAATTTTCTTTTAAAAATATCCAATTCAATCCTCCATCACTTATTAGGACGAGTTATTACTTTATTAAATTCTAAAAGTAAATGAAACAAAACACACAATATTTTTATAGGTTTCTATACTAAGACCCACTCCTTGAAATGTTGGAGAGACCTCCGAACATGGATTATTCACTATAATATTATTATCATTTACTTTAGTTTAAGAAACAACTAATTATACACCCTAGTATTCAATCCTCCAGTTGATCCTAGTTATAACCCCTAGAAATTGAACTCCTTTTCCTTGGTTGGTTAGACCCCCATCTATGAGCCTCTTCAATAACTAGTTATACCCATAGTCACAAGATCCTTTTTCTTCTTGTCAATCATATAGTAGAAATTCATATTTCTTCATCAGAGTAATATTACTACACAAGCATACTGGATATGATTCACTTATATACAAATTCATTTACATTTTCACCTAATTAATATTAGTTTATGATATTTTCAGATGTTTTTAATCACCTATGTATGATCAATTCCTCTAGTCAATCAAAATGATTAGGTAATAATTATTCTTTTATCTAAAGAAGTCCCAAACTCAAATATATGTGTGAAATAGATGAATACAATTTATTAAAGTATATTTTACGCATGAAATATTTTGTAAAATCAAAAAACTATGTTCTTGAATTATCTACATAATTAAATAAAATACTCTTCATGTAAAGAAGTGAAATGCATGGCAATTGACATTTGAATACCTAGAAAATTTATATTCTTTATTATTATTTTAGGTTATTTCTCATTTATATATTAAACAAATAATGTATCTCAATTATCTAAGATTTTATATAGAATATTTATGAATGTAAGTATGCATAAGTTTTTCTTCATGCATCGTATTGTACTCATAAAGTTCATTGTCCCTTCACGTAAGGGTAGATAGTGTCTAATCCACTTCATGAAAGGGTATGAAGTGCCTCAATACCCTTCATGTAAGGGTAATAAATCATAATGCACCTGAAATAAGTGTACAATTTTCATGTTATGAAACATACCTTCACACCACTTGTTCCTTCATGTAAGTGAGTGTGCATTGAATTTTCATTTCATAATAGTAAATAGTTTTGTGAATATTCAACTTCATGAAAGATTGAAAATATTCATAGAATCTTGGATGAACTTATAAAAATGTTCACCAAATATAAAAACCTTAATCCATAATGACTTAAGAGTCTTGTGGAAAACTTCTCCACCACATGAATAAATCATGCATGAGGCATTCTGTACTATGTGTAAAAGAAGCATCAAGATACATCATTTCTATTTAGAAAATGAAAGAACTATTCAAATGGAAAGAATATTTTCATCATCCATGGATAATTTTATTTTATAGACAATAATCACCACCTTATATCTGATCTTTATTCCATGTATAATCTCCAATACATCATGTATAGTTGAAGATGATATTAATATTCCTAAAGATCCAGACATTTAGATATTCTAAGAGGGTTACCTTATCACACGACATTGAAAGACATGGTGTCTTTTACTTCACACATTAGTAACCTTCTTCCAGGACTCATGTTGAGATTCCCACATGCATGTGATGATAAACATATTCACCTTTAAATCTAGAAACCATCCATTTCAATATTCTTCATTCGGTAGGGGATCATGCTTTGAATGAAAGGTTTCATGCACATTGTGTCTTATGTGCATGAATATCCATTTCATATTCTTCTCAAGATCTCAAGTGTAAAATGATCTTAAGTTAATCTCCGATCATGGAGTCTTTTAGAATGAAAATATTTTAAGAACTATAACCATAACCAAGGTTGGATGTAAAATATTACGTATCATCTTGATCAAATGGTTTGGGTCAAACAGATCAGACAACAATGATATAAAAATATCATTTTTAGTGGATCTATAGTGTACCCACATTTAACGTCCCACATCAAGTTTTCATTTGGTTTAGTAGTTCTTAATATCAAGACATATTTCATAAGCTATACATATGTGAGTACCACAGTCCGCTTCCAATCCCCCACTGACACAGAACCATGCTGGCTCATCCTCCTTCATGCCGCCCTTCACGGTGGTGCCACTGCTTTGCTATAATGTGCCTCCATGTTCACACTCGCCTACTCATGCAGGTTCTCAACCATGTTTCCATGTGATCCCCTAAATCTCACTCTCCCTTATGGTCAATTTTTCTCCCACAAGAAGGTAGATTGAGATGGTCCTTGTGGCTTGTGTGGTTGAACCTTTTTTTTGGTATAAGTCCCATCTGAAATACTTAGAGAAATCCAAATTATAGAATTTATAAAACCCAGTTTTTCTCAAATATGATTCTTAATATCAAATTATTCCCCAAATATTCTTCGTGAAAAATAAAAATACATTTTTTCATGGACTTATTTAATTCCTCTTCTTCATCTTTAATTCATCATCATGAAAATATTATTTTTCATGGTCTTCATATTACTTTTTAATTTTTGAAAAAATATCTTAGTTCTTCAACAACAATAACATATTTCATTGAGATTCAATACCAGTTAAAAAATTGTCAAAAAGTTTATGTATAATAGTATTTATCGATGCTTCTTCACTTCATATTTTATTATAATGCCCAAAACATATTGAAAATATTTAAAACTAATAAAATCCAAGTTTATTAGGCTCAAAACTCAAGTGGTTAAGTCAAACCTATTGTAACCTGATTCTCTAACTTCACCTATTGGCTGGTGAGATAATTAAAAATAAACTCAGCCATACTCTACCTCAAGATTTCCCACCATAACTACCGTTTAAGTCCCTAATACATCTTCTTCACTGTGGGATGTTCGTCTAAGGGGGAGGTATGAGACTCCATTAACAACTCCTCATGCAATGTGATTGGAACCATTTTCCATCCTTGGAAAATGATGGTGTGCTCCCTATATTTTGAAAATCTATATGGTTCATCTCTTGAGGATATCTAGTCATATATAATTTCATGATAAATGTCTCCCAACCGATCCTCTATCAGACACTATATAAGTGGTTTAGTTACTTCCATAAACTAGAGATAATATTCTTTTATCTCTTATACCAAGGTTGGATATAATGAGGACAACTAATTTGATGCCTCCTCCACTAATTTTGAGTATTATTTCCTACTAAGGGAACTCTCTACCACATTGTACTTTCCTGGAGTATAGAGTATTTATAAGTAAAAGTCTTATAGGAACTCTATCCAATGAAACTATCTTAGGTTGAGGTATCTCAAGGAAAAGATATACCTATGAATACGGTGTTCTTAGTAAAATAAAAAACTACTAACCCAAAAGATAACGCCTCCACATCTTTTTGAAAAAGACTAGTGCTGCCAACTCAAAGTTGTGGGTTACATAGTTATTCTCATGATGCATCAAATGTCTAGACCCATAAGATATAAATGTATTCCTCTATATCAAAACACACTCTTTCCCATCTATAGAGGCATTATGAAACACTATATTCTCAATAACCTCCTGTAGATGTCTCAAAATAGGAGCACTGTTCAACCTTTTTCTTAGCACCTTGATGGATTTCCAACACTGATAGATATAAGAAGATGGATTTTTAATTTAATTTCAAGGAAGTCAATGAGACCTAAATCCTTGAAAATTCAGTGAAAAAACTCTGATAGTACCCATCCAAACCATGAAAAATCCATACCTCAAACACACTATTGGGTGGGTCCCAAGATGAGACCACCTCTATCTTTGCTGGATCCACAACTACAACATGGTCAAAGATGACATTACCTAGAAAGTGAAACTCTCTAATATAGACCTAGTACTTAAAGATAATACCACATAACTAGTGATCCCAGAGTATATCCAAGACTATCTTAAAATTCCCCATGTGCTCCTCCCTTGATATATAGTATATTATAATTTCATTGATAATGGAAAACATGAACCAATATAAAAAGGATGAAATATCTAGATCTTAAGTTTCATAAATATATTTGGGGAATTCTTTATAGTTAAGGGAATCACAAGGAACTCATAATGGCTGTAGCGACATCAGAATTCCATATTTGGAATCTCAACCATATGAACCCACAACTGGTAATAGTTGGACATGAGATCAATAATTCAGAACCATCTCACACCCTTCATCTATTCAAAGAGTTCATAGATCCTTAAAAATGGTACATGTTCTTTATCATCACTTTGTTCAAGTGACGATACTCAATGAATATTCTCAAGCTCTCATCCATCTTATTATTGAAAAACATTAGAGCCGCCTAGGGGGACACACCAGGTCTGATAAAATTATTATCCCAAGTTTCCTCCAATTATACCCTCAAATTTTAGATTTTATCAGGGGATATCTGATATATCATAGAAGATATAATATCGGTCTTAGGGTTCAAGTAAATATAGAATTATATATCTTTTTTTATAGGTATCCCTAAATCATCTTTGATGAAGAAATCCATATATTTATCCACTACTTCTGAAAGAAAAATGTCTATGGAGACCACTAAACCATTTGATAACCCCACCAAATGATTGAAGATAGGTCGTAGTTTCCTATTGATGAGTCCTAATCATTCCACTAATATGTATTACTTTCCATTAATGGAGAGTTTCATCCCATCCACCCATAGTAACCAAAATCTATAACAATGATAGTCTATCTAAGTACATTCCATGGATAACAAGAATATAACTAAAATGATTTCATACAACTTTATAGAGACTACCAAGAGGTTTCATGTGAATTTATATCCATTGATAATCAACTCACACTATTGAAAAATGTTAGATATAGTGGAATCACTTATAATAAAAATTTATATCCACAACTGATGGAAAAAAGAATCCACATAAATATCAATCATTTTAATAAGGGATAAGGTAGTGAAATAATGAATAATGCCAATGTCTACAAGTACTGGTTATAAAGTAGACAATATTCATATCATACCTCAAACCATCTCATATGAAGCCTGTTTATATCTCTCAATAACTAGTAGATGACCCCGCCCTCAACCGACAACCCTCTGAGCCTACAATAGAACACCTAGGGTAGTGGTGGAATAAAGTCCTAGAGTCTTCCTTTACATTCAACTCATCCTTCTAAGGCTCTTCTAGCCCCTCTTTCAATATCCCTTTCTTGAGTTCCTTCCTAAACACCCCATCGGAGATCCCTGATCATGATTCTACCTCTGAAGTGGAGGTTTATCTACTGTATATACACCCTCTATAACATGCTAGGTTAAATAATCATGAGCCAAGTGAACCTACCCTTTCAAGGCATAAAAATCATCTATATATAGGCTAATTGAATCCCTTATGGGATCCTTGTGCTGTTAATCCCTAAGACTGGGAACACCCATGTGAAGACATCCTACACTATAAACCTGAAGTCTAATGTCTACCGACTATAGCATATAACTCTTATCCACGATGTCCACTACTAGATGCAACCACTCATAGATCCTATAATAGTATGTTTATATAACCAAGGCCCACTCTAGAACTATGACATAGGTAGGAATGCATAGAGATACCATGCTAGATCAGTTTTCCATGGGAATGTCCTTCTCAAACTACCATGCCTAGAAGTATCTATCTCACACCATATAAAGAGAGTAACTTAATAGTTTGGTGAACCTCAAAGAATACTCCATAATAGTTATATCACCCTGTTGAAATTCCAAAATCTTACAAATATATATAGAGAACAAGGTCAAAGGATAGTAATCATAAAATAAAAAGTTCTAGAACTATTCAAAGAGATTATTTCCTCATCAGGAGTCTTGGAAACTAGATTCCACTAGCTCCCTACTACTATATGGAGAATATAGATCGTAGGTGAAACCATATGATCATTAAGGGTCCACATGAGCTAGAAAAATCATCTCACTAACACATGAAAATACTATACTACTTTAGGTTTTATATTTCTATTAAATATGAGTGGTCTTAACCATTCAAATAAACATGGTAGAACCATCCATCGCATACCATTATCATGTACCGGGGAAAAATTGACTGTTCAAAATGAATATGGAAATCAACCTGAACTATTGAAGGTAGGTCCACACATCACTCAACAGGTAGAAGAACTAATCTCTTCTCTCCTAGAAAGAACACCTTGTGAAAAAGCACCTATACTCATCCCTAATCACTCAACAAGTAGCCATGATGAACCTATATTAGTATCATAGTTGGATATCATCATGGATACAACCTAAAAGGTAACAAGATTCACCATGATTAGATCATCATATCTAGGTTGCTGAATCAATAAGGATATAGACTTTTAATACCCATTTATATATAATTCATGTACCATTAGTGTCCCAATAACTAGTGTCTCAACAGTCGAGATTACAAATAGGTTATCAAATTCCTTGTGCATTGATACACCAGCTACCAAACCATCATTGGGTTCCTTGGCCTGAATTCCAGAATCAAGACACCTTAATAAAATTTACCTAAGTTATCAAACCAATCCATTTAATATATATAAATAAAAATAACATACCTATGATATTCCTTCTCTGATATGACTTTGAAATGACCTGACCCACCGGGGCCCCACCTAGACTAGAGGTAATTCAAGAGTGACACCCCATTCCCACCTATAATAGGCCAGGGGCTAGAGACTAGCACCAAGGAGGCATATCACATATATGAGAGGCCTCAACCTAATGAACATGCACACACACACACACACACACCTTTAAGTATATCAAAACCATGTAGGCTAAATGAAACTATACTAACATAAGGGGACACAAAATAATGTAATAACATCTAGAATAACTGTAAAGACCCCACCCATAGTTACTCAGAGTCGGTGAATTAATTTAATACATTGGTATAATAAACAAAGTTGCGACATTCTGAAGGACTGAATGGTTTTTTAGTTTTAGAAAACTAGATGAAAACGTAAGTTTTTCATTATAACTTGAAAAGAAGAAAAAAACATAGAAAATCCAGTGAAAACATCCCTAAAACCTAGATTATACTTTCAAGTCATTCATAATAAACATCTTCAAATCATAGGGAAAAAGAAAACATAAGAAATGGGTGATCTCAATAAGGGTAAGTAATATAACTGAAGCTAATATAAATAAGAAGACATGGTGAATGACTAAAAAAATACATTTCATTAGAACATAATCTTGAGAATAACATGGAAAGAATAAAAGATGAATAAATAATTCCATATAAATAATCACATGAGAATGAAGCTTAAAAATGGATATTATATAAGTAAAATAATCACATGGATTATCAATTAATAATATCATAATGAGGGAATGCATAATTACAGACATCATAAACATATCTTTGAGTACTCAGCCAAGAAATTTGAAAATAAATGGTTAAGACCTCAGCAAAAATCCATTTCTATTTTGTATCATGAGACATACAGATGCATAGAGGGGCTATAGAGGGCCCCACCCATCACTTGCTAATTCCAATTAATTTATCATATGAATGGGGTAAAACATAAACAACATATACATATGAAATGTAAAATGAAAATAAATATATATAATTTAAGTCATATCTTATTAATTAACATCAAAAAGTGAGGACAAGCATTGGGTGTGGCATGTACTTTCTTAAAAAAGAGATGTGGAACATGTCATGAAATTTGGAAAGGCTAGGTGGAATTTACAAATGATAATCCATAGCCACAATTCTCTCTAGAATTTAAAAATGACCAATGTACCTAGGGCTTAGTTTTCCTTTCTTTTAAAATCTTATACACCCTCCCATGGAGATAATTTCAAGAAAACATGATCTCCCACTTAAAATTCCAAATCCTTTGATTATCATCATATGATTTTTCCTAAATTTGGATTATTTGATATGAATTTGAATAGTATTTACCTATTCTATTGTTTCCACCACAATATTTGGGCCTATAATCTTCCTTTCACTAACATCATCCCAACAAGTTGGTGTATGACATATCTTTCCATAAAATGCCTCATATGGAGACATTTGTATACTTGAATGGATACTATTATTGTAGGAAAAATCTACCAAAGGTAAATACTAATCCCACATACCTTGAAAGTCATGTCATCATGATCTCAACATGAATTCTAATGTTTTAATGGTCCTTTCAGACTACCCTTTGGTTTTAGGGTGATAAGAAATACTCAAATGAAGCTCAGTATCCAAATATTTTTGAATACTTTTCCAGAATTTCGATATAAATCATAGGTCACGATCAAACACAATTGAAAGAATTTATCCATAAAGTCTTAAAACATCATTAATATAGAGTCGTGTTAGGAGATATAGTGGAAAATACTCCATTATAGAGAGGAAATGTGTTGATTTGGTAAGTTGATCAATAATTACCCACATTGCATAATTCATTATTGGATTCCTTGGTAATCCAGTGACAAAATAAATAGTAATTCCACACCATTTCAATATAGGAATAGGCGGAGGTTCCTTGAATCCTCTAGTATGTTGGATTTCATCTTTCATCTGTTTAAAGACTAAACATCTTGATACATAATTAGCAATTTCACACTTCATATTATCCCACCAGAAATGTTCCTTCAAATATCTACACATCTTCGTGATACTAGGGTGTATAGAGAAATTAAAGCTATGTGAATTATCACATAACTCCCTTTTTAGCTTGGGTATAGAGGGAACACATATAATCCTCCCAAATTTCAGAATTCCATCTTCATACACAATTTTTGTCAACTTACCATCTTTTACAACTTTAATTTTCTTTTAAAATTATCATCATTAGATTAAGAACTTTTGATACTTTCTAATAAAGATGGTTGGGAAACCGATTAAAAAATTAATGATGTTTCACCTTCTTTGATAATTATGATATCCATATTTTATAGATCCATATATAGAGGATCCTTGTCAATCCCCATTTTGTTCATAACTCCATGATCCTTTATACTCAATGCATCTATTACCATGGTCACCTTCCCTAGGTGGTAGTGTATTGAACAATCATAATCCTTGAGCATATCAAGACATCACATTTTCCTCATGTTGAGTTCCTTCTATGAGAAGATATATTTCAAACTCTTGTAATCTATATATATCTCACATCTTTCACTATAGAGATAGTGTCTCAAAATTTTCAGATCAAAGATTATAGATACTATCTCAAGATCATGAGTTAGATATTTATATTCATGAGTTTTTAACTGCATTTATGAATAGACAATAACTCTATTATTCTTAATAAGTACACAACCAATTAATTTTTTTGATACATCACTATGAATAATAAATTCACTATTTCCTAATGATAGAGTTAAGATCAGAGAATTTACTAATATACTCTTCAATTATTCAAAAAATTATTGAAATTCTCTTATACATACAAACTTAACCCCTTTACGAGTGAGCTTAGTTATCGGGTCAACTAATTGGAAACATTTCTGAATGAAACACCGATAGTAACATACTAAACCAATTAATATATGTACCTTGGTTATGTTCATTAGTGTAGGACATTCTTAAAATACCTTTGTCTTCACAAGATAAACTGATATTCCATCCTTTGAGACAATATAACAAATAAAATAAACTTTTTGAAGGTAGAATCCACACTTTCTAAACTTCCCATATAACTATTTTCTTCTAAGAGTCTCCAAAACAACCCGCAAGTGGTTTTCATAGTCCTTATAGATTTTTTAATATATCAAGATATCATCAATAAATACCACAAAAAACTCATCAAGATATTCCTTGAATACTATGTTCGTTAGATTTATAAAAATAGATGGTGCATTAGTCAGTCGAAATGGAATTATTGTAAACTCATAATGTTCATACCTGGTTAAAATTGTTATCTTAGAATATCTTACTTCCTCACACATAATTGATGACATCCATATCAAAGGTCAATCTTCAAAAAATATTTAGTTCCATGAATTTGATCAAATAAATCATCAATGCAAGATAGAGGATACTTTTTATTCATTATAATAGCATTGATTTCTATATAATCAATACACAACCTCATTGATCCATCTTTCTTATTGATGAAGAGAACAGTGGATCCCCATGGAGAAAAACTAGGGAAAATAAACCCCTTATCACTCAATTCCTCTAGTTGTTTCTTTAGATTTACTAATTCAACAATATCCATTTTATTAGGAGTCTTTGATATAGGTCTGGAACTAGGAATTAAATCAATAGAGAAGTCAACTTACCGCTCTAGAGGATGCCTAGGTAAATCATATAGAAATACATCAATGTATTTTTTCATAATAGGTACATATTAAATTTGATGGTTTAAAGATGGCATTTTCTCTTCCTCCTTAATAATTTCATTTAAAAGATCCACTAGAGGTGGATTTGGATGAGAATAATATGACGATGTTTCTGCTATAAAGATAGGGTATTCTACATCTTCCTTATAAATTTTAACTTCCTTCTTCTTGAAATATATTTTTGAATAATATATTGAATGAAATTCCATACCAAGTATTATATCAAAATCAACCATAAGTATGATGATAAAGTTTGAAATTAAATCACATTTATGTTTCATAAATGGGACTCACCCATATATCTTTGTTTCAATGATACTTACCTTAGGAGTTTTGATTGAAAACTCCATTATTAAATTAAAAAGGGGAATGTCGGATTTTCTTGGAAAACTAGGAAGACATAAAAGAATAGATGATCCGGAATCTAATAAAGCATTGGATAAGTTTGAGTAACTAATTAAAGTACATACCACCACATAATTCAGGACTTCAACCTCCATAGTTGTGATCACATATGGTTTTCCTTTCTCCCTTGTCTTTTTTTGGGGAAAATTTACTTGACACCTAGGAAAATCATTTACATAGTTTTCCATCTCCCTAAAATTGTATCCTTGAACATTGATAACTTCTTTCATTCCCTTAAAATCACAGTCTTTGTGTCCTTTTTCTATTCACTTGTAACATACTCCTTTTCCTTTTAAGTAGGCACCAGGGTGTTTCCTTCCAAAAATATTGAATATTAGAAAATTCCCTTTTTTATTCTTCCCTTTATCCATTATTTACTCTACCACCATTTTCTTATCTTGTTTTTCCTAAAATTAATAAAACTTATAGAATTATTTATCTTTATTGATAGCACATGAGAATATATCTTTGTATGATAATAAATTTTGGGAGACCAGTCCTCTTTAGAGGAATTGATTTTAAACCATATAATAATTGATCAATCTTACCCCTTGGATTATGTATGTAGTACAAGACATACCTTGAAAACCTTGTAAAATTAGCTTTATACTTCATAATGTTTTCATCTTCTTTTTAGTTTTAGAATCAAGAATTGAAACTCTATATCTACTCACTATTTGTGAGGAAAATATTTTTCTAGAAAAATTTTCTTAAAATATTACTATTCCATATTTTCACTTTCTTCTTCCTAATTTGTGTTTTGAATAAATGACCACTATTGATCAACATGTCCTGAGAGAAAATAAACTACCAAGATAACCTTCTAACATTTTTTTACTTCCAAAAGTGAGAAATATATTCTCTAAGGAACATATCCACCAGTCCACTACAAATGGGTTTGTAGTCCCATTGAACGATGAAGGCTGTTGTCAGATAAAGCGGTCCGACATCTTTACTCATATTGTGGATCATGATTATCTATATGGGTAAGGTTATTGTTCATAGAACGACTCGGCTTCTCCAGTATAGTTATAAGTCACTCAGGACTATTAGTATCTTGAGTACCAACATAATTATCCTACATAGGATGGAAATCCATAAATGGGATACATATGTTGATATAGTTTTTATACCTTCCACTAAATTCCATTTATAAATAGTGGAATAAACTAAATCAGGTTATGAATCATAATTCATAATCTCAAACTATCCAAACACTTATCATAAATTGAAATTTTATGCATATTTAATCTCATAAAAATGGATTCTTTATGGACATATTTACTTTTAAATCCTTTATAATGGTTTGTAAAGAAAATTTGAATAATCCTAATCATATCCCCTAGGAGTGGCAACACAGGTGCACAATATGGCTCATTTTCATGTACCATGTTACCCCATGTTAGGCCCGAGAATCATTGTCGAAGATGTTACCCTTAGGTACATCTATGCCAGAACCACATCCACTTGTAGTATCCAAATAGGGATGTATTGCTAGAAAGACCCAAAATAATCTATACCTTACCAAAAGTCTAGTATGTTATTCTATTCTTATCTTCAAAGTCTATATTAGGGTTATTTTCTCTAATATTTTTTTTTCTATATATGTTTTCATGGTTTCTACTAAAATTCCTCTGATACCAACTATAAAGACCCCGCCCCCAGTTGCCCGGATCCAGTGGATTACTTTATTACATGGTATAATAAACAAGGAATTCACATACCTAAGGACCAAATAGATTAGTAGTTTTGGAAAACTAGATAAAAACATAAGTTTTACATTATAACTTGAAAATAAAAACAACATAGAAACTCTATTGTAAATATCCATAACTCTTAGATTATCCATGCAATTCATTCATAATATATATCTTTTCATCCTAGGGAAAAATAAATTATATGAAAGGGGTGATCTTAGATGATCATTAAGAGTAAGTAATAAAGTGGAATCTAATATAAACAATAAGGCATGGTGAATAAATAAAAAACATATTCTATTAGAACATAATCCTAAGAAAAATATGGAAAGAATAAAAGATGAATAAATAATTCCATATAATTAATCACATGTGAATAAAGATTAAAAATGGATATTAAAATAATCAAATAATCACATAGATTATAAATTAATAATAAATTAGTGATAGAATGAATAATTTTTGACATTATAGACATACCATCGAGGATTCAACAAAGACATCTGAAAATAAATGGTTAAGACCTCAGCCAAAATCTATTTCTGTTTTGTCTCATGAGACCTACTGATTAATCGAGGGGCCATAGAGGGACCCAAAAATCACATAATAAGTTTAATGAATTCATCATATGAATGCTTTTATACATAAAAAACAAATTCATATGAAATGTAAACAACTTTCCCCAATCAATAAACATAATCACTAACAATTCTGAGTAATATAGTAAATGGTATCAAAGTTGCATAGCCATAATAAAACTGATCATAAAACATTTAATAAAATATGGTATATGATAATCATAATACATCAACATAAATTAAGAATAAAATTAAATATAGGTTTTTAATAGATGAAAATACTCTAATAAAATCATCTAGGAATTCTTTAGGGGAATACCCCTTTTACTTTGGAATGAAGAGTTCTTTTAGAAAAATAATTTATATTTGTCATAATTATTTGTATAAAACCAGAAATGAAAAAATATAGTTTCTCATAAAAAATTTAGATATTTCAAAAAAATAATTTCATATAAAAATAAATTGTTGATGATACTTGAAAATGGGTTAAAAATCGAGATGTTTTCTTTAATCAGGCTTGCGTATTGGGAATAATTGAGAAGAGAACCTTGTAAAACATGTATTTAATATAAATAAATGATGAAAAGATCTAGATGAAAGAGTTTGGAATTTATAAAAATAATTTATAATATGTATATAAAAGTAATTAAGAATTAAATTTGTGTATAAAGGGATAAATCACAACCCGAATGAAAATGGAGATTTGAGAAGAAATCCTTACCTTATGTTAGAAAGTGTTCTACACTTGACCATAATGCCATAGATAATTGAATTAAATAAATAAATAAATTAATTCATAAAATTTTATACATTTATTTTATTTAATATAATTTTATTAAGTTCATTTATAGTCTTTTTGATGAGTTATAAGATACAATTTTGTCATTTGGGAGCGTTCGTTTCCTTGGTTTTCATGATCGGTTTACTAGTATATGAGTATAGAAGTTTATGTAAAATGTGAATAGATATAAAAAATTGAAGTTATATGTTATTAATGAATATAAAAAAATATTAAATTTTTTATATAATTCTTTTTTTATATTTGGGGTGATGACAAATAATTATATAAGATGTTAGTGATAATTTTTTAGATTATTTTTGCTGTTTTTCGATCATCACAAACTAATTTTGTTTTATTAATTAACATCATGTGTATATAATGAGTCAAGAAAATTATATAGTATTTAATAGATATATTATAATTTTTAACCATAAAAATGGTTTTATGACTATACTTTAAGGCGTTAATAGAAACAAAAAATGCATCGTCAATGATATCAATAAATTGACACATCACAGGTGATGTTTTCACTTATAGAATAAAAGAGAGAGAGAGAGAGGAAAGAGTTTGATGATGGATATTCCATTAAAATGATATAATTAAATTATATAAATTATACTAGAGTTTTTGTTACATTTGTAAAATGGTAGGTGATGAGAATATAAGAAAAAAAATAACGTTAAAATAAATTGAAAGAAAATAAGGTTTTTACCTCTTGAGTTTATTCTCCTTGAGAACCTCCTTAGGGAAAAGGATTTGGTATTTTTTAAGATCAAAGGCTCCTAAATGTGTGGTAGAGTATTGTGAAGTGGATCACATAGAATTTATAAAAGACACAAATCTTGGAAGGTGTAAGAATAAGTGTTGGCGAGGGGTGTTATTTATAGTGAAGGAGAGAGGTGTTTTTTGATTATTTTAATCATTAGTTTATTATTTTATGCTCAGGAAAATAAATAGCATTGATTATTATGGCTAAATATAGTAACTAGTTCATTTGAGTTATAAATAATGGTACTTACCTCAACATTAAATAAAAAATAACTCAAAAATTCATATATTTAGCATTTATAGTAAATTATCGTATTTTATCATTCACCAAAAATTCAAGTATTTTAGAAAAATCACAAAAATTAACCCTAACCATTTTTCGATGGGTATAATTCAAAGGTTAACTCGATTTTATGAAAATAATTTTCAATATATGATAAATTTAATTTTTAGTTAAAATTTTCATTTACTCTAAAAATACATATTTTAAAATTATAAATAATTTTACTACACTTTAAAAATTTAACTAGGGTCTCAGAAAATTATATTAAAATCGTAAGAAAAAAATATATTAATTAATGAATACCGTTTTTGAAAATAAACTTTCATTTAAATAATTTTATTAATTATAAAATTGCAATTAAATATTTATGACTTACAAAAATACCAACACTTAATTAATAATTTTTAATATATTTATTTACTTATACTATGATATAATTATATAATAATTTCATTTATAAGATTCCTTAATTTTATTTATACTTTAAAGGAATGGTTTACTATTCATTTGGCTAGTTTATAATTCATAAGGTTCATATTACTGTTCCTAAGGTCAAATAACTCTTTCATTGGTATAGGTTCCTTAACTTCTAGAATTACCTCTTATTTCATTCATTCTTCATTTATAAAGTTTTTATTGTGTTCTGTAAGTGATTCTATGTGATTTATACTATATGAAATAATTATAATAAGGGAAATTTCATGGATATAATTCTGGTCCGTTACAATAATGAGAGTGAAATGATATAAATTTACCCAATATATAAAGGAGAAAAATATATGACTAACTAGAAAATAAAGGGATTCCCAACATAAAAACTTCTGAGGAGGAATGTCCTACTCACAAACTCTAATACCAAACACTACCTACGGTCACCATTACCGAGAATTGAGAAGATCCATGAACACCCGACCCATTAAGGTCACTATCTAATTTATTATCATCTGTATAAGACATGAAACATGAAAGAAATTCCCATGAATGGGTGTGTATATACATACCCAGTAGGATATCCCATAAACCAAATTGGAAATTAATAGAAATAAATAGCAAGATTAACCTATAATACAATGAAGGGAGTAAGAAACCCAATGAAAAATATTCTCATATAAGAAACCATATTAAAGTGATAGAGAGAGAAATATATTGATCTTTACTTATATATAAGATGGATGAGTCTGTAATAGCTCAAAGATTCAGTGTTGAATTGATGTTAGTAACCCAACATAATCCCCAATTAATCATCTATGGGGAACCCCTACCTCACTAATGGAATGTCTTGGCCAAAGGGATTTGACACCAAGAGGGTGGAGGGCATATGATTTGTATTCACTTGATTATGAGGGGGTTTCACACCACATATTAAAGACTCATGACTCAAGGTGGCTATAGGGGGGGGGTTTCATTCCTACCTTTATAATAAATGGGAGTTCCAAATTATAACAAAAATGTTCCATTGGGAGGGGGGGGGGTGTTTTTAACCCCTCTGTTTCTCTAGAGACCACACTTGATCATCAACATTATCTAACCATGCTAGAAAAAGAGATATGATCATGCCTCCTCAGTCTGTATCTATGATATTGTAATAAAGGCCACTATCATGTCTTATAAGGAAATATTTTTAAGAAGGGTTACTTGTGAGTCCAATTATGGACCCTAAAGAAGGATATATGAGAGGTAGTAAATTCTAAGAGGAGTGTATGGTGTGTCTCTTGGGTAAAATGAAGCGTAGTCCCAAGTCAAGCCTTATATGTGTCCCACTTCCTAACATGGAATATGAAAATCCATATACATGGTGTGTTGACTAGGGTACATGCCATGTGGGAATTACCAAGGTCCAAGGAATGCACTATGTGTAAATGAATTAGATTTATGGGTAGGGTCATATTTAATTTGGCCCCACCACAAGGCCATGTGATATTTAAATTGGTATGAAACCCTAGCCATTGTAGAAAGATGGGAATGTGTTCTTCCGAAACACATGAAATATGGTATGGAATTTCACAGAAATCTCATCTTACTACCAAAACATTCTATGTATGTAAATTCTATTTGATTGGAATGATTATGATAAAGGCAATGACACAAGGGTGGGGGGGATTATGTTCTTCAAAATTTTTGACAGATTCAGAACACTCATCCTATTAAGATGTAAACCTTTCATTCTCTTAAATATGAGTGAGCAAGGGAAATAAATAAAGAAAAAGAACTCAATGATGTATAATGGTTTAGGGAAAAAATATTTCCTAGTCCACTCCACCAATGTACAAATCCATGAGTTTTGTGATTTTACTATTAGGTACTCTTATCCTTAGATCTTCAAACCACAACTGAGTGTAGGCGGTTGACACCTTAAAAGGATTTTATAGGGCCTTCTTGTTCTTTTATGAGAAACCAAATATCCACAAATTAGAAAAGGAACCTAACACTTAACCATGACTCTGTGTGAGAATTAGAAACTTAAATAAATCAAAAGAGTTTTATTTGTTTGATGGTATAGTTTGAAATTCACAGTTTGCAGCAAAAACTGAAAAATGAAATAAGATCTTCAATAATGCACAACAATAAATATATCTTCAAAATCACATTTCATTTTTAAAAAAAATGATAGGGAAACACCAGATATATTTATACACACGTATGTCTCCAAAGTGTGTCTCTAAAAAAATGATTCTTCATTCTTAAATAAGAATATGTGACAATAAAATGCAGTTGCAACGACATCAACAATAGAAGTGAATATATTAGATAGATCAAAACATGTATATCTCCAAAGTGTATCTCCAAAGGTGATGACACACAATTTTTCTTATATACATCACCCCTGTATTATATATGCATGTATATATTCCAATGAATAGAATCTTGATATTTATATAGTAGGTTGAATAGGTCCAGGTCAAACCAGATTTATAATTATAACATAATAATTCATGAATATTTGAATTTAAAAACATTAAATAGAGTCATAACTTTCTATAAGAAAAAAAATGATTTACTCCATTGAATAATAGTCTTTAAAACAATAGTAACAAGCCTTTTAATCTATCAAAAGTTATATTTGAATAGATCTTTACTTCTATCAAGGCTATTTAATAATTCATGGACAATATATCAGATTTAAAACTCCATTTTTGAATAGTCAAACGTAGGCTTCCTTCATGTAATATTAGATCCACTTGGTCGAATACCCTGAGAGGGGGTGTTTTAGGGTATGAAAGATTAAAACCTTTTCTCTTTGGATCTTGTTTCATTGTTAAACAAAACTCAATTATCTCTTCCTCCCGTGTCAATATATGAACAGATATAAAATCATGCACAAGACATAAGGATTTTTACTTGGTTCACCATCACTGGGATAAATCCAAGGAGCATACAACGACATCGTGCTGATGTACAAAATTCACTTAATATCAAAACCAATAATGAGTACAATGTTCAGGATATGTCTTCTATGTCTAGGCTCACTACCTTTATAAGGTTTAGGGTCTGCTCATTGCATTCCCAAAGGTCACTTTCGATGCCTCTTTATTTGGATCACTGCTAGTGGAAAGGGTCACCGTATTACTCTTCCTTCTCTCACTTATCTTGGAAAAGAAATTCAATCATAGTTTATTGAATTGTAGGTCAAACATAGTTTATGGAGATGTAAGTCCCTTCATTTTAATGATTTCATACACCCTCAATTATAGGTAGATACTCTGTTGAAGTTCCTTTTTCATCCGAAAATTAAGTCCACCTTCCCGAGTACTACTAGATACTGGAAAATCCTTTATCAAATTGATTTGAAGCTTTTCAAGCTTTTTCATGAAAATCATGAACCACCTGATCCTACGCATAATGTGTACTGGGTATGGTATGCAGACCACCTGATCTACGTACTGCTACCTCTTCCACGAACCTCCTCTATCCACAGACTGCCTCTTCCTTCACTGTCATGTACTATAGCGACCCGGGCATTTTACATTAAACATTTCATGATTTTAAGCATAATTAATCATCAAAGTACAAGCCAATGATCATTAAGTCTAGTGTCTTGGAATACTAGGTACATATAACATAAAACATGGAAAAAAAAACTTCTTTATTTAATCTCGATAAAGAGATTCTAACTTCCTTTGAGCCCTTAAATCTGCATAGGGTACCCTGGGGAAACACATGAACAAAGGGATGAGCTAAAAAGACCAGTAAGAGAATGAACTTAAGGATACATCTCAAGAACATGAGTTAGGAGGCATGACATAATGATATCCAAAGCATGAAACTTATAAAATCATTTAATATAATAATTGGATAATATAAACATGGAATCATATAAATGTGTCAGAATCATAAATCATATCTTTAGTATGGGTCAAGGCTAACCGCCAACCCCGTTTCCCATTTTAGAACGGGTCAAGGCTAACCGCCAATCCCGTTTCACATCGCATCTCATGAGACTTAACCTTAACCAATGCATTGGAGCGCTATCCGGGTGCACCCATCTCAACATTTTCATGAATATTATTGACACATAAATATTCTTACCACATATACAATCATACATAATCAACCATACACAAACATAAGGGTACCCATGGAAAGAATTGGGTAGCACAATCATGACATAAATCATAACCAATGGGCGTATCATGAAAGTGTCTATGTAAGAAAAGAATTAGAAAATAAATGGACTTTAATAGGGTAAAATAGGCATATAACATGGTAAGTGGTGTCAAACATAAGTGACAACATATAAGAAATGTATTTTAGAAACATTAGCATTAAAACATTTTTGTGCGGTTTTAAGGAAACTACTATAGAGCTTCTAAATTAGTAATGAATAAATTCTTTTATATAAAACCAGAATTGAACCAAGAAGGTTTTAATACAGAATTTAAAAAGATAATGGTGTCTTAAAATAGAAGATAGAGTGCACTTGAAATTGGGTAAAAGTTCAGGAAGTTCCTTTAAAACAAGGGTGCTTATTGGGAGGTATCGAAGATATATTCACTTAAAAGCATGTATATCCTTGAAAGAGAATGTGATATGGATCTTGGAACATGATTTTGGGGTATATAAATAGAATGTTTAATTTCTAAATAAAAGTAAAGACAATTACATTTTGGTAAATAGAAAGATAGAGAAACCCGAAGGAATAAAGGAAGTTCGGGTAGAATCCATCATGGTTTATTGGCATGGTATCGGGTGTAACTAAAAGGGATTGATGAGAGAGATAAGGGGTTTATAATCACATATAAAACATTAGGGCAGTATAGGGAAGGTGTATAAACATACCCAATCACTTGTTATTACACAAAAAGTCATAGCATAGAGAACAATCTTGATTAAGAGTGAAAAAGGGAGGATCACTTACCTTAAATCCGTTGGTGTTCTCCACTTGTTATTAACGACCTGAATAAAAAAATTTGGCTTATTAATTAATTATTACATAACTTATTCTATATCCAATTTATTTATTATAACCCTTTTTAGTTTATCCAAATCCTTTTTGATTAGTTACAAGGTTCAATTTCATTGTTCGGGTCATCAAAGGCCTTCGGGCCACATGGCCTTCGGGATGGAGTAGCACAGTTCACACAGTGCAGGCCCCAGAAGAGGATCAGAGCAAGCAGTAGCAGTCACCAGAAGTAGATCTAACTAGATAGGAAGATTGAGAGGGTATGACAACCACCATCGGGACCAGGCACCGTGCAGCTTTGTACGGGGAAATGCTAGCTGATCAGCAATGCAAGGTGGGGAGCTAAAGGCGATTGATGAAGTAGAAGCTGGGGAGGGGCAGTTCTTGTGGGATGGGCCTACGGGTCATGTAACGGGCATGGTATGCCTTTGGGCCTTCAGGTCATGTATTGAAAGTCATGTCAGGACTTGTGCCTTGGGCCTATGGGTCATGTACGTGTTCCCCTTCAACCCTTAAAAGGGGGATTATCCTTAATAAAATAAAAAAGGACTTCGGGCCATTCGGGTAAAAGATCAGTTCACTTATATTCAAGTTTGGATTATATGCAAGATGAAAGTGGTTTTCTAGAATTGAAGTTATATTATTTAGTTCATATCAATGAGATTACATGGTTTTAATTTTAATTTGGTTACTTAGAGTGAAGTCGAATTATTATATATATAACTACAGTGATAACCGTTTTTGTTAATCGGTGGATTTGATTACAAAGAATGTGTTTTGCTTTATAACTTAATTATATTTGTACCAAAGGATTACAGAACAAAAAATAGGATATATTACATATATAATAATCTGGTTCAAACATAACACAAATGGTTTCATGACCAGAATTAAAGATAATAATATAAATTGATAAACCGTTGTCCTTGAATGTGTTAAATTAGCACATCTTAAATAGTGCTTTCATTTCTTTCAAATAAAAGGGTGGGGAAAGGAGAGAAGATAATGAAATATACCAATAGAATGAATACATTACAGTAAATTTATATTAATGTATTTATCATACCATTATGGTGAAGATAGGTGAGTAAAGAAATAAAAAAGAAAATAACTTAAAAGAAAAGAAGAAATTGGGAAGATGAATTTACCTCTTGAGACTTCCTACTTTGAGAACATCTTAAGGGGAGAGGTTTTGGTATTTTGAGGAGTATAAGAGTTTTTGGACATGGGGGAGGACCTTGGGAAGATATTTGGGCAGAATAATGGCAAGGAACAAGGATTGAGAGGAGTGGAGAGAAGAGGGTGTGAAGGGGGGTTTTTATAGTGGAGTAGAGGAGGGATTTCATAATATTATAATCATTAATTTATTATTTATTCAAAAGACAAGGAATAGTAAGTATTCCATGACCAATAATAGTGATTTTTTCATGTGATCTCGAAACAAGAGGTCTTACATCAGTAGAAAATCATCTATGACTCAATTAATCCATTATTTAGCATTTATTGTGAATTATCAGATTCTACTATTCATAAAAAATTCAAGTATTTCAGAAAAATCCCAAAAATTCACCCTAACCATTTTTTGACATGTAGAATTCAAAAATGAAGTCCATTTTTCAAAAATAATTTTCTAAATATGATTAATTTAATATTTAATTAAAATCATAACTTCTTATTAAAAAAAACTAGTTTTAAAACATTCATTTACTTATTCTAAAATATAGGTACATTATAATTTCACTTGAATATTATTTTTAAACTATCATAGGTAAGGATAATATTAAATAGTGTATATCACTATTCATAAGGGTATGTTACTATTCATTAAGGTAGGTTACTATTCACCAAAAATTAATTTTTTTTATCAGACTCCAAAAAACATCTTGAACACAACCGTGTATGTCAGATTTTTAAAATTCCAAACACAGAAGTGAACAACTTTTTTTTAAAGGTAACTTATAACTTAGTAGTTAATTATGTTGTGTTTTCATGTAATTTTATGACATACTTATGAGAAGGGAATTTCCCTTGAAAAACATCGGGTTGTTACATGTACCACCTCCACATATCGCTGCCTTCGCTCCGTCTCTGCGAACTGCTCTCTATTCACGAACTATTCTCTATTTGTGAACCATCTTCTATTTTGTGTACTAGAGATCCCCCTCTATATACCACTCATAGAAGCCTCTTTCTCACGTACCAGAGATTCCTCCACTATGTACCGAGTTAACTCCTTCTGTGTACAACGTTATTTGCGGTTTTCTATTCTCCGCGAAATCTTTTGACGAAATTTCTTCCTCACAAACCACTTCATCCTTCACAATCCTCCATTTGAAAACTTCCTTTAGTATTTGATGAAACACTGGATCAAAAGGATGTTATTTAATTATATTTTATCTCCATCGTAATCGGTGAGATTAGAGATTCTTATATAGTCAAATATATCCACAAAATCTGCTAATACGAGATTTATAAAATATTCAATTTAGTCTTCACCACATACAGATCCTTCTACCGCTGCAAACCACAAGTCTCCCATGAACCATTTCTCCTAACTAGTTCACGTACTGCCTTTGTTCCTATGAATTCAATCTCTTCTTCCAATGTCAATTCATCTATGTACCACAATGTATTCCGTTGTGAACCGTTTTTGGTTTCGCGATCCGCTTTGGTGTATCGTTCCTGCCGCTCGACGTACCATTCCTGCTACTCCTCATACTATTCCCAAAATATGGTACATAGTCCATGAATTATGGTACACAGTTCTCACCCTTTTCTATTTTTCTTCAATTTTCTTCATACTGTTCACTCCTATGAAGAAATCCTTCATTTTCCTACATCAAACTCCCAATTTTGAGGCCCAAAAATTTGGAAAACACTGGGAAACTATTCCACCGTAAATACCTGTCTTCGAAAAACACCAACCATTCTCATTCACAATCATCTCGCTTTTTCAACAAACAAAATCACACCAAAAACATTCCAAGGGGACACCTTGAGAGATTTTTTCCCAAAAATCTCCCCCTTTGGGTTTGTTGACAACTTTTCTCAAAACAATTATTTTCATTTTGATATCTTGTTAAATCTCCTTCCATATTCAACCATGATTCTCTTTATGCGATTAAGATAAAAATCATGGATTTACTCAACATATACTCTAAGCCCACATGAGCCATGCTTAACATGAGAAACATGAGTATAATGAAAAATTCATCGATTAATCACTTCATTGATAACCACCAATAACTGATACCATACTGATACACTGATACCAATGAATTAATTTCATCACAAACCTCAGCCATCGTGACATCTAATCATTGATTGATCACTTAAATAATCATTATATTTAATGTTCCCCATATCTTATTGCTCTTTCAAATAGCTTCAGCTCAGCTTCAACTCCCCCTATATCACTGCTCCACTTAACAACTTCTCTCTGTTTCTTTTATCCTCATAGAATAGTTACACTTTCTCCTCCTTTGTTAACAAACCTGAAGGGAACTTCAAGGTTGTCTCCAATAGGGTAAAGAACACATATAAGTATATTTGGGAAAAACACTTCATATTTCAGGGAGAGGGAGTCCCACATACTCATTTTTTCAAGTGTGGGAAGTCGACTGGACTCCTAGAGCCAGTTCATGCCTTTCGAATGCTTCTTTGGGTAAGTTCTTTGTTAGAATGTCAGAAACCTATTGTTCTATAGACACATACTCCAACTTCAAAAACCCTTGCTCTAACTTCTCCTTGATAAAATGATATTTTATTTAAATGTGCTTTTTACTTGAGTGATGGACTATATTTTTCCTAAGATTCATAACACTTGAATTATCACAATGGATTCCGATAGGAGATTTCACTTGAATTTCCATATCATAAAGTTGTTGCTTCATCCACAATAGATGCGTTCAAGCTTGAGTAGCCACAATGTATTTAGTTTATGCAGTTCTCAATGAAATGAAATATTGTTTCTTGCTTAACCAAGAGATACACAACCCTAAAATATAAAAGGAACATACTGATGTTTATTTCCTATCATCTACTAAACCAACCCAATTCGGATCTGTATATATCAATAATTATGGCTGAGATTTGTCATTATACATTAGACCAAAATCCATTGTGCCCTTTATATACCAAATAATTATTTTTTCTGCAATCATGTGGATCTCCTTAAGATTTGTTTGATATCTTGCTACTATACATATGTAAAACAAAATATCAGACCTTGTCACTCTTAGGTACAACATGCATACAATGATTTGACTCTATTCTGTAGTATTAACTACCTTTCCTTCATCATCTTCTGATAATTTTAGCCTGGTAGTAAAAAAAGTATTTATTTCTTTGGAATTATCCATTCCAAATCTTCTCAAAACCTCCTTGGAATATTTAGATTGAGAAATGAAAGTTCCATTCCTTCCTAGCATCATTTTTAAGTCAAGTAAATATTTCATCTCACCAATCATCAACATTTCAAACTCACTTTTCATGAATTTAGAAAACCGTCTGCATTGGGCTTCATTTGATCCACCAAATATTATTTCATCGACATAAACCAGCACCATCATCCTTTGAATATTTCCGTTATTTAAATATAGATTGTTATCAACTCCACCATACTGAAAATTGATATTCTTTAGAAAATGATCAAGCCTTGAATACCATGATCTTGGTGCTTGTTTCAAACATATAATGCCTTCTTCAGCTGACAAACCCTATTATCATCTTCATGGATGAGAAAACCATTTGGTTTCTCAATGTATAATTCTTCTTCTAGAAATATTTTTAGATATTATGACTTGATATCCATCTAGAAAACCTTAAACTTTCTTTTCACTACCATGGCTAAGAATAATCTGATTGTCTCCAGCCTTGCAATAGGTGAAAATGTATCATCAACATCAATTCCCTCTATCTGGGAGTACCCTTTTCACACCAGTCGTTCTTTGTTTTGAATAACATCACCATATTCATTCATTTTGTTGAGAAAGAACCATTTTTTCCGATGAAATTCTTGTTCACTGGTCTCAAAAAAATTTCCCATGCCTGATTCTTCTCAATTTGGTCAAGATCTTCATTCATTGCCTGAACAAAATTCTCATCTCCGAAAGCTTCATCAAAGAATTTAGGCTCCACCTGTGATAAGTATGATGCTTGCTGTAGAAAATTCATTCTATTTGTCTGCATTGGTGCTGTCTGATCACCAATTATATTCTACTTATCAATTTTAGCTCTTCTCACTAGTCTCTGGGCAGACACTAATTTATTTTCATCATCTTAGACTTCTTCTGAATCTATCTATAGACCTGGAGTCTCTCCTGACCTTTTCATCTCTTCATCACTATCCTCCTGAGTCTGATCATGTATTTTTTGAAGATTTTACTCATCCTCCACTATGGTCACATCATGAATTTAAACTATATTTTCTAGTCTCTTATTGAAGAATTGATATGCTTTTCTTTTCATCTAGTGTCAAATAAATATCCCTTTATATTCATAGGATTCAAAATTTATATATTTCTCTTTATTGAGAATGAAACATTTACTTATGAAAACATGAAAGTACTTCAATGATGGCTTCTTTCCATACATAAACTCGTATGGAGTCTTCTCCTCTTTTGGATAAAGAAAATATCTGTTTGAAGTGTATACTACTGTCATTACTACTTCTTTCCAAAATTTCTCCAGAAGGTCTTTTTCAATGTGCTTTTTTTGGCCATATTGTTGACAATATGATTTCTTCTCTCAACCACTCCATTCTTAAGTGGAGTTCCTAATGCTAAAACTTGATACCTTATCCCATGTTTTTTGAGATAATCTTCCACTTGGCTATTTGTGATCTCTATTCCATTATTTATTTGAATCGTCCATATTTTTTAACCAAGCATGTTTTCACATTCTTGTCGATATCTTGTAATGCAACTGAACACTTCATATTTGTGGGTGATTATTAAAACCCATGCCATTCTGCTATAGTCATCAATGAAGAGAACATAATATCTCATCCCATTAACATCCCTCAGAGAAATTGGCCCACACACATCAATATGCACCAACTCAAGCAATCTTATTGACTTTTAATCCTTTTGATTATATGTCTTTCAAATGATCTTACCTTGTTGACAAGAATCACATGTATGAGGACGATCACATGATAATCTAGGGAGATTTTGAGCTGCATCATATTTCACCAGATCATCCAAGGAACCTTGTCTTATGTGTCTAAGAAGCTTTTGCCCTAACTTATTTTCTTCATCCTTGGACAAAATGCACATATCTTATTCTCCACTCACAAGGTAGAGATTCCCTTTTGTATGCTTTCCTTGCAACACAACAACACCAACCTTTACATTAATGATACATAATTTCTAGGAACATATTATGGCATGTCTTGAGTCACACAATTGACTAACACTAATAAAGTTGTAACTAAGCCCTTCAACAACCATGACATATGCTCATCTCCTGTCTTTTCATCTAAACATGGATTTTCCTGAACCAATAATTTTCCAGCCCTTGTAATTACTGAATCTTACAATACATTCTTTATCGTACCTAATTTTGGTCACTAGATCCTTATTTCCCATCATGTGGGAAGTGCATCCACTATCAATGAACCATATCCCAGTGCGATATGATGACTTGAATGCAATTTCTGCAACCAATACTTGATCGATACTTCTGTTTTTGACCCAAGTCTTTGACTTCATACCCGTCATGGAATGATAATCTTGATTTTACTCTGCATATGATGGACCATCTTTATCATGCAGAGTTAAAAATAAATTTTGAATTTTTATCTCTCTTGAAGATATATTTAGATGGTTCTTATGAACAAATTAATTATGCCTTAGTGCATTCCTCTTCATTTTTGATGTGCAATATCTTTCCATATGTCTAAGTCCTTTACACCTAAAACAAATACCATCAAATAATGACTAGTAATTTTGAGCTCTACATGACCACCTATGTTGGTCTTGTTGCCTTTGGTACCTTTTTTCTATGGAACATACATTTTTGAGAGTGTCCTATCTTACCAAAACAATAGAATCTTATGTGAGGTAAATTCGTATGTGAAAATGATGCACCACTTATTGTGCATTGGGTTCTCTGAATCCTTTTATTTTGCTTCGTGCACAAATAAATCTTCAATCTTTGGGTGGGTTCTTATGGTCTAACTTGAACCATAACTGCTTTTTTGTTTTAGATAAATCCCCATACCAGCCTTATCATTTAGAGTGTATTTGTGCTTATGTTCTGATGGACCAATCTACTCAAATATCATCTTCTCTGTTGCCTGTATGATCTTCTTTCCTAGAAGTTTCTTCAGATCATCAATTGTTCATAATAGATTGAAAACTCATTCTTTTAGTTTTTCAATACATTTTATTTGATATTTTCCTGTTTTATTCAAACTATCAATTTCAATTTTCTGTTCTTCAATTTTGAGTTTGTACTCAACCACCTTTTTTGAGCTTTCTGGCATTGAAGACCTCATATTTTCAATTTCTGCATTCAACTTAGAATTCTCTTCTTCTTACTACTACATAAAGATTTTGGCATCACAAACAACTTTGTTAGATTTCTTCATTTTGGCTCTCAAAATATCTACCTCTTCACGAGAAGATTCTAATTAAGCCTAAATATCAACTCTTCCTTTAATTTATCTTTCTTTATTGTCTCTTTCTTCTCTTGTTAATAAATTCCTAACAACTACCACTAAAGCATATATTTTATAATCCTTGCAGTCCTCCAACTCTCTTGCCTTATATTCTTTTGAACTTTCATACACTTTTGATAGAAGATTATTCTTTTTGAAGAACTTTCTCCCTATACTTCTCCTCCCTTCCTCATTTGATGAATACTTCTTTTGTGGAATTTCATCATTTTCTTCATTTTTATAATCAATATTCTTAGGAAACTTTACTGGAAATTCCCAATCTATCTGCATTGAAAGCATAAAAATGGGAGTTTACCTTCGAACTTAATTTCCCCCCCTTTGAAGATTGGAGGAGAGAAATGAAACGACATCATCCATATTATCCTCCTCAAGACTATCTTCAAGAGAGATATTCTTCATGGTCTTGAATTCCACTTCCTTATACTTCCCCTTTTCCACTTCATCGTTATCATCATTTCTCATTTCATATGCTACAAGGGTACTATGTAGGTTATCTAGTGTCAGCTCTTTCAGGTATTTATCTACCAATACTAAAACTTTTGGGTTGAATTGCGATGGATGTTTCCTCAAGATGCGTTTCAAGATCTTTATATATTCAATGAATTATCCTAGACCTCACATGTCTTACACAATAATATTTATCCTGTATAAGAATGAATCAACAGTTTCATTGGGATTCATTTTGAGATCCTCATACTTGTTCCATAGAACCTGCAGCTTTTCTTCTCTTACTTTTGTGTTACCCTCATAAATGTTCAACAATTTTTCCCACATTTCATGTGATGTTTTACAGTACATCACCTTAGTATAAATATCATTTGATAGGGATCCCCCAAAGGCATTGATCTATTTAGCATCAATATATAATTCTCTTATTTCAGCTTCTAATAAAGTGCCACTATTAATGTCAGTGATATTCCATACATAGCTGCTGTGAAGACATCCATCCCTACTGATCGGAGGTAGTGCTGCTTCCGATTTTTCCATAGTTGAAAATTATTTCCATCAAATATCTGAATTCCTTTATTATTGACCACATTCATTTCTTCTTCTAAGAGAGAAACACTGACTTTTAACTGTTTGCTCTGATACCAATTGTTTGGTCCACTTGGTCAAATATCCTGAGAGGGGGGAGGGGGGAGAATCAAGGTATGAAAAACTAAAACATTTTCTCTTTGTATCTTGTTTCTTTGTTAAACAAAACTCAATTCTCTATTCCTTCCATGAAAATATATGAAAAATATGAAATCATGCACAAGACACAATGTTTTTTTACTATGTTCACCCTCATAGGGCTATGTCTAATGAGCATACAACGATGATGTGCTGATGTACCAAATTCACTAAAGCTCAAAGACAATAATGAGTACAATGTTTGGGCTAGATATTCTATGCCCAGACTCACTGACTTTATAAGGTTTAGGTTCTTCTCACTGCATTCCCAAGGGTCACTCCCTATTCCTCTTTCTCTAGATCACTACTAGTGGAAAGGGTCAACATCTTCCTCTTACTTCACTCACTGCTCTTGGAAAGGAATCCACTCACAATTTATTGACTTTTAGGTGAAACACATTTTATAGACATATATGTCCCTTCATTTGAATGAATTCTTGCATCCTCAATTATAGGTAGATGCTATGTTGAAGTTCCTTTTTCACCCACAGATGAAGTCCACCTTCTCAGGCTCTACTAGATACCAGAAAATCCTTTTCAAACTGATTTGAATATTTTGAAAGCTTTTTCAGGCAAATCATGAACCACCTGATCCTCTGCGTACTCTGTACTAGGTATAGTATGTGGACCACCTACTCTATGTACTGCTGCCTCTTCCGCGAACCTCCTCTATCTGCAGACTGCCTCTTCCTTCGCTGTCATGTACTTCCTCCGCGTATCACTAGCTTTGATCCTCCTCTGTGAACTGCACTCTATCTACAAACTGTTCTCTATTCAGAAATCGTCTTATCTTCCACATATTGAAGATTCCCCTCCACGTACCACTCGTAGAACCCTATTTCTTGTGTAATAGATATTCCTCCTCCATGTATCGAGTCAACTCCTTCTGCGTACCGTGTTCTTTGTGGTTTTCAGTTCTCCACGAAATCCTTCGACGAAATTTCTTCCGCGCGAACCACTTCAGCCTTCACGAACCTCCCTTTGTGAGCATTCTTTGGTATTTACTGAAATCCCAGATCAAAAGGATGTTCTCTAATGACATTATATATACATAGTAATCAGTGAGATTAATGATTATTATATAGGGAAAGATATCTATAAAATGTTCTAATTTGAGATTTATCAAATCTTCAATTCAGCCTTTACCGCGTACTGATCCTTCTGCCACTACGAACCAAAAGTTACCTACGGACCATTTCTCCCAACTAGTCCAAATACTGTCTTCGTTCCTACATGTTCAATCTCTTCTTTCGATGTCAAGTCATTTGCGTACCACATTGTCTTTCACCATGAACCATTTTCAATTTCGCAATCCTCCTCGGTGTACCGTTCCTGCCGATCCGTGTACTATTCCTTCCACTTTGTGTACCATTCCCGGAACATCATACACGGTTCTCACACATTTCTAGTTTTCTTCAATGTTATTTATACCGTTCACTCCTATGACGAAATCATTAATTTACCGACAACAAACTCCTGATTTTGAGGCCCAAAATTTTTGAAAACACTGGGAAACTGTTCCACCTTAAAAACTTGTCTTGAGAAACACCAACCATTATAATTCACAATCATCCAAATTTGTCAACAAACACAATCACACCTAAAACATTCTTAGGGGAAATCTTGAGGGATTTTTCCCAACATGTAATAACAAAACTAATAATATAGGGCTGATAATATATGGTTGATTACAAAAGTAGGGTTGATGTACCATACATTTCTTTCCTCAAACAAAGGGTTCCATAACAATGTAGGGTTATTTATCCATACTTTCTATTTTGTCAAACGTAATGTTCCATATAAACATACAGTTATTTATCTGCACTTTCTCAACAACATAGGGTTCATTCCTTATGTTAAACTTGTGCACATATGGTATGAACAATGGTTCTATAATACATTAAAACATATTCTGAATACTTTAAAAAAAATTCCCCGCAAATTAAAGTCTTGAAAATATGTTCAGAATAAATATTTCCACAAATAATAATTTCCTAAAATTCACTTAAAAGAAAATTCATTATTTAAGAAAATGTAGGTTTTTGTGAGCATCAAAATCAAAAAGAAATTAACAAAATTGTTGAATCAACACATGATCAATAATATCCCTCTTTTTGATGATCACAACAACCCATAACACTAATATGTAAAATTAAAAAAAAATCAAAATCAAAATAAATTTCTTTTTAATTTTATATTTATAATATTTCTTCCATAAAGGAAATTTCTCCCCCATTATATTGATTAAATTTTTTCCAATATTTAGATGTTTTACAACAAACATCTCTATTCACCCTCCTGAAAATAAAAATGTAAACTATAAATTATGAGAATAAACTATAAATTTATCCTCTATGTCAAGGATATGGAGAATGAATAAATAAGAAAAAATTATTCTAAATTTATAATATAAATTAAAAAATATAAACTTATCCCCATTTTTTGACATAAAAAATATAAAAATAGTAAATTTAACTCCCCCTAAATTTAAGATTTTATTCAAAAAGATAAATAATTAAACAAGTATAATAAAAATTATTGTTTTATTAAAACTCTTCTTGAATCATAGTATATAGGATTTATTCAATGGATTAAAACATTTTTTAAAATAAATTTATTTCATAGAACCAAAATTATTACTTACAGTAATAAACGGAGATAATAAAAAAAGTTAATGCTTTATATTATAAAACTAAAAAGAAATTAATTATTAACTCACAATACTATTTTCAATAAATACTTTTTTAAAATTATTACAAATATTATTGATTTTTTAAATATGCTAAATATATAATAAAATCGTAGGGTTAAGAAGGAGTAGAATTTTCATCTGAACTTTCCAAACATCAAACTTTTTTTCTTAAAGTATCTAAATATCTTGATAGATCTTCTAATATATTTTAAACATATACTATTATTTGATAAGAATAATATGAACACTATTCAATCAAAAAAAGCACAATCTTATCAAGATCTAGATTGGTAACAATGTATCTTATGAGAGAATCCACATGAATTAGCATTTATACTTTGAATACTTCAAATAATGCTTTTGATATTGAACTATACTTTATATTATGATATTCCTTTCGAAATGAATCAATTTTTTATGACACAAATGATTTCTATAGATCATTATACAAATTTTTAAACATATCCAAAATATCTTGTAGCTTTACATTTTCTTTATTTAATATTATGAATTTTTAATAGAATCCTTTCATAAGACATTTGAGAAGAAGAGACTTATAGTTCTCCATCACCTCTAGCTTCTTTATTTCTTTCAGTAGACTTTTCAAATGAATTTTTAACAAATGAAACATAATGTTCTTATAATAAATCAGATGGATTTCCTTTTGTTCTTATGTAAGAATGATTTTCTTTTGAACCTATGGAACATGATAATTTCATCTTAATTTGTATAGTTTCCCTTAAGATTTTGAACTATATATTCTGAAGAATAAGATAGATAAAATAATAGAGTTACAAAGAAGATGATATGTTCTTTTATGACATAATACAAACAACGTTTTATATTTATTAACTAAAAAACAAAGAATAATCATTAAGGATTTTAACTTATGAAAATATATGTTTTTATAAGAAATATGTTCTGGTTTCATAAAAAAATGAAATTTTTAGAACTCAAAATAAAAATATTTCAAAATGGTTTAAAAATGGAAAATATAAACTATTTGTAATTAAAATGAATACTGTATTTTCCAAAATATTAAAAATAATTTTTTTAAAGATATTTGAAAATTTAGGTTTTTACTATATCAAATTTCTAGAGATATCATTCTCCCCTATATTAAATAGTTAATGTACTAGAAGTCTATAAATATAAAAATTAAATACTTTCGGGATCCATGATTTTAGTACTGAGTTTTGTTGATAACAAACTACTTTAGAGTTGTTCACACACATAAATCAACCACTTAAAGATTTAACAATACAACTTTGTGGTGTAATCCTACAAAACATAAAATGAAATTTCTTTTTATTACCCATATTCTTTTGGGTCCAGTAGTGTTAGAAATTAAATTTCTAGGTAACTAGACTTGTTTATTTTGAGTAGGAATTAAACTATTCAAGTTAGATAATTCCTTTAAGAAATAGAAATTTTTAACATCACAAATTTTTTATTTTCTAAAAAATAATAATTTTTATAATATCCATTAATTAAATAGAAAAAATATTTAATATTAGACATGTTTTAACTATTTAAACAATGAAAAAAATAATTATTATACTATTTCAGTCTTTCACCATTACTTCAAATTCCAATTTTTTTTTCAATGAATTTATTTAAATATTTTACTACTTTGATTAACATACTATAATCTTGTTTTAAATCATCAAATTTAACTAATAATTCTTTAATCTTAATATCATGAAAATCATAGGAAATTTTAGAAGCATTAGTCTTTAAATTGATAATCCATTGCGACAAATTTTATTTATATTATAAAATAGTGTCATAAGTTTTTGTAATTTTTATTTGATATTTCTTTTAAGGATTCATATTTATCTTTTAACATAATGAAATATCTATTTAATTCATCATAAGAAAATTTTTCACAACTAGATTTTTAAGAGTAATAAGATTATACCTCATGATTACTATGAGTTATAAGACATACAATTTATATTTTATGCTCAGCCTTCAAATCTATAGAAGATTCATTATGTGAACCAGAACTATTACTCCATATAAATTTTAAAATTTTCTTGACTTTTCTTCTGTAATCATCTTTACTTTATGCTTAGAGTAAAGGATATGTTTCCTTTGTATGAAATTTTTTCTTATACTCACAACATCTATTTTCTCCATTCATTTTTTATTTATATACAACTTTTAAAAATTATAAGCAAGATATGATAATTAATTGTCCAAATCAAGATGACATGAATCAAATGATGCATCCATAGTAGTTTTGAGAGCATATTTTTCATGTTGTATATGATTTTTAGCTTCAGCCTTTACCTCAGCTTCATATATCATTAATGTCCCAATAAATTATCTCATCTCTAAATTTTCACTGGTGCATATTAGCGTATAACTGCAGATATTCCATTCCAATTTGAGGGCAGTACACTAAGTATTTTTAACACTTGATATGATAGTGAAATTGGATATCCCAAAGAAGAAATATTTTTGAAAATATCTATTAATATTCCATTCATTTGAGTAATGGTTTTATCCTCATACATTCTGAATGTATTAAACTTCAGTTTCATAGTAGTGTATCTTAACTATTTGAAATTTTCAGTTCCTCTAAAGGAAATAAAAATTGTTTGAAACATCTCATAAGTAGTATGATATTGAGATACTCGATTGAATTCATCAATTACTAAACCACATAAAATATCATTCATGGATTTTGATTTGAGATCATATTCTTTTTCTTTATCATTATTCCAATATTTAGAATCCTATTTAGGAATCTCATGCAATTTAAAAACCTTCATGTAAACCCTTATTACAAGATTTTTCATATAAATAATCATACAATCATTCTAGAAACCATAATTTTCACCATTAAAATAAAGATCACATACTATCGACATACATTCTCTAGAATCTTCTATTTCAAGATGCCTTCATCTAAATCTTTATAACTTTGGTTTGTTAGAGCCAAAAAATATTCTATAGAGCCTTATGATATGACTTGTTGACATCGGATAGGAGAAAGTATTTTTAAATGGATAATATACCAGTAGATCCCTTACATTGATACCAATTGTTGGGTTGGAATGATTATAAAAAAGACAAATACACAAGGGGGGGGGGGTTGGATGAATCGTGTTCTTCAAAAGCTTTAACAGGTTCATAAAACTACTCTTATTATATAGAAAACATTTCTATATCTCAAAGATGAGTGAGAAAATATAATAAATAAAGAAAAGGAATATAATGGTGCATAGGGGTTCAAGGCATAAATATCCCCTAGTCCACTCCACCAATGCTCAAATCCACAACCTTGGTGATTTTATTATCAAGTCCTCTTATCCTAAGACCTTCAAACAACAACTGTGTGTAGAAATTTGACACCTTACAAGGATTTTATAAGGAATTCTGATTATTTTATAAGAAAATGTGTGTACACAACTTATAACAAGATACTAAAACTTAAACATGATTGAGTTCAAGCTATAGAAACTCAAATAAATCAAAAGAGTTTGATTTGTTTGATGGAAAATACTGAACTTTATAATTTTCATCAACAACTGAAAAATAAAATTAGATCTTTAGTAATGTATAATAACAAATAGATCTTCAAATCCATATAGGATTTCTTCAAACAACAATAGGGAAAACACAAGAAAATGTATAAACATGTATGTCTCCATAGTGTATCTCTGAAAACTGAATTTTCATTATTGTAAAAGAAGATTTGACAATAAAATGTAGTATTAATGATAGAAACAACAACATTGAATAGATTAGATAGATCAAAACATGTATGTCTCCAAATTTTATCTATAAAGGTGACAACACATAGTTTTTATTTTATATATACAAGTATATATTCCAATTAAGATCATGTTGATATTTATACAATAGGTTGAACAACTCAATGTCAAACCAGATCCAGAAATATCACAAAATAAATACTTAATATTTGAATTCTAAAACATTTAAGAGAGTCATATGATTTACGCCATTGAATTTGAATATTAAAAAAAACTTATAATGAGACTTTAAATCAATCATAAAATAGCTTTTACTAGATCTTTAATTCCATCAAGACCATTTAATAAATTACGCATAATATCTCAGATTTAAAACTTCATCATTGAATAGTCAAACATAGAGTTCCTTCTTATAACGACAAAACTCCAAACATAGGGTTGATAATTTATGGTTGATTACAAAAGTCGGGTTGATGTACCATACATTTTTTTCTCTAAAATGTAGGGTTCCATACTAATGTAGGGTTCTTTATCCATACATTTTGTTTTCTCAAATGTAAGGTTCCATCCAAACATTAGGTTCTTTATCCATACTTTCTCACCGTGTAGGGTTTATTCCTTATATTAAACTTGAACATGTATGGTATGAATAGTGTTTCTGAAATACATTAAAAAACTTTACGAATACTTTAAAAAATATTACCCATGAATCAATGTCTTGAAAATATGTTAAAAATATATATTTCCATAAATAATATTTTCCTAAAATTAAATTAAAAGAAAATCAATTAGTAGAAAAAATGTGGGAAATTGTAAGCATCAAAACCAAAAATAAATTAACAAAATTGTTGAATCTACACATGATCAATATATCCTTATGAAAATATCATCAATAACTTTTTCCATGCTTCCTAAATTGAAGTAAACTCCTCTGGTCATCAATTTATGACCTTTGGTAGCTAGAAATTGAGATTCCCATCAACTATTGTGAAGCTTATCACATCATCCCTCACTATCAAAGGGTTTGATCCTTAATATACCACCAATGATCCATAATATCTCCACAAAACTCTAAAAAATCAATATATTTTCATTGATGACACAAAACAACATGGGTTTGAGGTTTGATCATGCTTCAATCTGGACCAATCGTTGAATCACTAACTTACCATAGGCCAATTATGAAAACACATAGAATGAGGGGATAAAGTCACAATAAATTTTTTAATTCATAAATTTATATTACAAATTATTCCTTTGATCATGTGTTTATATATAAAAAATAAAATATAAATCTAGAATAATTATTATTTTAAGGCTAAATGAGAAATAATCAATAGGATCATTCCAAAGGGAACGAAATTAGGGATTTAAATAGGAAATACTAATCTATTCTAGAAATAAGAAATATTAGGGAAATATTCAACAAAAAATAAGAGTACACCGCATTTGGATAGATTTTTGATGAATAATAGTTCTATTTAGATCCCATTGTAAATAAAAATTGTATATACATAGAAACTAGAGTTATTACAAGATTTTACCATACTCACTGGTTTTCATCAACCTTTAAGTTACCCATTTTAAGAAACTTCTAATGATTTTCATCCTCTTATTCAGGGATGTATTCCACTAAATCAATCCATTTTTTTATTTCTTGTATTGAATTGATTTATTTCTCCTGATTAATTCCATAATCACTGATATTCATGAATTTATTCAAATTATCCCTTATATGGAGTTGTATTCTATAAGACAATTATATATTCATTAGTGAAGTCACCCTTTTAATCTTCTTTGGTACACATTATTTAACACAATTCATTTTCACATTCCCTAAGGAAATATCTCCTTCAAATTTTATTTGCTTAATTATTATATTTTAACATATATTTTTATTAATGGAATCTAAATAATTCTTAGTAGGTGTATACAATAATTCTTTTTAATAGTGAGAACATTTATTATAATTTCTATATAAATTCTGAAGAATTTAATTTTTTTCTTGATAGAATCTTTTACCTTATTTTTTAAAATTTATTAATCTTAGCAAGATCTCTCTTGAAATAATTTTTTTCTCCCAATTAATTTAATCATACATTGAATTTTAATGATTGTCATATTTTTCCAACAATGTTATTGTATCCAAAACATACATAACACCAACAATGGAAAATTAATAATGTATTCCTTCTTTTCAACACATTATACAATGATTAAAAAATTATCTATTTTTGGGGAAAACAAACCATATTTTAGAATTATTTTAAGGAACTTATCTTATTTATCACTATCACATCCACTGCTGATTTAGTGGTCAATTTCTTAGAATTTTTCTGTATTCCCTTTTTTCTGAAGTCATTTTAAAACACACACTATTTATTGAGACAAAATTAGTAAAATCATTATTTTATAGTGAAAGTGTTACCAATTTTTTTTCATGAATTATATTTTTACTTAGATGATTTAAGGAATTTACTATTATGAATATGATTCTTTATCGAAATAAAACTCTTATCAGAAACTTAAAAAAAATCCCCTATTCTTTCAGTAGTTTATGAAAACTCAACATATGTCACATAAAAATGTCTCATTTTGAATTTAAGCTCAAATATATCTATACTAAGGGTATGTTTATCATCCTTGACCAATCTCATTCATTGTCATAGTTCTTTATTTATATTCTAAAAATATTCTCAATGATTTTTCTTAATTTCTTACAATGTATTTCAAAGATCATTATTATTTTAAGCTTGATCTCTAATTTTTAATTTTTTACATCAATAATAACTTTATAGTTTTATAATAATGCAAGGATATTCTCTTTATATGATTTTTATGTCTCATATTTTCATCAATGGAATTTTTCATTAATTCTTCATTAATTATTCATTAATTTAGAATTTTACTTTATAATCTATGGAGGATTGTTACTTGGGTTCAACTAAATTGACACAATCCTTGACTACTTTCATCTTATTAGATAATGAATTCTATAATGTATCTAAATCCATATATAATTACATTATTTCATACTATATATCTTTAAGTGACTCAAATATGAAAGTGAAAAATTCAAAAATGCATTTTCTAAATAATCCATAATTTTTGAATAAAAATTGATAAGTGATTATTTTAGAAAATAAACTTCACAACATATAATATATTCTTAAATATTATAATATACAGATTAATTAAAAGATTTATTACCTTCAACTATTGGTTTATCATAATTTTCATTTCTCATATGGGTAATATTTTACAATTTCTTGGGATCTGTCTTCTTTCTATTATTTGGGGTTTTAGTGGAAAAAATATCAATGTTAGTCATGATAGGGAAAATCTTATTTTTCTATATCAGAGTCATTACGCATGTTTCATTAAATATTCAATTCATACTGTTCAATAAAAAAAGTAGAAATAAAATAGATCTTATTAGTGGTATAACCCTTTCCCTGATCCTAATTTAAGTGACCAGTGATCTAGCATAGTCACATTGAGAGGAGGGGTGAATTAGATGATATTATGTATGTTTCTCATATGAATTAACCAAAAAATTCACACCACATGCAAGAAAAAAATGTAAATATAGTAAAACAAATAATATTTTTACAAGTTTATCCCATGATATTGATGACTACATCCTTATTGTGTTGGTGTTGAGTAAAAGAAAAAGGTTATTCTATAATTTTATTTAGTGAACACATAAGGGGAATTTATAATCATTTTACCTAGTGGATGAATCCTTTTCTCATGATAGATTATTTATACTAATTCTCACTAATTTATAATAGTCCCCCAAACTTCACTCTATGGTAAATATATTCAATTGAAATCAAGGATTTCACTACACAAAAATGATTGATCTTCTTCATTAACCTGAGATTTTTGGTATCTAATTGATGTTTTTTAGATGTCTTATGCTAGTCAGTATCTTATCCATAACTTTAAAATGATCAATGTGCGCATCTAATGTAATATTTTTTTATTTTTCATCCTCAATATTCATACGACTTATGATATTCATTAATAGAAGCAAATACTCATTCTTTAGGAGTTTAGATATTATACACTTATGTCTGTTAATATAATAAGGTTAGTATATCCACTAAATTCTCTATTACATGATGCAAAAAATGATATTTTAAGACTATTATTAACTTATCCTTTTTAACTACCTCCTATTTTCTTCTTCTTATTATTCTCTTTATAAACAAAAAATGATATCACATGTATATTGCTTATAAATTTTTATTAGGGAAATTTTATGTTATTTGGCCACACAATTCTATAAATTAAAAATGAAAAAATAGTCTTATGTAATTTATCACAGTTTTTATATCCATTAATGAGATTAAAATATTCATATTTGAATCTCAAGAATTATTACACCCAAAAATTCAATTTCTCTATTTAGTTATCCTTTATTTTTTGCCTCTGTAAATATTCAAACTTCTATAAAATCCAAAAAAATTCCATTTTTGTAGGAATATGTGTAGAAAACCTTTATGAAATGAATATTCTTCTTTAGGTATGAGAATTTACTTTAAATCTCATAACTAAAATCAAAGTCTTTATCTATGTCTTGATCTTGAATAATAACATGATATTTAAACTTTATATATAAATACAACATCATCTAAATTAATTTTATTTATATTTATATTTAAATTTTCTATTTAAATTTCCATAAAATTATCCCCAATATCTTATCTCTATATCCTCTAAAATAATATAAATCCAATATGAAGAAACTAAAAACACCTTATATGAGAGTATATTACTCTAACATAGACTTATAAAAGTCTATCTTACTTTTATGTTTGTTTGGGTTTCTCATATGTATTCATTCATCTTATAGAATTAATTTTATATAGAACTTATATGTTGTAGAGTTACTATGATGAATCTTATAATTTTATCGAATTATTCTTCAATAGTATTAGTTATTCTGGAACAAATTTTATGTATTTTTTGAAACATAAATATTTATTCTCACATATTAGTTGAATCTTTCGGTGTTACTCTGACATAACTTAATAATTCATGGTTTATTATTAAATATTTATTGGAGTTAATATTTATTATAAGTGTTTCATATAGACATAAAAATTATCAAAAATATTCATACCCACTATTAATACTTCAAAAATTTTAATCTTTCAGATTTATCTTCGAGATTTCTTCTTTTATATGACCTAAATTAATATTCTATATATAGAGTAACATCTTATATACTTCTAATCTTTGTAAAATACAACATTAAACATTCTATGTTCTTCTTATGTATTATCTAAATATTCTTACATATCAACTACAAATTTGTTTCCCTTCAAAAATTATATGTTACTCATATAAACCCAAAGAAATTATGAGGTTAATATTATCTATAGGGAAATTTTCCAAATTATTAAAAAATTACAACTTCTTAATTTCGAGAACTCATCATCAGGCTTCTCAATTAATATATAATAATTTTTATCCACTCAAAGTTATCTAAAAACAAAATAAATAAATTTAATAACTTATAAAACCATTAAAAAACTCTTCATCATAGTTAAAAAATAATTTGACCATAAATAAACTCATATTCAAGTACTTTAATGAATTCCCACTACCATGAATAATTCTCAGTAATAATATATTAATCAATCACTAATAAATATTGAAACTTCCTTGGATCATTACCATGATTCATTCAATCATTATTAAATTATGTCTTATACCTCAAGTGTTTTACTTCATTCCAAAAACTCGCAGATGATTACTTACTTTAACTCATATCAACCTTCATTATTTCATACAGTAGCTATTCAAGATTTTCAATAACTATATTTACATACACATTAAAAAGATATATTTTAAAATTCTTTCATTAACCAAAAAATCTTCTCATCGATTAAAACTATGTTTTGATTAACAATCATCACACATAAGCTATATATACCCTCACAACTTCTCATCTCATTTACTTCCCCAACCTCTTCTCATGAAGATCCCTATTTATCAAACACTTGATTCATTAGGCTCTTTATCAGCACCGGACACATAATTAAAACCTTACTTATTTTTTATAATTAAAACAATCATACTAATCCATTAGGCTCTTCAAATTCATTTATACAATTCCACCAAATAACAATTCTCCATTTTGAATCTATCAAAAATTTCAATTCCATGGATGTTATTATTTTTCTTTTTCACTATACTTATTATATCCATGATATATATTGTAGAATACGATCCAGGATACATTTAAATTATACTCATATTTTTTTTATTTCTCATTCATATTTATAAATGTCTTAATAAATAAATATATTTTATTTTTACATTATCATTTTTTAATAAAATATGTATATTTATTACTAGAATTTTTGGTGTATTGCATTATTAACATTATAATAACTTCATCCAAAAACTTCTAAATTAATCCACTAAAAAATATAGATAAGTATTTATTATTTCATCATAAGTTTCCTATGCTACCTCCCATAGATGATGATTCCTTTAAATAATATTCATTATTTTAGTATTCTAATTTCACAACATTATCTCCATCATATCAAGAATTTTAATTGGATGTTTATTATTTGATAAATCAGGCACCAATTGAAGTTTATCTACCTTTATAAAATTCAAATTGTCTAAAAAATAATTTCTTATAACTTATATATAGATATCATTATACATTTGATAAAGGTTTGGTTGTATAAATAAACAATATTCCATATATCTCACCCTCCCCAACATTAAAAATGGGGGAATATACCTTGGAAATAGCCTCCCTTTCTTTACAAATAACATAATCTCCTTCAATGGATATATCATTATGAATCCATGGTCCTCTACTTAGAATTCAAGATCTTTCCTTCAGTTTTCAGCATAAATTTTCTATTCACTCCATAACACCTTAATATGGTTTTTGACTGGAATTACCTTCTATAATATATATTCCACAAGTTCTGGACACAATATCATTCATATTCCAACATCATCTGAACATGTCTTGAGATATTATTGTTTTCCATACAAGGCTTCATATGAGGATATTTATATATTGGTGTGGTAACTATTATTGTATCAAAACAACACTAGAGGTAAATTCTGATCCCTATATTATTAAAAGTCAAGTGAGCATGACTATAACATGTTATCTAATGTTTGGAAAATCCTTTAATACTATCCATTTTTTGGGGATACTATGATATTCTAAAACAAAGGTTTGTATTTACATCCTATATAAGAATACTCTAAACTTTTGATGTTAATATTAGAATTTAATAAGATAATATTATTAATTGATTACCATGGAGTCTAAAAAATATTTATATATAACCTAGAAAGATGATATAGAGGTAAATATTCTTGAATTTATATGAAATGGGATGACTTTATAAGATGATATATAATGAACCATATTTAATTATTCCCCTTAGATATATAAGGAAGAACTATAATGAACTCGAATATAATATTATCCCACATCCGATATGGTATAGGAAAAGGTTTCATAATTTATTTATGAAGTTTTCCTTTATCATTCACAAATTAGAATACTAAGAATATTGTAATTTAATCAACAATATTTTGGTTTATATTTTTCCACTCGATATTTTCTTAGATATACCTATACATCTTGGTGGTACAATGATTTATTGATAAGTTTGATCTATGATCTCTTTCAAATAGATATTTCATGACATATAGAGTTGATGGTATACAAAACCTCTTACAATATATTAAAATTACATATTCATTAATATAAAATATTAAAAACAATATATTTTAAACTCTTTGATATTCTTTTATAGGGAATTATCCTTATATTAATCCTCTTTTAATCATCTCCAGTAAATAAATTTGGGTAGTTACATGGAATAAGAATGATGTTTCACTTTTTATTATAATTTATAAGTCTATTATTACTAAATCGATCCTAATTACCCTTATAATGGTTAATATTAAATATAATTTCCCACTAAATGCATCTTTTAAATTTTTTACTTTCCCAAAAGGATAATGTATATAACAATCATAGTCCTTGAGTAGTTCCAACTATCTCCTTTTTCTAATATTATGATATTAATGAGTAAATGCATATTTAAAACTCTTATAATCAATATATATATATATATATATATATATTAAATTTTTCTACATTGATATAATGTATCCATATTTTTAGTGTGAGGACCATTATTTAAATATCTTAATCATTTTTGGGATAATCCATATCATAAGGTTTCAATTAGCAATATATTTAAGCCACATGTCTATCATTTTTCATAAGAATACATCCAATACCTTTCCTTGACACATCACTATGAATTAAAAACCATATTTTCCAAATTCCAGAGTTAATATTGTTGTATTTTTTTAATATCTTCTTTATTTCCTTAAATAAATCTTTACATTCCATTTTACCTATAAAATTTTCCCCTTTTTGTGAACTTGGTAAAGATATTCTCTAATCACAAATTTTTTTCAATTAACCACTGATAAAATCTATCCCAACTAAGGAAATGTGTATTTCAGTTATGTTTTTGGGTCTTGGAAACTTCTTAAAAACCTTTGGGTTTTAAGGGTCAACAGATATACGATCATTGGATATAATGTGGTCATAGAAATAAATATATAGAATCCAAAATTCACATTTACTGAATTTTTCATATAAATCCTTTTTCTTTAGAACTTAAATATTAATTTGAAATTGATCTTGATTTTCCTCATAACTATTAGATAATACAAGAATATAATAAATAAATACCAAAAAAAAAACTTATCAAGATAATCCTTGATTACTATATTTATAAAATCCATAAACACATATGGAATTAATGTAAACTGATAATGACCATACATTTTATGAAAGGATATATTTTATATATCATCCTTTTTAACATTAAATTGTTTATAAGTAGAAAAAAGTTAAATCTTTAAGAATATTTGGGCCCCATGAAGATAATTATATAGGTTATCACTAAATTGAAATGGATATTCATTCTTTATAGTAATTCCATTTATTTTCCTCTAATAAATACATAAAATCATTGAACCATCACTCTTCTTCACAAACAAAATTAGTGATCCCCAAGGTAAAATACTTATATGAATGGAACCCTTACCACAAAAATATTATAATTGATTATTTAAAAAACTTATTCCATTAAATAAATTCTATATATAGTTTTAGATATAGGTTTATCATCATGTCAAATAATAATGTAGAATTAAAATTCTTTATTTATAGAAAATATAGGTAATTTATGTCATGAACTGACAATCCACAGAACATGAAACTAGTGATTTGACTCCACAAGTCTCCTGTAATACCTTGGCTTCCTTCCCCGCACACTACAGTCTTTTATCCTTTAGGACATCTTATAAGAATAATGACTTTACCCATTGGACATAAAACGTTTTTTCAGTGTGTTTTTTCCTCACTCACACACACCATGGGAAACATCCTTGGAGGTCATCCATATTGACCACTACTCCGGGATAATAGAACTTAATTATGAAGTTTTAATTAGGTAGGATCTCAAAATGAAATTTTTACCTTATTGACTTGAGTAGTAACATTTATCCTGTTAAATCTCACTTTTATAGGTGTGTTACACTCTCCAACCCTTTAAAGTACAACACCCTCATTGTGGACCCCAAACATAAAACCCATTCAGTGACTAGAAACTTCAGTATTGGTATTGGATTCGATAAAACTTTTTCATGTCCCAAAATGGATCACTCTATGAACAATAACTATATCCGTTGGTGACTATACCTCAAGTGCACTTCCCTATATGTCAAAGGCTACTGACTAACAGTGGGGGATTAAGGTATGCCTTTGGGGAGACTATGTCTTCATATATTATTAAGAAACCTGAAATAATAAAAAAAATCATCCATAGTAGTAATTAAATATAGTGTAGAAGCAATAAATATAACAATGCTATAATAAAGAATGAAAATCAATAAAGTAATGGACGACCATTTCATATATAAAACACTGATTTTCCATTGGAATGATGACATATATTTGAGTAAATAAAGGAATAGAAATAAAAGTGCAAGGATCTACTACTAACTCAAAGGTGAACCGCATACCCAGTATCTAAGGAACTATCATGATAATCCAACCTGACCATAAAAATCCACACAATCACCCCCTTTCGATCATGAAACCCTAGTACTTATCTCTATTCGTCATGTATCCATGCTCAATTTTAAATTAGACATAAGGTCTACATGCACACTAAGGTGCACATATAGATGGTGAGGAATAAATATAAGTAGGCTAACCCCATTGGTGAACCTATAATAATCTATCATATTTGTATGATCATGTAATATACTCGACCTAGTTGAGATATAACTAGAATAAAGTGAATAATGTAAATTAATAATCAATCCTTTCGTTTATAATCCTGACCGACTAGGAATACTATGAATAATACATCTGATTGGATGCCATACCACTCAAGCAATGTATAATCAATTTGATCCTTGTGTTCGTAATCCAGATCGACAATGCCCACTTTGAATAGTACCGGAAATGTCTCTAAACAAACTATGTAACCATAAAGGTATACATTTCCTAGATCTGGGATCACCCATACACACCTATAATCACTATAATAAATGATTCTATGTAATATATGGCCATCTTATAAATATGGGAATGAGTTGGATGTCACGCCACTCATGCCATGTAAATATAGTCTGATGTCTGAGTCATAAGTCCCATTATATAGGTATTCACGACATCGTGACTCAGATAATCCTAAAGGGGGATGACCCTTAGGAAATATTTAAGGACTTATCTCCTAATCTGAGGTAATAAATCATTATTAATTCAATAAACATCTCAATAACCCCATCCCTAAAAAATTATGTGGGATGCAATAACGGTGTGTCCACCCCAACCCTAGGGATAATCCTAGGCATTTATCAAGGATATCATCATCACACCTAATATTATATAAAATAGGGGTTCTAAAAAATCATTAGAATCCCCCTATATAATCCATCAATAGGGAGTAATACCATTGAAAAATGGGGCTTCCCAATCATCATACAAGACACAAAATCTGTATCCTAGGATATACCTCTAGGCATCTCGATAATATAATAGTCAAACATGTAGGCCCAATACTAGGATTCCAGGAAGTACATATGGGAATCCAAATCAAATAAAAATCAATATAAGGCTCAGAATATAGATCTTAGGAAGTATTTATGGGAATCACAATCATATATCACATCATGTTAGGCCTATCATCCAAGTACTAGGAAGTACCTATTTAAATCATAGCTAAGAATGTATAAATAAGGAGTGAGGGTGGCCACAATCCTAAACCCATCACTAATTCTAGAACCCCATAGGATAAAAATTTTGGTATGGGTTCTAAGGTGACACTCTCTACCATATATTCCCAAACTCCCAATGCATTACTAGCTCATGTTCGGTGAAACACTGAAGCACCCATTGTGTCCCTAAGGCCAAAACACTAGAGAGGAATCCTAACTAGGAATCTCTAGGACCACACCTAAGTGAAGGAATCCCTTTTGTGATCCTATAATATAGTACGTATGAAAATTAATCCCTCTTTTTATCCTTTAAAATAGTAATAAATAAAAGGCATACTAAAAAATATCCTTGGAAAGAGTAAGTAAATAGAGGCATCCCATATGAGATCCTCTAGGTGAAAACATAAATAGAAGCATCATATAGGGGATCCTTAGCCACATACTATTTTATAATATCCCATGACCTCAAAATCCTAAATAGGCATTCCTATAAAGGGACATGCACTCAAGAAAAAATCCACAAAGCGTCAGTCTAGAGTGATGGATCATAGACCATCTTAGATTATGGTCTCACCCTTATGAGATAATAGATGTAAGATACAAGATTTTATGAAGGTATTTACTTGTTTAAATTTTGGTTTTAATCCTTTAATTTTGGTTAAATAAATTTTACTAGGTGTGTGAGGAGGTTTGGGGTAGTTTTGGGGGATTGGGACATGAAAGAAAGAGAAATCGATCCATTCTGTGCATGTTGCATAGTTTGTGCACGATTAGTGAAAACCGTGATATGGGTCAGACAAACCACGTAACGTTAGATAGAAAATTCTCACATGATTGGAACATGGTTTTTCAAACTATGTGAGACTCCTAGGGTAACCATATGGCTGAACCCCTATTAGACAAAGGGTGGTGCACGGTTTGGAAGCTGTGCGACCAAACCATACGCCTCTTTAAAAAGTGGAAATTTACAACTTTTCTCCTTGGTATTTTTACGTTATTACCTAATTTACTCCAATTTATTATACCTCCATCCCTAGTGGTGAACTTAAAACCTCAAGACCTCCAAAGGATCGATCTCCTTCATTTATAGGCCGTTTGGAGCGACATTGGTTGTGGATCAAAGCTCTAGGTAAGTCTAATATTCCTCTTTATTCTCTTTAATGGATCAGGTCTTGTAACTATGGATATCTCCTTATAAATCCCTAAAAACATATTTATTCAATGGATTCTAGGTTTAGGCTTCAAGGGGTTATTGAATCCAGATCTAAGGCTAAGGTAAAGGGTGTTTCCATCTTTGGATTTGAGGAATGTGGTCTACAAGTTATATCCCATTGTTTTATCTTAGATTTTTTGCATGCGTAGTTGTGATTTTATTACCTCTTGATGTGTTTTTGATTAACTTTTTTATATTTGGGTATAATGATTAGATAAATGGAAAATTAAGCCTATGATGATCCCTGTGGGATGCATTAAGAGTGACTATACTGATTTAGGGCCACCCATAGGGTGCACCAATATTCACGAACATGGAAAATTGTAATGTTAAACATAGAGTTTCTATATATTGAAATAGATACCATGATAAGTGTGTTGATATGAGATTTTTATTTATTAACGGAACTAATAGTGGATGTGTCTAGTTTTTGGTAATTTTATAGGGATTGTTTTTCATAATGTAAAAGAGAGTTAAATGGGTTAATGTGAATGTGACAATTGTATTATAAAATGAAAATGGAAATGCGTAAGTGGATTAGGGAATATGATTTGATTAATGTGTTAATGGTTTAATGTATGGGTATTGATAAATATGTTAAATGGTATATAAAAATTAAATAATAAATGTGTTAATTGGTTAAGGCATAAGGGGGATTTATGAGTTAAATGAAATGGGAAATGTGAATGTTGGGTTTATTGATTTTTTATAGTTTGGGATATGGTATATGTGGTAAAAAGATAAGTATTAATGTGAACATAAATTGGTGGTGTATGGGGTATTGAATTAAGGTTCTACACCCATGGGTCAGGTTGGACTAGGGCTTTAAAACCCACCCCTAGTATGCACATGTTAGGAAGTCGAACTATGGATCTATGCCCCTAAGGGTTACATTGTATGAAACTACATAAACTAAGGCTCCAATGTAAGTGTGATGTATTTTTTTATAATATGTTTCCCCTAGTGAGATAGGGATCTTGATTTTCCCCTTATGGGTAGTGTTTTTTCTACCTAGATTGTTTTGAAAAATAAGTAAATGCCAAACCCCAAGAAGATGTGTTGAAAAATGAACTTAATAGTGAAGATGATATTACTGATGGAAATGGAAATAGTAATGGGAATGAGCTATGTAAATATTCTTAACTAATGGAACTCAAGTTTTCTTTTGTTTACCTTTTCATTTGTTTACTACTTGCATGCACTATATGTTTAGACTGGATATTTTGTAGAAACCATTGGTGGGGGTGTACTGAGTTGTACTCACACCCTTCTCAGACTGCCATTGGGTACCTGAGAAGATTTCATGGTTGTAGGTCAATAAAAGGGTAAAGGATATATTCTATGGAGTTGATTTGGTCTTGGGTTATGCATGGAGGGGGATCCAAATTTGGAGTCAGGAATCATTTTTGGATTTAGCAGTTTCTATATATTTTGTTTTTTATTCATTTGTGCACTACTGGCATGACATGACATATTTACTATTTGGTTGTGTTTTACCCTGTTTGGGAAATCATTGGAAATCAATGTTACCATTTATTTGTAATAAATTATTTTATTTATTATGGTTATATTCTGTGGATTACTCTGATAAAGAGGGTATAGTATCTCCACATGTCACATTATACCCTCACCACTAGTCGGCAACCTCTGGAATAAGGGGAGTCATGCTTGAGGTCATATGGTGACTCAGCTCGGGGAATTTGTTAGTGGATTCTAGGCTGGGGACATTACAAAGTGGTTTTAGAGGGGTTATTTTTTGTGGTATTATTGTTTTCAATGGTAGACATAAGATTAGGATGTGTAGGGCCTTGGTAATTAGATCATGCTTGGGAGTAGCTAACCCATGTACGAGAAAAAACCCAAGTCACCTTGGGTGGGAATTTTCGTTCTTGGTAAGCATTGTTAGAGTTGAATGATATTTCACCATTGGGTGATTCACTTTTTGTGTGACATGACTATTTTATGATATTTTTCTTATGGATGGAATGGAATGAGGTTGAACATTCACGTATCATTATAGAAACCTAGGGCTATAGGTGGAATGTATCATTATAGGCACACACGAGATGGGTGTGTGGTGCATAGAGAGTAGGCTGAATTTTATCTCCGTAAAAATTTGAAGAAAATGGTGTCTAATAAAGATGATGGAAATAGGTAAAAAGGAAAAATTTTAATGAATGGTTAGAAAATTGTGTTATTGAAGGATTTCAATTGAGTTAACATATTTTTTGTAGCATTTTTTGAAATGGGAAATGTTCTTAAGTTGAAGATTATGTATTGTGAGTAAAGGAAAAAGTTTATAAAGGTTACTAATGAAATATTTGTGACTCGATGTGTTTTTTTACCCCATGTTATCCATGATCCATGGTAGGGATGGTTGAGGGTAGTGTTCTTGTTGTGATGATGTTAGTTGGGATACTTTGTGTAGAATGATTTTCTATGGATAGTGAAGTTCCTCCTTTATATAAATTGTGGAATATTTATGATATATATTCTAAAAACTATGATTGGAATTGTAGGAAGATGCCACCATGTCGACATGTACCAATTATAAGGCAGGAGGATGTCACCAGAAACACTCCTCTAGAGATGGAGCAAGTAAAACCAATGAATCAACATAATATAGGGGAATAGTAGTTCTATGAGAACTTCAATCATTTTATGAAAATGATGGAATGATACCCTGGATGGGTTGTGCCAAGAATGTTTGAGCAGATAAGGGAATTAAAACTGCAACACCCTCTGAATTTTTCTAGAGAGGGTGGGCCTAAGTGAGTTGAGTTTTGGATAGAATCCATCTAGAAAATTCATGACCATCGAGAGAAACCTCCTTATAATAGAGTCATATTAGAAGCTTATATGTTGTGAGGGAAATAAAAATGTTGGTGGGACATCTTGGTTCAGATCGAGCAAGTATAGGGTATATTTTAAAAGGGATTCTAAGAAAAGTTTTTGAAACACTTCTACTTGGAGACCTTGAGGTAGCAGAATGTTGAAGAGTTTATGAGTTTGATTTTTGGGACTATATCAATGATGGACTATGATATCCATTTCACTAACTTGAAATGTTTTGTTCCATATTTGGTAGGGGATGAGGTAGCTATAGTGAGGCATTTACAAGATGGTCTTAGACAAGAGATTAAGTCCCAAGTGAATATTTATTGTTTGAATAGGTTTTCTGAAATGGTAGATCATACTATTATTTTAGAATGAAATATCAAGAAGGAACCTAGTAGTGGGCGTGAAGTATCGTTTGGGAGATCCAATGGTGCAGATTATAATGGTAGGAAGTACTTCTTCGAGATCTTTCACTAGGGAAGTGGTGGTCAGGGTTGTTAGAAAAGGGAACCAACCTCTCAAGGAAGTGAATGAGGTTTCTTCTATCAGTGTGGTAGGCCAAGACATATGTGTGGAAGGTTTCCCTAGCCACCAGTTGAGTGTTAGGAATATGTAAGGTTAGGTCATGTGTAGATATTTTGTAGGAACTCTCAACAAGAGGGTATTGATGGAGGGCCGATTCTAGTATAATGTGAAAGTGGGGGGTTAGTTACCCCATACAAGGAGAGAAATTAGAGTTTTGTCATCCGTACAAGTCGATGTGGTGTGTGTGGTAATATAGGGAGAGAGAATCCATTCAAGAATTTCTATTCAATAAAGGGAACTTAGATAAGATCCTAGGGTAGTGGAATGGGGCAGCTTCACGTAGTTCAATCTACACCTGTAGGTGGTGAGGATGAACCATCGACTGTTTAAGGTACGATTCTTATGGCCTATATACTTGTTAGTGCTTTATTAGATATCGGTTCCTCACATTATTTTATTTATTCCTAGTTTTTGGTTCTATTATTCTGAGTTGTGGAGAGATTGTGTGGGGTTATATTGATTGATACACCCTTAGGTGTGAGAATAGAAAATATCAGGCAATGTAAGGGGTGTATTATAAGTGTATTATATGAATATATTTTAATGAGTTTTAATAATGGTATTTTTTTTCATAAATGATAAATCTTTCCAATTTTGTAGTGATTTGAGTTTTTTTTATTTTAGGGCAGGATTCAAGGAATATTTGAAAAATGAAGAAAAAGGGATGAATTTTGGAGCTTAAAGACACTTTGTGCCCTGAGCTTTGCTCACGGTGTGACACCAGAATTTTGATGTCGAAGTAGAGATTGAAATTATGGAGCAGAGCAACTACATGACGTGTAATTTACTTACACATCATGACTTTATCATAGAAGTAGGCCACTGCGAGAACAAGACATGATGAGTAAACACATTGTGAATGATAAGTACACATTTTGTAACCTCAGTACATGATGTGAATCTTTTCAGCACAAATTTTAGAGAAGATTTAGAAAAGATCTATAAAAATGTAAGACTGAGAAAGTACATATCATGAGACCCCCATACACAATGCGATGATGGTCATAATTTTAATTAATGAACGCAATATTCATAAGAATCATATAGACATGGAGGAAAAATGGATTGAGGGTACATGATGTGTACCATTAGTACATGTCGCGATGGAGGTTGGGAAGATCCAATCCAGTGCCTATAAATACAGCCCCTGATTGCACGATATGAAGCATCTTCTAGATGGATCACCACCACCAAATGCCTTTGGAGAAGAAACACCACCTAATTTATCACTTTCTGTAGGATTTTTGTTTATTTATTTTCTACACCTACTCGTGGTTAGCATGAGCGGGTGATCTATTCATGCTGGGGAATTCATGATGAAGGAGAATTGAATGCATGAGGTATTTTATATTTTAATGCAATTAATGTTGGGATTTTATATTTTTTCTTCAACTTTATTATTTTCCTTATTTCTTATTGCATGAACATTGTGAGCGGGGTTCATGATTGGGTTTATTTTCATTCTTGGAGCATGATTATTAACTAGACTTAATACCTTTGTTTAATATGAGATCTAGGGACTAGACTTCCACCATGACTATTGGTTTTTTCTTTTACCTATGTTTAATTAAGGATTAGGGTTACCCAACCTTTTTAATAAGAATTACCTAACCATGAGAAAAGGAGAAAATATTATGGAGAGAGTTTTTCATGACCATTATACTTGCTGAGACCTGATTTTGACACCACATAATTGCCATTAATTATCTTATACCCTATCATATCTTGAACCTGGATTCATTCCTACTTAGAAACCATTTTTTATTTTATTCTCCCACCTTCTGAAAAAATTCATGCTCTATAGTTTATATTTTATTTATTCAAATAGAAATTACCTTCGGGGTATTTTATTTAATTAATATTTTTTCCAAACCTATCTCTGTGGGTTCAACCTCAAACTTGTATTTCCTATGCTACCATATAGCTTAGTGATCTATTTGATTTGTATTTATAAATTTATAATTTCGGTATCCCAGTGGGAATTAACGACACCCATAGGTATATCAAATTTTTGGAATCATTTCTTGGGATAAGAACAAATATTTTATTGATTGAATAATTTAGACGAAGTATTTTCATAAATTTTCTGTTTCGTGATTTTAGTATAGGAGTTTTTATCATTTTTATTACTTGTTAATGCACTAGGTATTTTTAATTGGGATGGCAAGACTACATAGTGAAATGAATACCAAGGAAAGGTTCTTCATCAAACTAGTTGATATGGTGCAACTACTCATTGAACTTAAGGCAATGAGAAGTCAACTATATGAGTTCCCACAATTATACCCAAGCAATGATTTCACAACACCCCAAAGCATGGAGTCAAACATCTATGAGGAGTATCCTGAAGACAGAAGAATGGAAAAACAATTAGAGGTATGTACCACTTCTAATTCTTATTTTTATACTAATCACAATACCCTTGACTTTTCGGGCCCGAAAGATGATAAATATGGTGACATTACTACAAAACTTGAATTTTCCGAAGAACAATGGAGAAGTCAACATCAAGATGATGAAATTGAAGAAGAAGATGATGAAAAAGGTGAATAAGAAGAGGAGGATATTATGGTCACCACATTTATGAAAATGTTTCTTGAATTTCTAAGTGCGCCACATGAAGAGGAAGAATAAGAACAAGCTTTACCATGTGCGAACTACACAGAGGAAGAAAAATTGAAGAAGTAAGAATAGAATAAGTTGAAGATCTAAAGGATGAATGAAAGATGGTTAGACTTATACCACAATACAATCAGATAACCCATGTATGGTCAAGTTAAATGACCATTAAAAAAAATAATCTTCTAGGAGGCAACCCGTTTTTTACTGCATTCTAGGATTTTAGATTTATTTATTTCATTGAATTTAATTTTATATTAGGATTCAATTTCAATTACCCTATTATTATTGAGAAGATTGAAAGGGCCTTAAATTTCACTTGTTTCTATTTATTTTTCAGTTCAATCAAAGGCATAGGAAGTAAGTTACCATAAGTGTTAGGTAGTACCTGCATAGCTGACTCCGAAGTAAAAATTTTCAAGGGGAGTAATCTAACACCCTGAGATTTTATGAGATAGATTCTTTTTAATTCCTTTGATGTATTTTATTGCACTCTACACCAAGATTAGACTACTCATTAAGGAACACTATACTATCTTTCCATATACGCAACACCATACATGGATTGTGTTATACACAAGATCAACCTTCCTCTATAGCTTGCGTTGTACGCAATATCGAGTTTCACTAAACAATAATACATTATTAAATTATTATTATTTAATGTGATATAAACTAGACATTATAAATAGTATTAAGAAATTTTTTAATTTTATATAACATTAAAATTCATCTTATGTATTTTCTATAAAATGATATAAGAACAAATTCAATTTTTCAGATAAAAGAAGTATTATTAAAAAACACAGTTTTTCCACCTTTTGATGGAACACCAATTTTAAATGTAGTTTTTAACACTTTTATATATTATATTTGAAAATAATAAACATCTTATTTTCAAGAGAGAAATAAAAATTTAATTTGGTTGAATTTTTGGTATTTTTCTGATAAAATTCATATTTTAATAAATAGTGAAAAATACTGCATTTTAATTCAAAACTGCCTTTTCATCTAATTTATTTATATAGTTAGATTATATTTTTAATTGGTTTTAATGTTTAATTGGATTATATTTTTATAATTTAATCCAATTTTTTTCATTTTAAGTAATTTAACATTTAAATTGGATATAAACACATGTCAATATTTTGATAGTTTTTTACTTCTTAAAAACCCACTTTCTAGTTTTGACAACGCGAATTAATTTTAAATTAATTAATTCAAATTTTATATTTTGAATTTTAAAAAATGGATTCAATAATTGGAATAATTGGGTTTAATTATGTTAATATATTAATTTTATTTTTTTGGATATTAGGAATAGTAACTACAATAATTTTTATTTTCCACATTTTGAAGGTAAATCGAGTAAATTAGAATAACAAACAATATTATAAAGATACTAAAATTACCCTAACACCTTCCAAAATACTATTGGATGAATTAAAGTCTACCAATATCATATAAGGGTCAAAATTGATTCATTTAAATGACTGTTTCCCATGAAAGTGATGTAATTATAATCAAAACAATAGAAAGTGACAACATGTCACTCTCTAATATCTTATAAGTATAATTATTTTAATATATTGATAAACTTAATAAAAATTAAAACATAAATAGTCTACAGAGAGATAATGAAATTATGTACATCATTTGAACTTATTTATAATTTTTATAGACTAAATAACTACAATTAATGATGACACAATAGTTATGTAGAAATTATTTGGTTGATAGAAATATCAAATAAATGGTTTTAAAAATATTAAAATAAAAATAATATTAAATAATTAATGTGATAAATGAATTTTATATGTGAATATGACATTTTATGAGTGTATTAAATATATTTTTTTGAATTTATATATATTTTTTATTTTATTTAAATTCAAATAAATGAATAGTGTGAAAATTGACACTATTGATATCATATAAATATAACATATTATTAAATTATTAAAAAACCACAAAGATATTTAAAAATTACAAAGTGAAAATTATATAGTCTAAAATTTCATAAAGTATTAAATTATGGACAATTAACAACACATAAGTAAATATTTTCAACCATTTAATATTTAGACTATTATTACAACAAATAAAATTAAATAGATTAAATAAGGATAAATCAAAATGATAAGGTTTCAAATAAATTAAAAAAATGTATAAATTTTATTGGTTGAGATTATTTCAACCCATAATACTCTTATATTCGAAATAAATAAGTTTGGGACCATTATAAACTGAAAATAAATTTATAATAAATTAATATTTTATGACTTTCCTAAAGTGCCCCTCCTCCCTCTTATAAAAGGCCACAACCTCTACCTACATACTCACACATTTAAAGCCATTTTTATCAGCCAAGATCTACTCAGATAATCTCCCAAAATACCTCCCTTCCTTTTATAGGCCCAAATTTTGGAATAAAACCATCATAAGGAGACCTTTTGTGAAAATCAAAAGTAGATACTTGAAAAAGAGGTATTTATTTTTCACCTCTTTCAAAATTCTTTTCTTCCTATACTTCCTCTTATTATATATTTTCCAAAATAAAGTAATAAATCCAGTATATTATAAATTATGAGATGTTATTATAATTATGGAAAAACCTTATACCTTCTTTTATCCATTATATAAATAACAATATCACCATGTATGTATATGTATGACTTACCATCTCCACATTGTGGTGTAATTTTTTATTCAACAATACTTTATTTTTATGGGTATAATGATGAATATAATGAATCTAAATAATGAATATAACATTATAATTATTATTTATAATTAATATAACTTCTAATTACTTACCATTTAACCATCAAGTGAATGATATTGTCGCTCGTGCTTATGTACGACCTACCGCATCCACAACGTGATGAGATTCATTCTCCACATTAACCATTAAAGAATGATTATCAAGTATATATAATAAATAATAATGAAATATATGACATAATAATTCTACTAGATATATATATATATATTTCATTTAATTTCTTCCATTCAATTCAATAAGGAAACAGAAACATCATTCATGCGTACGTATGGCCTACCGTCTCCATGAATGGTGTATTCCATTTCATTTATCTATCTATTATATATATATTTATATACTAAATATATATGATATATAAATCATGCTTTACATTATTTAATTATTTAAATCATGATCTAAGTAATATGATCAAGAATAACAAGTCAAAACACGTATGATAAATAAAACGATTATTACCCAAAATGTTGCTTTAGCATGAAATTGATAAATGAAGGTGTAATAAGTGAATTATATATGATATCATAAATATTATTATGGTTTTGTTAAAAGTTAATAATATTTTTAAACCCAATATATATGATTTTTGGATATATACAATGCATATCAAACCTAAGGTAAGGGATAATTTTTCAATCTCAGTTTTATCTGATATTGTTTATAGGTAAGTATTCACTGGGGGTATATTTATCATCCATTTCCATGTTTTCTATTTTTTTATCATAAAATTTTTTGTATTATTCTATGTATGTTTAAATTAATTTTTAACCATTTTTTTTACTTTTATTACATGGTATGGAAGGAATCTTTCTTTCATTTTCTATATGAGGTAATTTTTTGAATTTTCCGACAAGAGTATGAGAAGAATGGTTTTTTAAATTATTCGACATGAATGAATTTTTGTGTCTTTTTAAAACCTTATTTCCATTAATCTTCATAAAAAATATTTCAATATTATTTTCAACTAAAATATTTTATTTTTAAATTTCCTGGCATTTTGAGAAAAGAAAAAATATTTGTAGAAGAAAGGATTTTTTCCTCCAGAATTAAGTTCAAGTGTTTTATCAAAATTATTTTCTATCTAAGATGATGATATTTAAATAGGGTTATATTTATATCCCTATTATTACTATTATTTTATTGTGTTAACAATGTAATGAAATTTTATATGGATTATGTTATGATGGAATGATGTTTAAGAAACCCATTTTATTTTTTTGGGTTATGCTATGATGAGTGATTTATTTTTTGTGGAACATGTATGAATGATTTCATTATGAGATTTGTGGGACCTATATCTCCCTAAAATGGATTGGGTAAAGAATAATATCTCTTGAGATAGGTATAAATGGAAGAAAAAGTAAATATGATTCAGTAATACATGACTGGAATGGAAAGTAAATAATGTTTAGTAATACATGGATAGAACATCAAGTAATCCCGGTTCAGTAATAGAATTTTTCCACTATGATGGTCTTGGATGAAATGAACTGGATACTATGGAAATATTAAAATATTCTTATTTGTTTTCCACAATTCCAAGTTTTTTACCAATGCTATTTTCTCATGCTTAATGTTCCTTTATGATCTATTCCTTACGTACTACCAATATTTATTTCATATCTAATGATTTTGATATTTAAACTTTATGTTCATGTTTTTACATTTTTATGTTTATGGTTTGTTTTATGTTCCCAATTTTTACCCTTATAATGAATTTTTGCTAACCCTTTTTAGGTTTTCTTTTTCCTTGGATATAAATAAATGTTTTAGGTAGGAAAACAAAAGGGGATGATATTTATGGGAGATATTAAAGATCTTTCACTAAGTAAGAATATTTTGTTCCAAGTTTCCCATGACAAAAAAAATAATATGGTCTTTTGGTGTATATTTTTGTAATTTATTAAGTATTCTGCGAAAGATATGTAATTTCTATGTACATAAAGCTTGTGTCTCTATAGTTGTTATTAGAGAAAAAGTTTAGTTATTATTTGGAATCTAGGATGTGAAAACTTCAGTGAGATGTCTAGAGATATTTCTAAGGTATGTCTAGGGATGTACCTAAGGGTAAGTCTAACTATAGGTTACAGTCCTAGAATTATGGTAATGATTATGAATAAACTAGTTATTAAACCTAAGATGTTAGAGATCGAATATACTCTCCCTCTATTATGTTGTTTTCCTAGTATGATTTTTCCTCACACTATTATTTTTGGGTTTTAGAAAATGGATAGAACCTGAAAGAACTGTGTTAGTCATTAATAAAATGGGAAATGAAATGATTGTCTTCTTGAACAACCAAATGTTATGGAATATAGAATTAAAAATATTATTTCTATACTTACAAAAGATATAAATCATTTTGGACTTCTAAATGAGCAGTAAAGGGAACAAAATTCTATTGATTCCTTCACGAGGCAACGTCCACCTTCATTAAGCGGGTCTTATGATATACTTGTTGCTGAACAATAGATTAGTACCACTAAAAAGATATTTTTTATCCTTCACTATTCAGAACATGAAAAATTTATTTTGTATATCTATCATTTAGATGGCGAAGCAGACCAGTGGTGGAATCTAATCATGAATACAAGGTAGAAAGATGAAATTGAATCGATGGAATGAGATGAGTTCATGAACTTATTTTAAAATATGTAATTCCCTTTTATTCTTAAAAAAAGACATAAAAGAAGCCCCTTGATCTTAAGAAAAATGATGATGAATCTGTTGGTACGTACTAGGGAAATTTTTCAAGACTTGCAGGTATGCTTCTAGTTTTATCATCCAACCTAAAAGTAAAGTTGATCGATTCTTAAGTGGATTAAAACCAAGTATTATAAGGGAATTAATTATACGAGACTTTAGTAGCTATTAATATATTTTGTTTTGAGATATAAAGGTATGAATGTACGTTTTTGTTACATATCAATCTCATGGTTTTGACAATAAATGAAAATGGAGTTCAAGGGAAAATCTAAAAAAATGGTGAAAAGAAGATAAATATTTCCTTATGCTCAACGTGTGGAAATAAGCTTGGTAGGGATTATTTTAAGGGGACTAGAAAATTTTTTAAGTGTGGAAAAGAAGTTCATCGAGTATTTGAGTGCCAAATTAATGAGAAAAAGGTTGCTAATGATGTAAATATAGAAAATAATATAGAGAATGCACCACCCACACTTCAATGCTACAAGTGCAAGGAAATGGGGCACTATGCTAACCATTGCCCAAATCCAATGGTTAATGATGATGATCGACATCAGCAAACTCTTAAGGATAAAGAAAAAGGAAAATCACATGCGAGCACTATGGGTGATGTTGAGTATGAAAACGAAGTGGTGGAATGATTAAGTGTTTATGTAATGGGATTCCAAAATAGTGATGTTGAATATCTTTTATAGTATTATGGAATATTGGAATATCAATGTATTTGTCCACTGTGGTTTTCCATAAGTATATGGAACTGGTAACCATGAAAAGTGATTGAAATATTTTTAGAAGGCACATGATATGTGCATGATGAAGGGATAATGAGATAATGAAATGTCTGATAGTATTAATGACCTCTGGACTGATATAAGGACTACGTGATATCATGGTTTTAGTATATAGATTTTTTTGGTATTTTGGGTGTGTTCAAATAGTTAATTTTAAAATAATGTATGTTTTCACTAAGTTTATACAGTAATTCATGTTATTACCATGTTTCAAGAGAATACATGATTAAGGTATTCACATGTTTTGGAATGTGGAAACATAGAACTACCTTATGATATATGAGAGATAATTGTTATGTTGATTTAGTTCACCTCTTTGTAAAGTTTTTATATTTTTAGTTTTTGTAAGGATTATAATTTTATCCATTTATGGATATCTTAAGTTATATTCTTTTTTAAGTTTGTTAGATTAATGTATTATCTTACTAAAGCTGGACTTATACATATTTGATTACTTGTGCAAACATTTTTGTTGAGACAAATGTAATGACCTATCATTCTATCACATGATCAGCTAACACTTAAAGAATAAAAAACTCAACTACAATTCTTTAAATAAGAGATGAATTTTAATTTTTCAAGGCACAAACAACAATCAGATTGTACCAAAATCAAGTAAGTATTTATTATCATGAAAATTCTTCAACATTAGGGAAAGGATCATGAAAACCAAAAATGTTATCTTAGTACCTTCTTATCCGATGAATCATATGGTCCCATAAATCATTGTAGATTTATGGATTCCTAGTTGTTAACTTTCTCCAAACATTTTTCTCTATCATTATCCATCAGAACGTGATGATTATATTTTTCTTCTATATCCATATTTTCACTTCCCACCTATGTTCTCATATGTTGAAAACTAGTGAAGATTTACTTTGGGTAACCATTAAGTTTTTGACATTACTTTTCCAAATAAATTTTTAGTATTCCTTTTCATGATATGGGTTTATATGAAATAAACTTTCAAGTAGTAAACCTTTTATGACCCCAATGAATTTTGGGGATGAAATTCATTTTAAGGGGGGCATAATGTAACACCTTGAGATTTTATAAGATAGATTATTTTTAAAATCTTTGATATCTTGTGCTGTATGATGCACCAATATTTGATTTCACTATATGAAACATCATATTAGATTTCCATATACAAAAAAATATACTTGGATTGTGTCACACCCAAGAGCGACCTTCCTTGATAGCTTGCGTTGTATGCAATACCGAGTTTTACTAAACAATGATATATTATTAAAATATTTTTATTTAATGGGATATAAAATATCCATTATGAATAGAATTAACCAAATTTTGAATTTTATATAAAATCAACATTCATCTTATGTATTTTATAGAATATGATATAAGAAAAAAAATTCAATTTTTCAAATAAAATAAGTATTATTGAAAAATGCAGTTTGCCGCCTTTTGATGGAGAACCAATTTTAAATATAATTTTTAACAATTTTTTATATTCTATGTGAAAAAAATAAATGTCTTATTTGGAAGCAGAAAATCAAAATTTACTTTGGTTTAATTTTTGGTATTTTTCTGATAAAATTCATATTTTAATAAATAGTGAAAAATACTACATTTTAATTGAAAACTGTCTTTTCATCTAATTTATTTATATAGTTAGATTATCTTTTTAATTGGTTATAAAGTGTAATTGTATTATATTTTTATTATTTAATCAAATTGTAGACATTGGAAGTAATTTCACATTTTAATTGGATATAAACACTTGTCAATTTTTTGATAGTTTTTACTTCTTAAAAACATGCTTTCCGGTTTTGACAATGGGCACTAATTTCAAATTAACTAATGAAACTTCTTTATTTTAAATTTTGAAAAATTTATTCCATATTTGGAATTAGTGGGTCCAAATTATGTTAATAGGATAGTTTTATTTTTTTTGGATATTATGAATAGTAACTACAATAATTTGTATTTATCACAATTAAAGGTAAATTGGGTAAATTAGGGTAACAAACAATATGATAAAGATAATAAAATTACCATAACACCTACCAAAATCCTATTGGATGAATTATAGTTGACTAATATCACCTAAGGGTTTTAATTGATTCATTTAATGGACTTTTTTCTATAAAATCGATGTAATTATAATTAAAAAAAGAAAGTTACAACATGTCACTCTCTTATATCTTATAAGTATAATAATTTTAATATAGTGACAAGCTTCATAAAATTCAAACATAAAAATTCCCTAGAAATATAATGAAATTATATACGTAATTTTAATTTATTTATAATTTTTAGAGACTAAATAATTACCATTAATGATGACATAATAGTGATGTAAAAATTATTTTATTGATAGAAATATAAAATAAATGGTTTTAAAAATATTAAAATAAATATCATATGAAATAAATAATGCGATTAAAAAAATTTCTAGGTTAATATGAAATTTTAGGAGGGTATTTAATATTTTTGTTCAAATTTATCTTCTATGGATTTTATTGAAAGTCAAATAAATGAATTGTGTAAAAATTGACACCATTGATATTTTATAAAAACAATATATTATTAAATTATTTAAAAAGAACAAAAATATTTAAAAATAAAAAGGTAAACATTATATGGTCTAAAATTTCATATAGTATCCAATTGTGGACAATTTACCACACATAAGTAAATATTTATAACTATTTAATATTTAGAATATTATTACCACAAATCAAATTAAATTGATTAAATAAAGATAAATCAAAATTATATGTTTTAAAAGAAAATCAAAACTTTTATAAATTTTATTAGTTGATATGATATATACCCATACTCATATTTTATTAGAATTAAATTATATTTTTACCATTATAAATCGAAAATTAATTTATAATAAATTAATATTTCAAGACCCTCCTGAAGTGCCCCTCCCCCCTCTTATAAAAGGCCACTAACTATATCCAGTTAATCACACATTTAAAGCTCTTTTACTAGTCCATAATCTGCTCAAATAGTCTCCCAAAATCACTACCTTTCTCTAAGAGGCCAAAATTTGGGACTAAATCAATCCTAGGGAGACCTTTTGTGCAAATTAAAAGCAGATACTCGAAAAAGAGGTAATTGTTTTATCACATCTTTCAAAATTAATTTATTCTTATACTTCTTCTTCCTATGTTATTTATATAATAAATTAATAAATATAGTATATTATACATTCTGATATGTTATTATAATTATTTTACAACTTTATAAGTCATTTTATCCATCCCACGAATAACAATATCACCATGCATGCGTACATACGACTTGCCGTCTCCACGCTGTGGTGTAATTTGTTATTCAATAATAAATTATTTGTATGGGTATAATGATGAGTTAAATGGATTTAAATAATGTATATAACATTATAATTATTATTTATAATTAATATACCATCTAATTCTATACCATTTAACCATCAAGTGAATGATATCATCGTTCGTGTGTACGTACAACCTACCGTTTCTGTGACGCGATGAGATTCATTTTACACATTAACCATTCAAAAATTATTATAAATTATATATAATAAATAATAATAAAATATATGAAATAATGATGATACTGTATTTATGTATATATATATGTCATTTACTTGCTTCCATTCAATTCAATAAGGAAACAGAAACAACATTCATGAGTATGTACGACCTACCATCTCCATGAATGGTGTATTATATTTCATTTATATATCTATTATATATATTTATATACTGAATATATATGATATATAAATCATGTTTTACATTTTGGAAGTTATTAAATCATGATATAAGTAATAAGATCAAGAATAACAATTCAAAACACATACGAGAAATAAAACAATCATTACCCAAAATGTTTCTTTAGCATTGAATTGATAAATGAATGGGTAATAAGTGAATCATATATGATATCATGAATTCTACTATGGTTCTATTACAAGTTAATTTATACTTAAACCCACTATACAAGAGTTTTGGATACATATGAATCATATCATACCTAAGGTAAGGGATAATTTTCAATCTCATTTTTATCCGAGATTGTTTATACGTAAGTATTCACTGGGTGTATATTTATCATATTTGTCCATTTTTATAATATTTTTCATAATTTTTTCAATATTCTTCTATGTATTCTTAAAACCATTTTTACCCATTTTTTATCTTTTACTACATGGTATGAAATTAATCTTTCTTTCATTTTCCATATGAGGTATTTTTTGACTTTTTTATGCAAGAGTATGAGAAGAATGTTTTTTCAACTTATATGACATGTATAGTTTTTTACATTTCTTAACACCTTATTTCTATGAATCTTACTCTATACTATTTAAAGTTTATTTTCAACTAAATTATTTTCTTTTTAAAATTGCATGACATTTTTAGAAAATAAAACATTTTTGAAGAATAAAGGATATTTTCCTCAAGAATTAAGTTTAAGTGTTTTATCAAAATTATTTTCCATATAATATGACTCTCTTTAAATAGGGTTATGTTTCTATCAATATTATTACTATTATTTTATCATGTTAATTATGGAATGAAATTTTTTATGGATTATGTTATGATGGAATGATGTTTAAGAAAACCATTTTATTTCTTGGGGTATGTTATGATAAATGATTTATGTTTTTGTGGAACATTTAAGAATGATTTCATTATGATATGACTGAGACCTATATATCCCTACAATGCATTGAGTAAAGATTTATATCTCATGATATAGACATGAATGGAAGGTAAAGTAAATTTGGTTCCGTAATACAAGGTTGGAATGAAAAGTAAATCCAAGTCAGTAAAACATGAATGAAATAACAAGTAATCCCGATTCAGTAATGGAATTTGTCCACTATGATGGTATTGGAAGAAATTTCCAGGATACTATGGAAATCATAATATGTTCTTATTTGTTTTCTACAATTCTATGTTAGATTACAATGTTATTTTATCATAGTTAATGTTCTAATATGATCTATGCCTTAATTACCTCCAAGATTTATTTCAGGACTCCAAATTTTAATATTTAAACGTTATGTTTATGTTTTTATATTTTTATTTTTATGGTTTCTTTTTGTGTTCTCCAGGTTTACCCTTACTAAGAATTTGACCTCACCCTTTTTAGTTTTTCTTTTCCTGAGGATATAAATAATGGTTTTATGTTGGAAACAAAATAGAAAAATATTTAGGGGAGATGTTGAAGATCTTACACCAATTTAGAATATTATGTTCCAATTTTCTAAAGACACTAAAAAAATACAGTCTTTGCGTGTATATTTTTGTAATGTATTAATTATTCTATAAGTGATAAGTAATTTCTTTTTCTGTCAGTTTTGGGTTGCAATAAGTAAGCGTTTCAATTCATAATTAATCTATTCTCCAAATTTAATAATGTTTTGGATCTTTAATTTTAAATTTAATATCTGCATTTGATTCATTATTTTCTCAAAATAACTAGAATACATAAACTGATTAGGATAATTACCATGCCATGTATTTAAATTTCTATGTCAATAAATTTTAATGATAAATATGGAGAAAATAATTAGTAGAGATAAGTATGTAGATTAGGATTTAAAAAATCATGATTTGAGGAGCATATTGATCATTCTAGATTATTATTTTTTTCTATGAATTGGATATGTTTTGAATTTTGGAAATTTTTAATCATTTATTTAATTGTTTGTGTTCATTTCCATGAGTAATTAATTGAACTATTCATCTCTTTCCCAAGACATCCATTGATCCAGTATTTTCTATTCCTTCTATAGTATATTTCTTGAGAAACTTGAGCATGTTTGCATTTAGAGATTTCACTCCATCTTTTCAAATGTATGACTGTACAAAGCTACTTTTAATATGATGGAGGAATTATTTTTTTAGGCCTTATCCCAAGACCCACCATGCATTAATCTTTTTTAAGCCCATAGAATCCATGAATTTCCTTGTTAAGAATTGAGCTATGTTACAAGCCTATTTTATCCATTACTACCTTTATCTAAATGTATTTCATGATATTTAAAAGAATAAGTGTGGGGGAGAAAATTTATTGGGTGTACTGAGATATAATTTATTGTATTTATTTTGATGGGGGATTATTTATTAAGATATTGGGGAGATGACATGCATCTTTTATTTTATTGTATTATTCACCTCTCTTGCTAAAAAAACATTTGAAAAAAATTAAATAAAATGTGTTGTGTTTTGGGAGGATAAAAAATCCTCATTTTCCAGACTGATGATTTTTTTGATCATATGTGGTCAAGTGATGTATGCGAGATTTTTCTTGAGAAAGACTTTCAAAAATGAAAAAAATGAAAAAAATAAAGAGAGGTTGATTCATTCATTGTATTTATATGTATCATGATCCAACTTTGAGATTATTGGGGAGAGAGAAATGAAATTTAATAAGGTAAAAATTCATTGATCTTATCTTCTATTGTCATTAAAAATCATTTAGAGTTAAAAATCATTTTTAAGCCTTACTTTTTATATCATTTACGCACCTACCCTAAAGCCTCAGAGTCATTTGATCCTTAATGGTAAAGCCCTCTTGATTAATTGTGATCTCTGTCATTATGTGGTGGAGATGTTAGATGCCTTGCAAGTATATGGTTGGTTACACAATCTAGAGTTATGTGTTGAATACTATTTACATTTGTACCGTGATGATGAGAGGAAAAATTCAAGTGAGTTAAATTGAAAGTGGCATGCATACTAATAATGAAAAAATTAAAATAGAAGAATGAAAAGTATTAGCTATTTCAAAAGAGGAAAATTAAAATACTAGGTTTGATTTTTCTTTTGAATAATGATGAATTGATAAATTTTCCTATGTGATGCTTGAACATTTAATTTTCCATATGATAAATTGGTTTAATTGAAATTGAATTTAAAGTATGATAAGCTGACCATCCTTTGTAGTATGTTGAGATTCCATCCTTGAGTATAAGGATGAATTCAAGTGTGAGGGGATTTGATAAGTGTATTTCATGCATATATTTTAAGGTGTTTTAATAAAGGAATTAATTGTACTTAAAATGATAAATCTTTACAATTTTGGAGTGATTTTATTTCTTTTGTATTTAATGGTAGGATTCAATGAATATTTGAAAAAGGAAGAAAAAGGGATGATTTTTGGAGCTTAAAGACACTTCTCACACTAATCTTCGCTCACAGCTTGACACCTTAATTTTGAAGTCAAAGTGAAGATGGAAATTGTAGAGAAAATAAACTACATGATGTGTACTTCACTTACATGTTGTGACTTAATTAGAGAAGAAAACTAGTGCCAGAACGAGCCACGATGAGAAAACATGCCGTGAATGACAAGTATACATCGTGTAACCTCAGTACATGACATGAATCTCTTCAGCCCAAATTTCGGAGAATATTTCGGTAAGATATGCGACAAATAAAGATGATGTACATACATGTTGTGACCCCCCATACATGAAATTATGATTTTCATACTTTTAATTAATGAACGCGATATGCGGAAGACTCATGCAGACCTGGAGGAAATGAAGACTAAGGGTACATTATGTGTACCTTCATTACATGTCATGATGGAGGTGAGGAAGATCCCATCTAGTGGCTATAAATAGCACCCCTGGTTGCACCATATGGGTCATCTTCTGGATGGAGCACCACCACCAGATGCCTACAGAGAAGGCACACCACCTGCTTCGCCACTTTCTGTAAGATTTTTATTTATTTATTTTCTACAACCACTTGTGGTTAGCATGAGTAGGTGATTTATTCGTGTTGGGGAATGCGTGATGATGGGGAATTGAATATATGAGGTATTTTATATATTAAAGAAATTGATGTTGGTATTTTTTTTATTCTTAAAATATATCCTTTTCTTGATTTCTTCTTGCATAACCATTGTGAGTGGGGTTCAGGATTGAGTTTATTTTATTTATTAATGCATAACCATTGATTATATTGAATATTTTTTTTAATATGTGATATAGGTACTAGAATTCAACCATGAACATTGGGTTTGTCATTTACCTATGTTTAAATAAGGTTTTGGGTTACCCACCCTTTACAATTAAAAGTACATTACCATGAGAAAAGGAAAACATAGGATGTAGAGCATTTTGCATGACCATTGTACTCACTAATACCAGATTTTGAAACCATATAATTGCTATTAATTATCTTAAACTTTTTCCTCTCTTAAACCTGGATTCATTGATGCTCGACACCCATTTTATATTTTATTATCCCACATTCTGAACAAATCCTTGCTCTATAGTTTATATTTTATTTATTAAAATTAAAATTATCTTAGTTATATATTATTTAATTAATATTTTATCCAACCCTATATCTCTGGGTTCGACCTCAGACTTGAATTTCCTATACTACCCTATAGTTTACCAATCTATTTGGTTACTATTTATAAATTTCTAATTTCGATATCTCGATGGGAATTAACGACACCAGTAGGGATATCAATGTACACTTGAGGTTGGTGGGTACTGTTTATTATGGGATTTGTATGTTCTTCAGATTTTACATTTTAATTTTATTTTGGGTATGGAATGGATAGTGTTATACCAATCCCATATCTATTTTCACCATCATAGGGAAACCTTCACATCTCTTACAGGGGACACATATTTACACTTTAGGGAATGGGATGTTCAGGTTGGACTTATAGGGATAATTTGTTTGCATTTGGGTGAACTCACAACCGAGGTGTCCTGTATCATGATTGATGATGGAAGAGTAGATAAGTCTATCTTATCTTCAATGGTGGATCAGTTTCAAGATGTCTTTCTTGAGGATTTCATAGGGTTTCCACTCGAGAGGGATGTTGGGTTTATAATAGAGTAGCTGCTTGGAGTAGAACTAGTTTACATCCCACCATATATAATGGAACTGGAATAACTCCAAGAACATAAAAATCAGTTGGAGGAGTGTGAGAATAAAGGTTTTATCTGACCTAGTACGTCACCTTCAGGATCTCTAGTGTTTTTTTCCAAGAAGGATAACATATCACATCAGTTGTGCATTGATTATTGGAAGATGAATCAGATAACTTTTAAGAATTGATACCCTATTCCTCATATTGATGACTATTTTGACTAGATAATAAGTGATTCAGTGTTTTCAAAATTTGATATGAGGTAGGGATATCGTCAGTTGAGGGTGAGACATTTTTATATACTATGAATTACCTTTAGGAGCATGTATGGGTTGTATAAGTTTTTTTCAAGACATTTGGGTTAAGTAGTGTTCCAAGAGTGTTTATGGCCAAACTGAACTAAATATTTCACCCTTATCTGGATCAATTCATGTTTGTCTTTCTTGATGACATCTTGGTGTACTCCAAAACTCATGAAGATCATGAAAAACACCTTAACATCATCCAAAGTACACAAATAGATCATAAGATATATTCTAAGATATCCAAGTATCATTTCTATATTGATAGGGTGAATTAATTAGGTCACATGACCTCTAAGGAAGGTGTGTCTGTAGACCCGAATAAAGTGAAAGTGATGGTGTCTTGGGAACAACCCAAGAATGTTTCAGATGTTCAATGTTTTATAGGTTTAGACACCTACTATCGAAGGTTTATTAAATATTTTTCTTGTTTGGGAGCACAAAGTTTGGGTTTTACTGAGAAGGGCATCAAGTTTGAATGGTTTAAGTCCTATGAGAATGACTTCTAAGAGTTAAAGAAGTGGTTGACTACCACACCAGTTCTAGTGTTACTTGACCCAAGTAAAGAATATACCTTGTTTTGTGATGTGTTTGGTGTTGGAATTGGGGAGCTATTGATGCAAGAAACTCAAGTGGTTGTGTATGGTTCCCTATAGCTGAGGAATCATGAAAAAAAGTATCCTATGCATGATCTATAATTGGCCGAGGTGGTGTATGCCTTAATGTTTTAGAAAAAATACTTGTTGGGAAAATGATCTATGGTGTATACTGATCATAATATCCTAAGGTACATATTCTCCCAATGATATTTGAATCTACAACAGTGAATATGGGTGGACTACATGCATTCCTTTGATTTTGAGATGAGTTACACACCAGGAAAGGGAAACAGTCCTACAAATTCTTTGATTCAGAAGACTCAGAATCAGGTGGTTTAGTAATCATTTTGGAGTAGAATATTATGGCAATGTTTTCCGAGATGCATTTGGAAGTACGGGATGAGCATGGGAATATCACCCTTTCATCCATGGCAGTTGAGTCCATTATTCTAAGCCATGTTAAGGAAGAACAATATGAAGATCCTAAATGTGTGACATTGAGGAAAAGTTTTAAAGGTGGGGAGTCACCTTCTTTCTAGACTATTGGGGATGACGAGATCATTTATGTTTTTGGAAATGTTATTGTTCTATCATGTATGTGAGATGATCTAATGCACAAGTTTCATGCTTCGATGTGGGTGGCGTATATTGGTATGACCAAAATGTATCATGATATTCATAGGCAGTATTGGTGTCTAGGGTTAAAGATGGAAGTTGATAGTTTCATAGCACATTGCCTTACTTTCCATAAAGCGAAGTCCGAGCATCAATGACTTAGTGGTTTTTTGTATCCATTTACCATTCTGGAGTGGAAATGGAATGAAATAAAAATGTATTTGTTTGTGGGTATTTCGAGGATGCCACTGAAGAATGACAAAATTTGGGTATTCATGGATTGGTTGACTAAAGTGGAACATTTTTTACTGATTAGAAAGACCTTCACTATAGATTAGTTGGGTGATTTTAATGTTTGAGAGATAATATTACTATTTGGGGTACCATAAAATATCATTTTAGATCATGATCCCCATTTTAAATCATGGTTATAGTAGGTATTACCAAAATCTCTTGGTACCCATGTGTTTCACTCGTAGAAGAATGGGTAATCATAGTATACCATTCCGTTACTAGTGGACTTGTTGAGAGATTGTGTTCTGGATTTTGGTGTGTCTTAGGAAAAGCAGTTAGAGCTTGTTGAGTTATCCTACCACAATATTTATCAACATATTATTCATATTAAACCATTTTATGCACTCTATGGTAGACCATGTAGATATCCCTTATGTTGGTTAGAGACTAGGGAAGAATGGTTGTTGGGACCGAGTCTCATGCAAGAGATTTTAGAATAGATTCGGTTGATTAAAAGACATATGGGAACAACTCAGAGTAGATAGAAGTATTATGAAGATCATATCTGTTGACATATTTAGTTTTTGGTGGGTGATTGTTTGTTCCTTATAGTGTTTCCAAGGTTGGGTCACCATCAGATTCAAAAGCAGGATAAGTTAGCACCTAGGTATATGAGGCCATTTGAGATTGTGGAGAGGATTGAACTGATGGCATACCTATTAGATCTTCCATAGTGGTATAGTAATATACATTAATTTTTTCATGTGTTACACTATAAAAGTGTCACCCTAACCTATCTAATGTGATTGATGTTGAGGATGTGAATTTTTAGGTTGATTCATCCTTTGAGGAGAATCCAATTCGTATTGTAGATTATAGTGATAAGGTCTTGCGAGGAAAGACTATACCTTTGATTTGAGTTCTATGGAAGCCTATAAATTTCTATGAAGAAACATGGGATATGGATTTGGATATATGGGCTCAGTGGTCTGATCTATTTGCTTCAGAAACTTGGGGATGCTTGGAAGTGCAGCTCGCATATGAGCCATTATAAGGTGGGGCAGTTCTAAGATCCTAGATTTTGTGAAGGCATATACTTGTTTAAATTTTGGTTTTAATACATTAATTTTGGTTAAATAAATATTACTAGGTGTTTGATGAGGTTTGGGGTTGTTTTGGGTGATCAGGACATGAATGTAAGGGGAAATTGGTCCATTCTATGCATGTTGCACAGTCAGGGAAGACATTGCAATGTGGGATTCCAAATTATGAAACCATGGGAAAAGGCTTATCACATGGTTAGTTCATGGTTTTTAAAACAATTCAGTCTTCCCCAGGTGATTATGCAGCTCAACACCTCTTGGGAAGAGGTAATCGCATGGTTGACGCATGGTTTGGAAACCGTGTAACCAAACAATGCACCACCCCAAAAGTGGATAATTACCACTTCCCCCCCTCAGGATTTTTATGTTATTACATAATTTTCCTCCATTTTTATTCTACATTAATCCCTAGTGATGAAACTGAAACCTTAATAGCTCCCAAGGATTGATCTCCATCATTTCTTATCCGTTTGGAGAACTGTTGGTTGCAGATCGATGCTACATGTAAGTCTAATATCCCCCTTAATTATCTTTTCTAGATTAGGGATCGTAGATCTGGATATATCCTTTCAAAGAAATAAAACCTATTTCTATAGTGGATTATAGGTTAAGGATTCGTTGGGTTCTTGAATCCAGATCTAGGGATAAGTTTAAGGGTGCCTTCATCTTCAGATTTGAGGTTGGTGGTTTACAGGTTATATCCCATAGTTTTATTTTAGATTTGTGCATGTGTAGTAATTATTTGCTTCACTCTTGATGTGATTTTGAATACCTTTGACTGTTTTTGGTAGAATTTCGGGTTAAATGGTAAATTAAACCTCTCATGATCCTCCTAGGATGCATTGAGAGTGACTAGACTAATTTTGGTCTACCCATGGTGTGTACTAATATTCCCAAACATGGAAAATTGTAATGTTAAGCCTAGAGTCTCCTTATATTGAAATAGAACCCATGATAAGTGTGTTGATAAGAAATTTTGATTTATTAATGACACTAATAGTGGTTGTGTCTAGTTGTTGGTAAAGGTATATGGATTATTGTTCATAATTTAAAGGAGAGTTAAATGGGTTAATGTGAATGTAACAATTGGATTATGAAATGGAAATGGAAATGTATAAGTGGATTAAGGAATATGATTTTATTAACACGTAAATGGTTCAATTAATGGGTATTGATGAATATACTAAATTTTCTAGCTATGTAAATGATAAATTTGTTAATGGGTTAAATAATAAGGGGGATTTATGAGTTAAATGAAATGTGAAATGTAAATGTTTTTTATTGATTATCTATGGTTTATGATATGGTATATGTGGTAAAAAGATAAGTAAACATATGAACATGGATTGGTGGTATGTGGGGTATTAAATTGAGGTTCTAAGCCCATGGTTCTGGTTGGAATGAGGCTCTAAACCCCACCCATAGAATGCATGGGTCAGGGAGTCGGACTGAGGCTCTATGCCCATAACGGTTGTATGGGATGAAACTACCTGGACTGAGGCTCAATGTTTAGTGTGATGTATTTGCTTATGATATTCCCCCCATAGGGAAATAGGGATCTTTATTTTCCTTTTATAGATAGTGTTTTTTATGCATACTATTTTCTGTAAAAGTAGTAAATGACTAATCCCTAGAACATGTATTAAAAAACAAACTTAGTAGTGAAGATGATATAACTGATGGAAATGGAAATAGTAATGGGAATGAGTTTCAGTAAATATTATTAACTAATAGAACTAGAGTTGTATTTTTTTACCTTGTTATTTATTTACTACTTTTAGAAACTATATGTTTATACTAGATATTTTGTAGACACTATTGGTGGTGGCCTACTGAGTTGTACTCACACCTTGATCAAGATAATGTTGGGTACCTGAGCAGATTTCATGGTTGCATTTCAAAACAAGGGTAAAGGAAATGTGATAGAGATTTCAGTTGGGATTGAGTTTTTCATAGAGAAGGATCCACACATGGATTCAAGAACTATTTTAGGGATAGTGTTGTTTCTCTTTATTTTGGGTTTCCTTCACTTGTGCACTATTGGAATGACATAAAATCATTATAATTTTCTTGTGTTGTACTCTATTTGGGAAATGGTCGGCAATGTATGTTTCTATTTATTTTTTATAGATTCCATTATTTATTATGTTATTTTCTATTTATTACTATGATAAAGAGGGTATAGTCTCCTTACATGTCACATTAGACCCTTGTCTATAGTTGGAAACCTTTGGTGTATGGGGAGGCATGCTTGAGTTCATGTGGTGACCCGACTCGGAGCACAGGTTAGTGGATTCTAGTTTGGGGAAATTAAAAGAGAAAAAATACAAGAAGAGAAACCTCTTGATTATGTCTCAATAACTATAAAATTCTTCTTAAGAGTCCTAAAATCACCCCAAGGGTTCCAACATCATGATCTATATTAAAAAATTCTCAAATTAGACTCCTCTTATGTTCAATTCCAACTATAGGGTGTAAAAAATTAAAAAACTTACAAGGGTAGAAAGGGAGAAGTACAAAACATGTATACCTAAATACATGGTGTATACTCCTAAATCCCCACATAGGCATATTCCTCAGCCAGACATGGCATGTAAATCCCAAGTACATAGCTTGTAAGTCATGTACATGGTGTTTACCATATATGGGGTACCTACTTGTGTACCTTACATGGTTTTCCCATATGTCTTTTCCAAAATTTGAATGTCTACATGACGTGTAACCCACAAGGGGTATGTATGTGTACCCTACACAAAGATTTTATACTACACAGGCCACCTAGCCATGTACTTAGTTACATGACCAAGTACGACTACACAACATGTACCTAGGGTAAATAGTGTGTATTTTTGAAATCTCCATATTCCCATCTACTCGACTACATGGAAAACTAATAGTACATGAAATGTAATTAAAAAAAATAATCTTCCCTAAATATGAAGAGTTCGTGGTGCATATTCTTTGAACCACACATCGTTTGATTAGGATTTTCTAAATAATAACCCTTCTAATCGGACCGAAACACCTGTTTTCCCATGTTTAAGCTTAGATAGACCCATGAGGTCCTTAAAAACCATAACAGGGAATTAAAAATTTAAATTTGTAAATATATGGTGATTTATGGAATAAAATTTAAAACAACCTATATTTGGGTGGAATTCACTGAAGCTTCATAGCGATTCACATTCCACCCCTACCGCACGACAATCTATCTCTACCCGAGCTCAGTAGTGGTACTTATCTTCACACACACACACACAAATACACAGATATATATATATATATATATATCCATATACCTATCATATATTAGTCATAGAAAGGGTAATCCCACAGGTGGATTACATTGGAATCTAGGGGGAGGATAAGATATAAAAGAGGAAAAGAAGCGGAAGAAAAAGAAAAGAAAAAGAAAAATAAAAAGAAAAAGGGGCCTAGGATTGAGCCTGACACCAAACATGAGTTTATGCCTCACCCAAGAAAAACCACCATTCCTAACTAAACCAATAAGAAAAAATCTCAATTTAATGATCCAATCAAAATACATTTATGAAAAAACAAATGAAAATAAATTAACATTTAATTAATTAAATATTAAATATTAATTATTCCATGAAAATTTTAATGCCTCACATTTCCATGAAACTATTATACTTGTTAAAAAACATATTTCAGGACTAACATAGTATTCAGAAAAATTAACCAAGATAACATTCTAGGGTAAAAATACAATTTTACCCCTCTCGAGTATTTAAAGGAAAAAATTCAAATTTCTGCTCAATTTTGTAGTCTAGAAAAAAAAGTCCTTACAAACTCCCCACCATAAAGCTTATAATACCTAGGAATCCTTGGTGGTAAAAAAATTACCATGATCTCATACCAATAATCTGTGCAATTATGCTATCTTAACCATCTAATGACTAGTCCCACAACATCCACAACTCTCTCTCGTCATGAGAGACATTTAACCATGATAAATCATGTACTCCCTACTAAAAGAGTATACTTATCATTACCTCACATCCAAAATCCATGTTCCATAGACCATGATCTACCAATCACTGAATGAAATGATTGGCATTAAGAAAATAAATCACCCCAATCATCAACCCACAACATCAAAAAATCACCCATTCCCACTCCCAAGAATGGTTCCCATGGAAAATGATAAATTTTAACTCAAAAAGTGTCACCATGATCCAAAAACCTATTATGAAATCCCCACCATATGAATTACCTTATAACACTCCTTAATCAAAAATCATAAGCACCTCATTCATAAAACAAAAAAATATATTTTAAAAACTCGACATATAGAAAATGATTTCTCAGTACACTCATGATAATGTTAAGATATTATGAATGATCGTATATGGAATAAGAGTACAAAAATATTCCATCGATATGTGTGTATCAGTTTCCCTAGTCCATTCTCAAATAAAACCTAACTATACTTGAATTTAACCAACTCCTGATACCACATATCCTAACAACATTTCCAAGTTCAGTGACGATTCAACTACCTCACGAAACCCAATTTATTTCTCATGTCACCTCTACTATTGAGTGATGGTTATCATTTATCAAAAATCCAGGGAAACCATTCCCAAAAACATTCATTTGAAACATTGGTCCTTGAATCGAACATTTCCAGTAAATGATTCATTATTTAAATGGTACCATGCACGATGGATGTATAATATTATCACCTGAATCATGATCCCTTGATTTGTCCATCAACAAGTCCAATCTAAATATTTTACATTAAACATAAATATCATTAATACATAAGTTCCCTTAGAACTCATTTTCAAAATCATAAACCTCATTTGTGCTATGATTTATTCCATGATCACCTGCCACTTGGTATCATTCTAGTCATGGGAATCTACCCATGATCCAAAAGGCTACCAAAATAATCCATTGATTGATAAGTTTAGGCACCCAAATAATCATACCCATAAAAATAATTCTTGATATCTAAGAACCCAATGTTATTTCTTAGAAACTGAATTCATCATCAAGCCTATATTGAAAAACCCAAGAAAATCTCTTACATTGGTCTTTACATTAGAGTAAAACCAAAATAATTTCCTAAAAAGGAATCCATAAACCTGGGCTATCCCCTCTTACAGGTTTCCCTTGATCAAAAAAAAAGATCTATAAGGGTCTGAGTCACAACTCATAGAATCATGGTTTCTAACCAATACATACTAGTTAAGTCTCAAAACAGGACAACATGGTCCATCCACCTAGCCCCAAAGGTCATACCTCTCACCAAGGTCACATGTCATGGGTCATCATCCATCACCTGTAAAAATACAAGACATTTTACATGCCTTTCATCACATTCTAAAGAAGGAAAGGATAACATCAAACTACTAAGGTACTTTTTTTTCAATATGGGTTAAATTATATAGGTTTTAAATTCCATGTTATAAAGGAAAAAAACCTACAAGTTTTGATTTTCAACCCATTGGTAACTACTAACTTAAAGATAGAACTCCAATGGACTTATCTTCCAATCATCAGCCTACATGGCCCCGATTCTTTCCAAGCATCATCATATAGTTCTGATCCTACGAGGATCATGGTATCAATAAAAATATGACAAACTAATCCTCAATGGACATCTATATATGGTAATACCCCTTGAGGTTTTAGTTTACTATAAACATTTAAGAACCTATCAACATCGCACTAGAGTATCTGACTAGATAACCATAAATGCTGGTTGGTTATGTAAAATATCCTAGAAAATAAGATAGGAAAACTCTATATAGGTTATTATGAATCTTTAGTTTACTACAATTGAAATTATACAATCACAAAGGGTATAATAGAAAGGAATTATCTCCCAATTTTGACTTACGAGGGTCACCAATACACACTCAATATCATCTCAATGATTCAAGTCATACCACCCACACATGGTTTAGTTGTAAATAATGTTATTTAAAGCTATGTATGAAAAAATTGTATAGGTTTTTATTGAAATTTAAATAACTAAACCTAAGAAACAACACTCTAAAAGGGGTACAAAACATTGTAACGATGTGTCGTATCGACCTACTAGGGCCACTTCACCTCGTGTTCATGAGGATTGAGGTATCATACTCACTTTAGAACATATCAACATCAATAACCTTGTACCTCCATTAGAAGGAAATATATATAAAATTTATCCAAATTGAGTATAATACTACCAAGAACCTATATGGGAAAATACCATTTAGGTATTTGTTGATATTTTAATCAATTTTCCTATGTTTTTAGAAAAACAACACATTAGTAGGCCTATAACATGTGGAAACTATGTTATAAAATATTTTTCCTAAGATGAATCATTCCCTTACTATCAATGAGTCAAAATTAGTCACTTGACTCTCACCAATAGGTCGAGATCTATAAATACATAATAAATCATAAACTCCACACAAAAAGTGCACCACTCAAAGAAAAAAATCATATATAACTATAACATCACATAATAAGAACAATATTACCATAACCCTAGAAACATAAACTTATCACTGGAATAATTGTTCATAAAGTAAAATTCTAATATCCATTATAAACTTCAATACAATATTGATAATCCTATCTATTATATACCAAATAGTAAGATAACAGGAAAGGAAATTACTCTAACTCCACTTTGTCATGACCTGACCACCCCTAATCCCTAAACCTGGTTATCTGACCCCAAAGGTCTCCTATAATACATTATATTCCTTCCAGTAACCTCATATTCTATTAACTATTGAGTTATCTTATTATAATAACGATTGTCCCCACATGCCTACACATGTTCTTTCAGCGTGTTTTGTCATCACTCACACACAAACTTGGAAATTTATCAGGTTTTCACCCATCCTGACCATTACTAAAGGAAAAAAATACTTAATTATGAATTTATAATTATGTAAGATACTAGAAATAAAGGTGTTCCTTTTTTACATGAGTAGTTACATTTATCCTTTTAAGTATCACTTTTCTAGAGGTGTTATAATTAATTTCAAAATTCATAATTATATTATTTCACAATTAGTGCATTTTCTATTCTCATAACCCCTTCCGCTTTGTATATGGTATTTTATCCATTTATTTACCAAATATTTTACTAATATGGGATACCAGGGGTAATTTATAACAATATTTGGGTAATTAATTCTCCCCTTTAAAAATAAGTAATTATGTAATTACTTCACCAATTCTATCTTTATTATCTCTATAATAAATTATTTCTTTATAATTTGAGATCCGATTCATTCCAATTATTACTTCATAATATAATATATTTATGATTATTATATTCACAACTAGAAAACACTGATGAATTATAATTTTAATTTCCTAGTATATATTTTTTGTAACGAAAGAACCACTTAGTGTTTTAATTGATTAATCAGTTCTAAATGTATTAGTGGGTGATTGGATATTTATTACAAACATGCATAATAAAAATGAGTGAAAAATATATATTTGGAGATGAAATTATGTATGGGTTTTATGATTCTATCATATCACACGTTAGTATCATGGAGAGGTGATCCAACAACTGCTATTTTTGGGAAGGGATCATGGAGTGTTTCTCATTATTTCTATGTTTTATCAGTGTTACATCAGTTGTGTTAATTAATTTTAATACCATTTTTTTATGTTTTTATTGAGATTTTTACCTCCATGTTGATGGAAGATCTCTTTATCCAGAGTTTGAACCCCTTATTCCTAAATTAGGTTATGATTTTCTTCCAATGGGACATTTATAGGGGCATTCACAATATTTTCCTTTTAATTTTGGATCCTAATCATAGATCATTCATTTAAAAGTTATAGAAACACAACTTATATTTTTTTGAGGATAAAGGTTATGGATTATTAGAGGTTTGGCCTTTTCTTCAAGATTTAGTTCTTCTCTTTGGGTATATCTCCCAAATTATATAATTATTTAGTTATAAACACAAATCTAGAGATGGAATACTCTATACACATTCATTTTTAAATGTTTAGGTTCCCCCTTGTCTTGGTTCTTTGTTTTTATTTTTCAGTTGTCTTTTATGGTTGGTGTTATTAAGTATTTTTTAAAAATTATATGATGATGTTGTTTCCATTGAACCTAATAAAACTCTATGGGACATTATTGGGATTGTCATGGTTTGTATATGTTAAGGTTTAATTAGGCCCCTTATACTTTTGATAAATATATAATCAAAAATTTATTTCATGGGGATTTGATTTAGTGATTTATCTCAGTTTTCATTTTTGTTTTTTAGATGAGGAGGGACGAAAAAATTGGATGTAGTGTAGTTTTATTAAATCCCCACTAATATATGATATATTGAAGAGATAAATCTATTGGATTTGAATTATTTTTTATATTCTATATAGATCTTGCATGAAATATTTTGAGTTCTATTTCAATTACTTTTTGGGGTTTACTATTTTTGTTTGGTTTTGGTTTGTTTAAACAATAAGGGTGATAGGTGTTTGAAACTATTATGGATGTTGGAATAGTTTTTTTTTCTTGTAGTGTAAGTTGTATTAAATGTTCATTTATGTTGTACATAATTTATGTTTTCTCTTTAGTGTTAGTGTCCACCATATTTCAGGTGTCGATAAGTGGATATGAAATATCTAATAGAAGGATTCATGAGTATAATGATGTTCTTTATGACTAAGGGACTCTCGAGGTGCCTTGGGTTGTACCTAGGGAATACTAAGGTTTATGTTCAAGTTCCAATTGTGTAATTTTGGATGTGAATGTGTTTTGATTAGTAGGTCGATAGTACTTCATTTTGGGCTTGCCATTTATGCCAAAAAGTGTATGTTTTAGTTCTACCTCACTACTTCTTATTAGAAATGATGGATTTTAGGGGAGTCCTTTTCATCAAAATGGAAGTTTTTTTTCTTTTTTGGGATTTTGTGTTTATATAATTGGGGTCAGGTGAACATTTGAGGCCCTAAAGTTTGTACCTATGACTCTTTATATTTTTATAGGTTGTTGTAATTTATTTTACATGAGGAATAAATAATTGTAAATTTTTTCCTAAAATACCACATAGATATAGAATCAAATAATGAAATAGATAACACTGAGTGTATAAAAAAATTACATAGTGTAAAATCATTTGGATATTTTACTTTATCCATTGTTATCTAAAAATATTATCCTTAATCCCCATGTATATTCCATGTTAGATTAACTTAGTTATAGGGGAATTGATTAGGGAAATTTCTTATCTTCTTATAGTTAAAGAAAATAAAATTTATTAATTATCTCTTGATGTTGAAAATAAGTAGTTGTTTACCATTATTTTATCATTTAAAGAAAAATATTAATCCTTTCATGCATTTCCCTAAGTGTTTGGTCCTAGTTTTTCTAAATATAAGGAACTCAACTTTTCCATTATTTTCATTTCTAATGGTCCTTCCCATAGGGAATTTTTTATCCTCTTCTCTGTAGGTTTTATTTTTAAAATGGATAATATTGAGAAATTATTATCATTCCTGATATCACTCAATATTAATTTTTTATACGATTAAAAGGTTTTGGAGGATAAATATCATCAAATAATTGGATTTAAACCATTAAAGAAGGGACGCATCTTTATTTATAGATTACAGACGTAATATGCAATATACTTTTCTAACCATAAGAAATTAGCCTCATACTCAACCACTATATATTATTTATCTATCTTAGATTCAAATTATTTATATTATATTTTATTCTGTTGATCCCAATGAAAATATTTTCCTAGAAAATATCTATAAATTTATTCAACTCATTTTTTTTCTTTTTCCTCTCCCTTATTATTTTTACTCAAGGACCACTATTGATTAACTTTTCCCCTAAACGATATATATCCCTGCCAACATTTTATTTCTTGGTAAATCCTAACGCTATAAAAATCATCTATAAAGACTTTATCCATTTCTCTACCACCATTAGATTAATAGACCCACTAAAATATGGAGGCTGTTTCCTAATAAAATAACCTAAATTTATTTATCGCCGTTAAGGGAATAATGCTTTCTCTATGTGATAAAAGATATTTATAATAACCTAATCTAGTTTCCCTAGAATAGTAATAATCCATTTAGTACCAACATTATCATGATGATTTAGTTGTTCCCCACATTTTCCCCGATTGTTTTCATGGATTTAATTCCTTCTAGAAGTCATCATTATCTAGAAAATGGAATAAATTAATCAGTTATATGATAAACTGTAAATGTATGAAACATGATTCATATATAATGTACTCCTAAAATTATGTCCTATAAATTTTATAGTATACTTATCAAACCAATTATTGAATAATGTATATAATTTTCTAAATGCAGAGTCCATGTTCTCTAACTATATTCATATAGATCTTGTTCTTAAGGACTACCATAAACCTTGCTATAATACCAATTGCAAAAACCTAAAACCAATTCACATAGATCTAGTGGAAATTTTATTAAGTAGTAATAAAATTACATAAAATCTCTTTCCCTTGATCAATTTTTATTATTCATTACGAGACTAAATATATCAACATTCCATTACATTAAAAAAGAGATATATTACATCATAAAAATGAATATTATTTTCTTTTAATTATATTGTTGGACATTATCATATATTGTATTCCTCTTGATTACTTGGGGAAATGGGAAACATATGAAATAGGTGAGGTAAGAGGAACAACAATGTATATAGTACAATAGAAGCTAATATGGAATAATAGTGGAATAAATAACATAGAAAGAATAAATAATCAATAGGATAAGTATAACATAATTAATGGAAGTCAATAGAAAAAAATAAATAATCTTATAATGATGGTAATTGATAATTTTGGGTAAGATAAACATGTTGTCAAGGCCTTGTTCCAAGACATGATTCATAACAAGTAGGTATACATTGTATACTCTAGTTAATTAGGTTATGATACCAGCTAGTGCACTCAAGGGAAATATAATTATAGAGATCACTAATCACTTTATCTAATATAATGCATTATAATAAGATTACATAATTTCAGAAATCATAAACATACTTTCAAGTCCATATATAAAGAATTAATATATAATGGGAAATTATACACCAAATATCACAACTAATTGTCTCAATAAACCTACTAACTTACTAAAGAACTATATAAATATGAGACATAATAATCACATAATATCTTCTAATTCAGTCCATTATATACTAAATTATCAATCCAAAACATGGAATAACATTCAAAAAAATGGCAAAATTAAAAATAGTTATCATAATTACTCATTGAAGCGTATCCTAAATAATTTTCCCATACAGAACAGAGGATTATATATAAATGTAAATATATTTAAAAAGACAATTAATTAATAAATATAACCTTGTGAATTCCAAATAAAATTATTAAGAATAATTATGGAATATTTTTTTTAAATAATTACCCTATAAATTGAAAAATATGGAATTATTGTTATTAGGTTCTTATAAAGAAAAACATAAAAAATGTATTAAATAAAATTGTATACATGTATTTGAAATGGTAGGGTACCCAATAAGTTATGGATAAATTCACCATAGAGTTAGGATTAAGTAATCAAAATTATTTGATAGGTTTTATGGATTTTCAATTTCATTATGTATAAACTTCTAGGTTGATATGTTTTGATGAAAAAGGACAAAATGCATCAAAATTGTGCTTAATCCACTTAGCACCTAATATAGGATCCACCAGATACATCCTCAACACACTTACTTAGAAAATGTACCCGTATTAGGAATAATATATCTATAACAAAACATATAAATTTCATATTAAGGTATTTTTTAATATAGTAAAACAAATTTTTTTATACCTCTTGGTTGAATTTCAGCATTATAACAACTTATTAACAAAATAAAATGGAAAATAAATGAGGTCTCACATGAATATGATATCATAATAATAATAATTAAAATTATATTATAATCATATTATAATAATAAGTTTTAAATTTGAAATGATAATGTAATGAAAAAGAAAATAGGAATTGAAAAGAGAGAGAATAAGGTCCCTAACCACTTTTGAGCTTCTTAGAATAAAGGATACCCTTAGAACTAGAAAAACACCTCAATATTTGAGAGATATCTATGAGGAAGACTACTTGCAATATTTATGAAGAGATAACTCAAACTTGGAGTAAGGATAAATTATGATATGATGGGAATTTATATGTGTGTTTAGTAGAATCCCTTGGAAAGAAGTGTTAACTATTTCATTTTTTCATTTTCTCAAGTATTACACTACCACATATGTTGACACATTACCTCAATTAATGTAATAATATAATAATTAGTGAAAATATTATATAAATAGTGTTATCTTGGTTGTATTTAGTCATTATTAGCTATATATTATATCATATTTTTAGTATTTCATAGTATTTTACTATTCATTATTGTATTGTACCTTTTTTTACTAAAAATTACCAACTTCAACAACTTACCCAATTTATAAATCCTGATTCAAAATATGTAATCTAATTTTTTAAATCCCTTCATAAATTATATAAATCATAACTTTTCAATATGTATGACAATCTCAATATAAATGTGGTATTGGAATTAATTTTATATTATTACAAAAAGAAATTACACAGTAATACTACCTAACACCTAAAAAAACCAATCATTATACAATTATAAAAAATAAATTTAATGTATGAAATTTTGATAGTTTAATGGGGTGGTTTAGTCAATATTTATTTAGTATTTATTTCTATTAACTTAAACTTCTCTGATAGACTATTCCACTTGACCTGCAATTATTTTTGTTTGACTTGAGCTTGTTCAAAGTCTATCTTTAGTGATGAAACCTTGGTTATTCCACCGTTTTTTTCTTCCCATGGATTAACAAGTTTATAAATTTATAAATCTCATTACAAAAATCCCTAAAAATACTAAAGCTTAGTAAAAAAATATGAGTACCCAGGCCAGATCCATAAAGACAAGGTACAAAACACTTCAACTAAATATTTAAGACTATAATCTAAATTAAACAACAACTAATTATAATTTTGGAATAAAAAAGAATTATACTAGTTCCTAGAAATTACAAATTCTAGTTTATGAAATAATAAATCATAAAAGTGATGAATTGAAACTTCTGAAGTTTCTAGAATCATGTCTAAGTGAATCCCTTGGTCAGTGTAAACATAATCCAATAACTAATCTTTCCTTTTATCATGGTCATATACATTGGATTACCTATAGATAGAGTAAACCAAGACTCTGATTAGATATAGAATATTTCTAACTCAATGGTCATGGTGGAAACTAAACCCTAAAAATTCACTAAATAAAACTCTATTTTTCAAATGATAATGAAAATGTATTATTTAAATGAGAGATATATATAATAAAACAATAAATTAAATAACTATTGACAAATATCCCAAAATAATAAACCAATTAAAGTAAATAAATCCTATTTTATTATAAAAAACTGTAAAAAAAATACACTCTCATGCTATCTATGTGAGGGAGAGAACAAAAAAAAGAAGAAAAAACCCTAATAGACTCCAAAAACATCCTATAATTGAGCAATAACAGTGGTACTCCTAGGATTTGATGATTTTTAGTGTAGAACCACCTCTTTATTTATAGAAAAAACATCACCTATATCATTATCCATATATCTCAATCATATCTAGGTCATATATCCTCTTTATCTATCCTTATATAACAAGAAAATAAAATTTATAGATAATAAAACAAACCTCATAGAAAATCACTTATATCTCCCCTAAAATATTTCTTAAATTATCTTAGAGAGAGGGAATGGAATGAATTTTATATGTGATGTATATATACTCACCACCACATGGTTTTTCCACCTTGAGAATTTTATCTTCATTATTACACTACATCCTGGAAAAGACCTTCGATGCCCATGTCATAAAAATCCTACAGCTAGAAAAAAACATCCCTAAATAGTATGAACATGTGGCTATTAGTATTTAAAGTAACTTCTTATTGCTTCAGGTATCTTATCTAACTTTTCTTATAAACACAACATCACATTGATAGACACATAGAAGGACTCCTAAATTTACATTTTTATTTCACCTAAGAACCACGAGAAACCCCTCTATGAAATAGTACTCATTTTTTATCCCTCAAACATACCTATGTGAAATTAACTTTCATGTTGTTTGAATGATAATTTTAGTCATTGTTTTATTCATGCATTACCATCATCAACCTTATGCCTATTTATTTCACGCATAGATGTTTCAATATTCAGTATACATGAATTTGATATTTTTTATTTCCAACATGGGTTTTCACATGAAATTTCCTAAAGCATTCCTATTTCATGTGACTCCCCTAAGTTTGATACAAAGCTACACCTTGAATATCCATGGAAGATTAAGTGTTTTATAAAATAAGCTAGCATGACATGATTTACAGAATCCTTAAGGATAATGAAGAAAGAGAAGTTAAGACAACACAATTCCACTAAATCTCTACACAATTTCATTTTTTACCATAGACACACACTTCTACATCCCACTTTAATAATTATCCTAGACTTATACCTCTTCATATATGTGGAAATAAAATCCCTCAACCATAAATTTCCATAGTACCACCTTGTACCCTGACCACTTGCATCAACTTTCACCCAATACCCTCTTACATTGGGCCTTTTATTCATATGTGGATATTCCTAGTACTTTCCCACTATAAAAATTCTCATTTTATTACAATTACACCTTATATATGCTATTATTAAACTTGGTCAGTTCTTTTATAGTGGTTGGATACTATAGTATGCTAGTTTAGGCTTACCATTAATTTTACCTCTTCAAAACATAATACCTTTGAAATGTTTTTATATTTTTTTGTTATTTTTTTCCAAAGTTTCCCCAAATATCAACATGAATATTTCCTACCATAAATAAATAAAAATATATTTAATTATTTAATAATACCCATTAAATAGTGAAGAATATTATTGAAAATCTTTGTTTAAAATATAACATTCAAATTCCCCCACACTTATACATTTTCTTGTCCAAAATCATGAGATGTCTATATAATCACAAAAGAATCCCATATCACTAGTATTTTAAATATCATGGCTAATAAAATAAAAGAATTATATCAATAAGAGATAAGATTTAAAGCATCACATATGATATTTTTTTTGTTCAAATCCTTATTTTTATAGAAAAATAATTAATCCTTCAATTTACTTTCACATAGTAAGGATGGTAATTTTCCTAAATTACATTCATATTTCTTGGTTAATTATTAAAATTCATGGAAAAATATGATATTGCACACTTGGATAACTTTCTCTCATCACTCAGGGAATATATTGAACAATGCTATGCTCATACCTCAAGTAAATGTTTCCCAACCAATGTATTGCAATAAACCTCAAATATCAATATATTAATGGAAAATAAAAAAATTAATCAAGAGGAATTTCATAAATGGTTCATATGAATCTGAATAAGAGGGCAGGTAAGTAATATATAAAAAATAAAGCTAAAAAATAGGCTAATATCTAAATTAAATCTAATTATAGTCAATATAAAATAAAAATGAAACTAATCCTAGGAATATAAAATCAAAAACAATACCCAAATCAAAACACATGATCATAAATCATGAAAATAAAAAAAATTAAAAATTTACCCTCTTTTGATATTTTCTTTTTTCAATCATTAATCTCCCAATATATTTCAACAATAATTTTTAATTTTTTTTATAGAGGGAATAAAATGAAACACAATGATATTAAATCCATGATCCTTTCCACATACCCAATTATAATGTTTCACACCACACTTTTCTAATATAAAGAATCCCCTTTCACTATATACAACCTCTTCCCCCTTACTTATTATTTTAAATATCAAGAAAAATACCAAGAGTAGTGTTTGAAGGAAAAATAGTCTTATAATTTGACTTCCTTATTGAGGTCATTCATGGATTTTATGGGCTTAAAATAAAGATAAAATTTAAATTTATGTCTCATGGGGTATAAATGTATCAAAATAAAAATGTATTAGTCATATTAATATGAATTTATTATTTTATATATTTGAAAAGATATCATTGCAAGTTATAATAGTCTGCATACCCCAAGTTTCTCTCAAGAAATTATTATAAATATGAATGTTAAAAATTAACATAGAACCCTCCTAGGAATGTGAAACATATGAATTTTGATAATAAATCATAGAAATAATAATAATAAAAATCAATAAACATAAACTTCATAAAAACAATGCATGAAAAATATTAGAAGAATTTTATTTTCATAAATCAACCAATCCCCCCAAACCACAATTCTTTAAGTTGATACCCTTATAGTTATCCTTAAACATTCACCTACCAAGTTTGTTATCTAATATTATTAATGATGATATAAAAATCATGGAATGATAAGATTCTAAAGAAACTTTACATCCTAGGTAATAATATAGAATCAACCTTAAGTGTGGCATGAAAATTCTCTTAGAAATCAATATGATCACACTATAGGTAAGTGGAATAAATAAACCTTAAAAATAATAATACCATATCATTTGAAACTCCCCATTCCACTTTAAATTTTCATTTCTTGTTCCATTCATTATCATGGAACTACAAAATCAAAATATCAAAGTGAAATCCCAAAGTCTACCCTAAAATTAAACAAAAATGGAATAAGGGTAATTTACAATATATCCTAAAAACAAATTACTAATAAATAATCCTTAATAAAGTAATTAAAACATTGGTTGCCTCTTAAAAATCACTTTTTTCATGGTCCTTTATAAATACATTACCTTTTATTGTATCACCCAACAAGAGTATGTTAATAAATTACACTATGAATATTTATCCATGGATAAATTTTGTTCTCCATAATAATATCAATTCTATTCCTCCTTATTAAAATTCTATACATTCTTTATTTTGGATCGAACTAAAATTTGGACAGTCTTAGAGATTAGAGAAGAATCCTAGGGTTTGTCAAAAACCTATAAAACCCAAATTTTAATTCTTCCCAACACTCCTAAAAATATTCAATATTAATACATGTTTTATTATCTTTCACCTACTCCTCCCTCTTCTCTTCTTCGTTGGATGCTTATTCTTCTTCTTCATTCTCATCCAGACTATATCTAATAGCCTGAGATTTTATGATATATTTCAATTTAAATTAATTAAATTTTTTCAATATCTTGATTTACATACAACACTGGACTTATAAACAATTATTATACTATATTTAAATGAAATATAATTATCAAAAACAATTTCTAAATCACATTGGATATACTATTGATCCAAAATAATTATTTGGAATATTTTATTTATGATAATGTTTTTTTATCATGTATGATTTATTTAAAGGATATTTTATTTTATTTCAAAAATAATTCATAAAATTAAAATTATAAAAAAATATAGTTTACAAATTAATTAATTGGTTAGAAATGAAAATAAATTCATTCAAAGGTAAAAGAGATGCTAAAAAATAAATTTTATAAGTGCAATGTGTTTTTCTCTTAATTAATTAAAGTAATAACTATTGATAAATTATTTTAATTATATTTATTTATTATATATTCAATAAAATTATTCAACAGCCATGTACTATTTTTTACTAGGCAAGGAATGAAATTTATTTTAGTTTTATGCATAAAAATATATTAAAAAATTGTTTTCATTGCATTTTGTAGGATTATTTTAAAATTAATTTCTTCCACTTATAGAACCTAAATTTGAAAAAATGGTTTCCATATTTGGAATCTAAATTTATTAATTTGGTAAATAAGTCAATTTCATTTATGTTCATAATAAATGGTAAAAATAGTTAAAAATTTATTACCATAGTTAGAGTTGAAATAGGTTTACCAGGTGGGGGGTTAACTAAGAGATAAGGGTAAAAATTACACATAAACTTAAATAAATATAATTGGATGAATATAGTTATAAACTATACTATATTATCATATAATTATTGTCTCTTTAGTTTTAAAATCACAAGAAAGTTCCTGTATATTATTTAAATATGTTAAGTAATTCCTTGTGTGTTCTTCCCCTTGCTTATAAAAGGGATCCTATTATCGCACCATAATCAAAAAAATTTAGAAGTATATCTCATAGAGAACCAAAAAATACCTTCTTAGATTCATTCTCTTTATTCTTGATATTTTTAATGAAACTTAATTTTTTATTATCAAAAACACTTTTAAGGGAAAAATAAGAAACCCCATGTTTCACCTTGAACAAGAATTAAAGGGGAATACATCATTATTAAAAGATAACTTGAGTATATTAGCATACTTATCCCTAAAAAGTTTTTAAGAGATAGAGGTAACCGATGTTTTGGTATCATATTTTATAAGGTCTGCAAATCGAATCACAAGCTTGTACCAAATTTTCATGTACTATTCTTGGTTAATTTTCAATTCATTGAAGCCTCTACTAAGATAATATTCTTCTTATTATTCCAATCACTTTGATCTCTATTACTATTCACAATAATAGTTATTTCCATCATATTATCACTATATTATGTTGCAGTATTTATTATAAGGAATTCCTATTCTATTTTTTCTCTGGAATGCATAAGTAGCTCAATTGGTTGCATAAATTCCAATATGATCTCCTATAGGTCACCACTAAGGGTAGATGCCCCATAGTCCACAAACTCTACTTGAATAGTATTTACATTAATGTTTAGAACTCCTTCCATCACCTTAAATTTCAACTTTCTAGCAGATCATGTCTCTATTGGTAATGACAGATAGTAATAGTCTTCTCGGCCTTCCTTACTACCTCATTTTCGCTCCCTCCTCCTCGGACTACATAGGTATCTACCTTGAACTTCTTATGAACTATCTCCTAAGAGAGGAGTAGATGAATCATCATTGTAACATTCCCCAGGTATTCCCCACTCCTCATTGAAGTTTGTTTTCCAAATCTGCCTCCTAGACATGCCCTTCATTTCTCAATCCCACAAAGCAGTTACCCAACTTAATAACTGACAACTCTATCCTCGGACACTTAAATTGGCTCATTATCTAGAGATACCTCTCTTCAAGTGTTACCAAGACATGTAAACTCTACCTCTGTATAAGAAGAGGCCTTGAGGTCCTTTGAACATTCCTCATCAACCTTTCGTGTTTCCACTTCCCAGTTGGTATCACTAAAAATCTCAAATTTTGATACCTCAAATGGTATGAAATCAATAACACCTATAACAACATATTTTTATTCATATGATCCCACATTTCCCAAATAACCTTGTAAAACATGGGTGGAAATACCCCGGTCTCCCTTCAGTCGACTGAAAACTTAAGATACCAATGGATTACCCTCACAAGAATCGCATTGTACATAATTTTCCAAATCTGGATCAGAACCAACATCCAAGTGGCTCTTCTCAACCAGACCTTCAACATGAACTTGTCCATTGACACTATCTTTTAAAGCCACCTCTATATAAGAATCAATGTTCTTGGATCCACTTCTACATGCTAACTTTTTATATCTGATTTTATTACAGGAAGAATAGAATTCAATACAATTCTCAAAATACATAAACAATTTCCATTTAAACTCTTCCCTAACATAGATCCACGCATAATGAGTTGGAAATTTAGTGACATCAACTTCGAAAAATATTTATGGAGACACTAGATGGAAAACTATGTGCGTTCTACTATCTGAACTCAAATACCATCCCACCAAATTCCCTATCATACTCAAAATTATAGGGTTTTGAAGTGGTAAGGTAAGTTCAGGGAAGCCTACCCAAATCTTTTTAGTTATGGAGTCTCATTTCTTGTGAAAAATGAAATTCCACTGAAAGAGGTAGAGGCGCAGGCTGTTGAAGCTATGGGGGAACTAGACCAGATCCTAATTAGGTCATCCTCCAAAACCAAATAAATCATCAAATTCCTTTTATTGAGAATACCAACCATAGAATGATCCTAAAATCCCCAAGTCCCAAAAATGCATCAATCTAAGGCATCCACCAAAGGGAGAAATTTCTTTAAATGATCAAACAATGTAATATTAAAGAGAGATGAAGTATTAGTAAACTCCAAGGGAGATATAGGAAACTGAGGAATATCATTGAATAGATCTGGGATCTTAGGGAATAAATAAATTTTCAGGTAGAATGGAATAAAATCAGGGTTTTAAAGGTGGTAGAAAGAATGAGATGAATCTCCTTTGAAGGGCGGTGAAGGTCCCTCCCCCACCAATGGGGGAGGGACCGACACAATAGCCATCACTATCACAAGCCAGGAGCCTATATCTCTAAAAACCTTGATGAGAATGCTATTCCTAGTTTCCCATTCCTAATCTTCTGGTCTTACCCTTAGGCCATCAAAATAATTCTTAAGGTGTAAGCCAAAGGTGATATATCAAAGAAGAGGTAGTCATCTTACTAGACTCTTTAAAAGTTTAATTCTATTTATAATTCATTTAAATATTTTGTATCCATATTAAAATAATAAATCATGTATCATAAATATACTGATATATTATTATGATTATGGAAAAAACATTTTTCATCACCTTTCTTATCCGATGTGAAATACAAGCATCACTTGTGCATATCTACGGACTACTATCTCTATGAAGTGATGTATTTAATTTTCCAATACCAAATTTCATAGTTTGTTTTTATTATAGATTAAATGATTAAATATTATATTTATGAAATAATTATTCATATATAATAATAATATCTTATTTACCATCTTACCTTTCCATCCATTGGAAAATTATAACGTCACTTGTGTGTACGTGAGGACTACCACCTCCATGAAGGAACATGATTTTTTCATTTCCAATTTCCATGGATAGTAATAAAGATATATTTCATGAATATATATGATATTTATGATATAATAATGATTTTATAAAAGTAAATTATTATATATATTTATTTCATTTCATCTATCAAAAAGTGGTAACATCACTTGTGTGAACATATGAACTACCATCTCCACAAGGTGATGTAATTTATTTTTCACCACTAATTTTTATGAATTTTCTAAAATTGTATAAAATGAATAAATAATATAATTATGACCTGTTTTATGTTCTTTATATGATGAAACCATGAACAAGGTGCGATAAATAGAACTATTAAACTGAAACATGCATTGAGAAAAGACCCATTTTCACCAGAATAATGTTTTTGATGAAGAATTGTTAATAAAAAGGATAATAAGAAATTATAAGGGAATGATATATAAATAAATATTTTATTAAAATTATTTTATAGATTTATAATATATATATATATATATATATTAATTATACAAGAGGTTTGAGTGCATACAAAGCAGGATGAGACTTGAGGTGAGGGATTTATGATATAATCTCATTTCTTTTTGAGATTGTCTATGTTAAATTTATATTTAGGGAAATTATATGATACTTATATTTTAAAAATAATATATTTATTTTATCCTCTATAAATTTTTGTGGTTTTAATGTTTATTTTTCGTTATCATCTCTTTGGTATATAAAAATATTAAGAAAATATTTTAAAGAAAAGTCGATATTATTTGTTCTTTGGTTGATGAAAGTTCTATTCCATGTCCATGTTCTTTAATATATTTTCAATAATTTTATTTCCTATGATAAAATTACTATTCAAAGTCATCTAAAATCATATATTACTTTTTTTTAAATTTTTTAAAATTATTCTTCTTGTATTTTTTAAAATGATACTTTTGGACCTTTTACCAAAAGTGTGAATGAATCTTTATTTTAATGTTTACCAAACTAATAGATTTTACCAATATTGTAAGAATTATTTGATTTTTAGATCAAATTATAAGTTTACATAGTTATTTTCAAAATATGATCTTTCTAAATATTCTATATTTTTTTAATTTTTAATGATACTGAATTAGAATGATATTTTCCCATGTTTTCAAAGAAATGTTCAAATAGACTTTTAAAGGAATTTTTCATCTATGACAACATCATTTAAAGCTTATTATACTTCATTAGATATATTATATAATGATAATGTCAATTTTATTTCTATATATGGATTATAATTATGTGTTGATTAAATGTTTATAAAATCCATTTGTTTTCCAAGGGTTATGATATGGTGAAATGATGAATGTTTTATGATCTTACAGAACCCATATGTGTGATTTTAATCATAAAACAGGTGGGTACATTATAGATATATAATTCATTGGGTAATGTGATATATATATATATATATCTAATGAGATGAATATGATAAGTGTGGAAATTATTTCGAATATCTATATTCACATTTTGATGCGTGATTATGATTTCTTTTAGCTAAACTCACAAGATTATGCTTGTACATGATTAAGAATAGATACTTTCCAAATATTATGATTTCATATGCCTATGATGACACATTATGATGTTATGAATAATGAATGATTATTTCTTCTTTAAAAACCTTATTAATCATTCTTTTGCATATAACATGATTTAGAAGTTTTTGATCTACGATTTTATGAGTATGAATCTCGTATGTTGAGAAAATTAAATTGACTCTATTATCATATCCTAATGTTCATATTATACTCACTTATGAATGATATATACCTTGTTTAACCTTACTAAGCATATAATACCACTCTTTCTTATGTTTTTCTTCCCCATATTTTGATGGAAGGTTCTATGTACGATATGTATAGAAGGGTAAAAATATGAAGAACTTTGTGGCTGATGTTGAAGATATTTTAAGAAATAAGTACATTATGTATCTAGTGTCCAAAGACAATTGGCCTTTATGGTCCTTAGTAGTGTATAATTGTGACTTCCCTTCAATCATAAGGTTGATTCCAAATGTAGCATTTATTATCCATATGTTCAATATTCAAACGTAGGGTATAAATAGTGATTCCAAACATTAACATAGGGTAGATATTCAATATGTTAATTCCCTAAACATAAGGTTTCTAATCCATATGTTTACTATTTCAAACATAGGGTTTAAATAAACCTTTAGGAAACTATACAACTTGTATATAGATATTTCAATAATTTTTTAGTGACCTTCAACAAAAGATTTATCCATCTACATAGAAGACTTATATTTATGAAATATCAAAATCTGTATAATAGAGTAAGAATCTAAAAAATATAATTTAATATCTTTTGATATCTTTGAAAAACTGAATCAATAATATTCTTGAAAAATGTAGATAGAAAAATGCATTCCCAATATTTGGTGAATTTATTGACCATCCAAACCACTTTTTCATCCATTTATGTAAACTGATAAAATCAAGATAAACTTATTTAATTTCCATATCCCTAGGTCTCAAGTTATTTTGATATATTTAGAACTTTAAGAAAAATAAAAACTATATGTTTTCAAATCTGTTCACTGTACAGTTTATAAACTTGCTTCAGAAAATCCAGTGATTTTTTAGAGTATCAGAAAATCATTTTCAAACATTTATATAAACTAACTATGTTTAGATAAACTTCTTATCTATCCAACAGTATAATGTTCCCATGTATTTATTAAATTTATTTTGATATATCATTATAATACCGAATTGAATTTAAGTTGAAAATTGAAATACCACTTGAATAGCTTGTAACAGCTTCAGTGAATTTTTTCACTATCAAAACAATTAAATTGTCTTTTGACATAAAAATATGAAATGAAGATAATATTATTATATTTTAAAAGGAATAGACACCATTAGAATCTGATCCATATTTATTTTGAAATAAAATAACACTTTTATGTACTAAAATCTGAAAAACATAACAAATTTATTAGAAAAAAAGATTGGTAGGTTGAAGTAATTATCAAAAGAAAATAAAAACGAGAATGGAAAGGAGAAACTCAATAATCTCTCCATTATTGATAATTACAAATCCCAAACTTATCATCTAATTTTCTTCCCCTTTTAAGGATCAAATAGATGATTTCTTCTATATATTAAATAATACAATACATTGACCCATTTTATAAATAATATGAATTTGAAATTTTAAGTAGGAAAAAAGATTTTAAAATTTGAAAAAAAATTCTTCCCCTAAAAAAAATTAAAATTTAATAAATAAAATTTTCTTCTTATTTTTATATATTTTTTTAAAATATTTAAAATTTTAATAATTTTTTTAAATACTTATAATTTGAAATTTTTTTAAAACAATAATAAAAAATTAGTTATTTTAAAATATATTCTAAATAAATACAATAATATAAACTCCCCCTAAATTCATGCTTACTTAAAAAAATAATTTATAATCAAGGAGCCGTGAAAACATATAAAATATTATTCAATGATTAATAAGGGTTTTCAATGAATGTATTAAACCATTTAATTTATGTCATAACAATAAAACATTTAAACACATTTTAAATATTTAATATTACTTCCCTTAAGACCAATAATAAATATTTATGATATTCATTAAATTTAAATAATTGATTTTCAAGTAATTTAAATAAATAAATAAATAAATATATATTAAAAAATAATAATAATAAAGGATTTTAAAATAATTTAATTAAAGTATTACGTATTTTATATCTGAACAAAAAATTTTAATATAATAATATAACAATGTATCACAAACAAAATAATATTAATTTAGCACATAAAATTAATTTAAATATTAAAACATTAAACACATTCTTACACACAAGATGACCATTTATATAAAATCTTAATAGAAAAATGGATGGTCATTGATTAATAAACTAAATTAACGAGTTAACTCATTTGATAAAATAATAGTGTTAAAATATTTAGTTGTTTAATCATAAGAATAATTAAATGTAGAGGAATAAAAGATAAAATAATAAAAAAATTCCCCCATGTATAAAAAAGTTAGTACATTTAAATTGAATATTAAAATTGAAAATTAAATATTTCCTCAATTAACAGTTCAACCTCTAATGAAGTTTCTATTTAATAAAATAATAAATAAAAATATAATAAATTCCCATAATTTTTATGTAGCTACTTGATGATATAATGATGGCATTCAGTGGAACAAACCTGTAATGTATCAAATACAAGTTTCTTTTGGTACCTATATACTTTTGGGTCTGGTAGTGTTATTAATTAATGATTTAGGTAACTAAATATGTTTATTTTGATCCAACATTTTATATTTAAATATAGATAATGATTTCAAATAATGAACATACTTGACACCAAAAAATTGAGATTTTCTAAAATAAAAGTCATTCACTTAATTTCTATTAATAGAAAAATAAAAATATTTAACAATGGATATGATTTTCCATTTAAACCCAGAAGAAAATATTTTTTATATAGTTTTGACTTTTATCCATTACTACCATTACCGAGTTTTCCTTTATAAATTTAATTTTAACCAAGAATTTGATTCAAATAATTCTCTCCCTTGACAAACATACTTGAATCTTTCTTTAATTTATCAACATTATCCAAAATTTCGTTATTTTTTGTTTCATGTAGAACATAAGAAATTTTGGAAAAATTTGATATTAAATCAACAATCTATTTGACAAGTTATCATTATCAATTAAAATAGAATCACAAAAATTTCTAATATTTTTATGCTCTTTCATTAAATATTAAAATTTTTATTGAAGCATAAATCAAATATTATTCAGTTAATCATAAGAAAATATTTCAGAATTAAAGCATTTAGAGGAAGAATATTGTACCTCATCAACATGATCCATAAGACATAGATTAACCTTTTGATTTTTAGTCTCATATTCTGAATTTGTAGTATATGGATCATTTTAATGATCATATTAATTACTAGCGTCCTTCATTACATTATTTTAATTTTATTTATATTCAGTTTTCTTTTAAGCTTTAGGAAAAGGATAGTCGGGTCTCAAATGACCTTTTTTTTACACTCATAACATCTGACTTATTTCTATTTAATCAACTTAAATTTCTATATTATCCTTTTATATAGCTTGCCATTTTTTTAGCAAGATGTAGTAGCTCATCAGTAGTACTTTAATGACTATAATATTCATCATAAAATTCATCCATCAAAAAATTGAGTGAAACTATTTCCTTTTTAATAGAAATATGATTTTTAGCTTCTGGTTTCATCTCTCCTTCATACATCATCAAGGTTCTCATCAATTATTTCATAATTAATTATTTTACTGGTGCGTATTGTCGAATAGAAGCTGATATTACATTCCAGTTAGATGGTAAAAATCTAAGTACCTTTAACACATGAAATAGTTATGGAATTGGAGTTACCAAGGCAACAACATCAATAAAAACTTCTGTTAATCTTCCATTCATCTGAGTGATGCTGTCATATTCCGACATCCTAAATGTGTCAAATTTAAGTTTTTCATTATTGAACCTTAGTTGTATAACATTTCCATTTCCTTCATATGAAATACCAATAGTCTACCACATCTCATAGGAAAGCACATTGAGAAACATGATTAAATTTATAAGGACCAAGATCACATATAATTTCATTCGTTGCTTTTGAATTGATATCAAACTTAGCTTCCATATCAGCAACCCACTTTTCCGATTATCTAAGGATTTCATAAGGTTTTAAAATATTCATATAAAATTTGAAACCAATATTCTTTAAATATATAGTCATGTGAGATTTCCTTCATCTATAATTATCACCATTAAAATAAGGAGCACAGATCATCGACATACCTTCTCCGAAATTTACCATTGAGATTTTTCCTCATCTGAATATTTTACTCAGGCTTGTTAGAACCAAAATAAATCTTCAATATTCCAAAATATTCTACCCTCTAATACCAATTTTTGGGTTGGAATGGCTATGACGATGAAACAAGTGGGTGGGTGGGGGGGGGGGGGGGGGTGGGGGGGGGGTGAATTGTGTCCTTTTAAAAACCTTAATAATATTAAAACGTCCCTATTGAAATGAAGAAACACTTTCCTTCTCTCTTAATGTAAAGTGATAAATGGAAATAAATAAAGGAAAAGAACACAAGGATGTATAGTGGTTCGGGGAACATAAATACCCTTGTCCACTCCACCAATGCTCTACTACACAAGCTTCGTAGTTTTCACTAATAGGTCCTCTAATCATAAGAAATTCCAATCCACAACTGAGTGTAGGAAGTTGACAACTTACATTGATTTTATAGGGACTTTTGGTTCTTTTATGGGGAACTGTATATCCACATCTTAGTACAAGAAGATGACACTCCACCACGAATGAGTCCAGGAAATTGATACTTCACCAAATCAATAGAGATTGATTTTGTTGATGGTACAGGTTCAACTTCATAGTTTGCAACATCAACTAACCGATGAAATCAGATCTTCAATATAGCACAAAAGTAGTAAAAAAATAATATTCAATGTCGATAATTCTACATATTATTCTTAAAATAGTATCACATAGATCAAATATGTTTTCACATGATTCCATTTTCTTTACACCATGATAAAATACGAATGAATAAAAAAATTCCAATTCTATTTTAAAAAGTGTCATGCATTAATTTAAATATTTTTAGTACCTTCTTTTTAACAGAATATTAACATCTCTTATTTTGTGTGTATATATATTTTACCTTCTAAAGAGAGATATATATATAGAATAAATATACCACAATTGTAATACAATTCCTCTTCCTTAGGATACCCAAAATAAATAAAGTCAATGGCCTTCATAAATATCCTCAATAATAGCATAACCCCATTTCCTCTTTATTACTATAGAATAAATATCTAATGAAAACATTAAAAATATTTTTAATAACAAATTAAATAATTTATCCAAAATAATAGAAATGTTGAACTATTTAAAACACCAGTTTAAGTCCATTCAAACCTCCTTAAATATAGTCAATATAGTTCCTTAAAACTACAAGCACAATTAATGATGAATATTTGAAATCAAAATCAATCAAAGAGATTTATACCATCCCTTATAAATATGAATTACATAATACATTGCATGTGATCCATTGAATTGGTCATAAAAAAAACTTTATAATGATCATTAATACTAAGAAGACCATTTCAGAAATCACGCAAAAATATTGTGGATTTAAAACAACATCATTGAAAATTCAAACATATGGTTCCTTCATGTAATAAAAAAATACCAAATGTAGGGTTCAAATAAATATATTATGTTTCCTTTGGGTAGAATAGGGTTCCTACCAATGTATATTTCCTAAACCATAATTTCATCTGAGCGTAATGTAGAGATCAATGTAACATAAGGATGATAATTCATATGTTCATCCTTCAAGAATTGAATCAACCAGACATCAATATCTCCCAATATCATTGAAAAACTGAAGTAATAACATTCTAGAAAACTGTAGCTAGGAAACTGCATTCCCAATCTTTGGAGAATTTATTGACTATCCAAAACACTTTTCGATCCTTTGATGTAAACTGATTAAATAAAGATAAAATTATTGGATTTCCATCAACCTTGGTCCTAAGAAATTCTTAAATCAGTAGAAATTGTAGTTAAATAAGTACAATAGGCTTCCAAATCTATTCACTGCATAGTTTTCTAAACTTTATTCATAAATCTTAGTGATTTTTTAGAGTATCAAAAAATCCTTTTTAGACTTTCACATAAACTAATGATGTTTATATAAACCCATTATCTATACAATGGAATAATGGACCTACAAATCTGTTCAATGTATGTTGATATATCATTATAATTCTAAATTGACTTTAAGTTGAAAATTGTAGTATCACTTGAATAATTTGTAATAAATTTGGTGAATTTTTTCACCATCAAAACAATTGAATTGGATTTTGACATAAACAATTGAAATGAATATAATCTTCTTATATTTACAATAGAATACACACTATAAGAATCCAATCACTATTTTTTCAGATATAAAATAAGTAATTTGATGTTCTAAATATGAAACCCTTAAAACATTTATTAGAAAACAAATATTTGAAGGTTGAAGTAATAATAAAAATTAAATAAAAATGATAATGACAAGGAGACACTAATTTTTTTTACATATTTAGAAACAAATATAGTTTTATATTTGAAATAAAGAAAAAAAATTAAAACACACATCAGAATATAAACAAGGGGTTTAGTCTCAAGCCAAGACTTAATCCCCTCCACTTGAAAATCACCTACTAGAAAGAATATTGTTATAAAAATAATATGATCCACAACCAATATTAGTTTTGTACAAATAAAATCACATATTTATTCCATGATCAATGTCTCTTCTACATCAATACGTGGGTAGAAAAATAATACAAGCCATACACGACCTATTAAATAATTTATATAGGTATACATATTATGAAATTTGATAGAGTGTGTGAAGAACAATCTAGTTAAAGTGGAAGAGATAGTGTGTACACATAAATAGATAAATACATCAAAGTTCTCAAATGCAAAGCATAAAACAGACAGATAAAATAAGAAGATATGAAAAGATGTGGTTCTTATCGGTCAGAATAGATCCAGATGCTCGAGGGTCCCCATATTTGACTTGATGAGGAGCTCAAAAAAGTTTCTATTTATTGGAACAAAGGCCTTTCATAGATTGAAAAAAAGAATAGTTCTTATTTTTTTCACTCTACTTTGGTTTGATTAGGGAGTTTTTAAGGTAAGTGATATTACAGTACAAGATGGGTACACTATTGAAGGTGGTGTCTTTTCTAAGTGTTTTCCAAAATTTTGGGCTCAAAAATAAGGTTTAAGGAGTAACCTTTGTGAATGGTGGTTTTGTGAGATGGAATCTTCTCAAATATGGTAAATGCATGAGTTTTTTGATGACTTAGTTTTGCAAAGACTGGGTTTTGAAAAATTTTGAGCTTCACAAAGGTATGGAGATTCATGAATGTGAGATGGAAAGATAATGTTCTTTATGACTAAGATAAGAATTGTGAGTGCATGATGGGTTGATGAAGAATCTTCATGACTATAAGAAGATTCTTGAATGGGTTAAATTTCAATAAAGCTTCACTAATAGAGAAGATTTGTAGACATGATTTTGGAGGTTCATGAAAAGTCCCCTGAAGATGTGATATATTAAAAAAGGGATATGCCAATAAATAGGCAGCAACCCCAATTCATTTGAAAAAATGAGAATTGGGGAAAAGGATGAATCACTTTAATTTTGTGATGGTAGGGAGATTCATGAATATAGACTTCTTTTTGAGCATGAGAATCATATAAATATTGGTTATTCTTTAACTGATGCTGATGATTTTGAGTTATGGGAATTTTGTGAAGACTGGGAGTTTTGGGAAGTATTAGTGTTCCGTGAAGGTAGTTTATTTTTGTGACGGATTTGAGCTTCGTGAAGGAGGGAGATTTATGAAGGTGTGTTGGTTCACAAGCATTGTAATTTCTTTGAAACATAAAAGGGGTTTCATGGAGGCTGAGATCTTCAAAAAAAAAAAATAGTGTGGAACATCTGATTTAAGTAGAAAAATTCTTCAAGTGAAACTACTCTAGATATTGGTGCAAGAAGAGTCTCATGCTTGGTAAGGACAAATACTTAAATTCCAATCTACTAAAATGAAATTTTAGGGGACTCAATAGATGTTTTCTAAGGGAGGTAGTGTGCTATACCTAAAATCTTATAAAGGATGCATTCTGGACATAGAGTGACTGTGTCTGAACTTATTTATTCCACAATAATTAGAGAATACTAGTGGATTTAGGCATGTCTGAAACAATATTTATGTATGCTCCTTGGACAAGGCCCTATTAGAGAATTATGTAAATCTGTTATGTCATCTCTCTATATGTGAATGTTTAATTACTATATGATTTCATCAGGCATGTTTAACAAGTTCTTACCAATGTGGGAATAAGATCCATCACTTAAAAAGAAAAATTTGACACCCTAATTCACTCCCCCTCTTAGGGTATTCTAGGGTCTTACAAGTGGTATCGGAGTGTACAGGTTATTGGAGTTAAATATTTCTTCTATTGTTTTCATGGTTAATTCTGTGAATGTTAGGGGAGCCATCATTTTTTATGGAGGAAGATTCCAAATTTGACAAAATAGGATGATATCTCATATAATATCATTTAATATGGAATTTATTTTTTCTACTACATAGGTGATTTAGGTTACTAATGCAATATGTATTTCTATGACTAAAACAGAGAGGAAAATGCATGATGTAGATGCCAAAGCACAAAATTCCTTCACTGAGGCTATTTATAATAAAATCTATTTAATGTTGATGGGTGTCACTTTATCCGTGTCTATTTTAGAGAAACTGAAAAATATATATGAAGGCAATAACAAAGTAAAGGATTCGAAACTCCAGTTTTTCATAATAAGTTTGATGATCTAAAAATGAATCTAGATGAAAATACCATTAGATTTTTTCATTTAATTATTGAATTTGTTGGAGAAAATCAAGGGTTTGGTAAATAAATTTAAGATATTTTGATTTTGAAGAAAATATTAAAATTCTTCCACCTCTATATAATCTAAAAGCTCTAACCTTTAATTAAAGGGACTCGTCCAAGATTTATCTTGATAATATTATAAGCAGTCTGGTGAATTATGAAATTAGAGTTAAACTGGTAGATTCTTCCACTCATGTAAGAAAGGAAATGGAATTCAAATCCATGTGAAAAATTGATGTTTACAGAGAAAGTGTTGATGAGGAAGAAAAACTTGATTTTTTTCCATGAAATTAAAAATAGGGAAAGCGAGATTTGAAGGAAAAGTTATATTAGATTATTTTCGATGTAGTAAGGTAGGTGATATATCCTCTCGATTCCCAATGAAATTTTATTTAGTAGAATGTGAAGCTAAAATCATGTAAAAGTATCATAAGAGGTTCTCTAGGAAATGAGACTTCAAATTAGGAATGAAAGTTTAGAGAAAGTTCTCATTATCCAATTAAGAACAATATGATATTGAATTTTTGGAGGATATGGAACCAGAGTTTAAATCTGGACCTGAAGCATCAATGATAGATATAGTTGAAAAGGAAGAACCTATAAAAGATTAATATAATTAGTTGATTTGTTTTTTTGATCTCATGTTGGAACTTGAGTGTTAAATTGATGAGCTTGAAAATAAAATAATTAGATACAAAAATATGATAACTATGCTAAAATATTTATCAGAGTATGTTGATCAGCTCGATACAGAACTTGATTGACTTGAAGGAGAGTTAGAAGATCATGTAACCACTATTGAAAGCTCAGAAGTGGTTGTGGGATTTAAACTCAGGATTTAGGCGTAAGAAAAAGACATCAATGAACTTACATTGAGACTAGAGGAAAATTAGTTGAGGGACATGAAGAATAGTTTGTTACTATAAGGTATAAACTAGAAACCGAATCAAAGTATAGCAAAACAAATAAGAAATTATAGTTTTGAAAATTCTTTATTGTGGAACTTATTGAAAGATATAAATATGAATTTGAACGAGTAGATAAGGCCCTAAATAATCATACATCTAAAATTATAGGAAAACGTGAAATTGGATGGGATCTTGAAACATCAAAGGCTGGAAACATGATGTGTTAAAATAAAGGGAAGTAGAAATTTGGACATATCACAAATTCACTTGATGTGCTAATAAAGAAATCATCAAATTAAATATAAAAGAGAGCTGAAAATTATCCTCATGTTTTTTTTGAGGATAAATTTTCAAATTACTTTATAAAATAAGGTTATATGAGGATGAATGGAAATGATAATACATTTCCGCTTATAAAATTTCATTCCTTTGGCTTTTTTGGGCCATACCATGTATTTTTATGAAGAGGCAAGGTGGTATCTGAATGGGGAAGTGTTTGGAAGTTAAAAAATGAGAATGAGACCATATCCTTTATCATATATAAGAAATAGTTTCTATGGATATTTTTTTCACTTTTTGAACTATGTTCATAATGCTATTCATTGTAGGCAGAGTAAAGGTAGGAACATTACTCACAAAAATCAGAGACGAGTCAATACCCACCAACCTAGAAAAGTTACTCTTGAAAATATGAATTCTCCCCTAGAATAAGAATATGAGTATGATTAACCCATGTATATTGAAAATATATTGGAAAGTTCATCTTTATCCTCCACCTAATCAAGTATCTAATGGAAGGAAAAGAAGAAAACTGATAAATCTAGCCTAATAGAAATAGAAATCAAAGCTATAAAGAATAGTAGCAGATAGATTCTTTATAGAGTATGATCATCAAACATGATAGAAAAAATATATTTGTTTAATAATTTTTATAAAATGGTTAATTGAAGAGTGATATTTGTCAATGATGGTGCTTTAAATATTAAATGCTGCAGAATATAAAACTTGAAATGATGAGTAGAGGAAAACTAAAGTTCTTTATGTTTATAGTTTGCAGCACAATCTCCTGAGTGTGAGTCAACTCTATGAATCAAGACTCAAAGTGAAATTTAATCAGAAGGGGTTCATTATCAAAGTAAATTTTGGTAATTATCTAATAAAAGGATGCAGAATAGATTGAAATTTATACAAGGTTGATAGTAACAATAACACTTGTTACTTAACATTTGAAGAAGAAAATAAATTTTGGCATCAAATGTTGGGTCACATTAATCAACCTAGCATGGAAAAAATATCTAATATTAAGATAGTTTTCTATATTTCCAATATAATTCGTGATCAATAAAAGGCATGCGATGCATGCATGTGAGGAAAGATGGTTGAAAGTTCATTTTGAATGAAGAACAAAAGGGAATCAAATATTACTTGATCTTAACCACATAGACATATGTGGTCCAATGAATGTATCTTAAACAAATAGAGATAGGTACATCATCATTATTATTGATGATTTTAGTATAATGGATTATATTATGACTATGTAGAGGAAATGAAAAGTGCTTGATTTCATGAAGATTTATCATTGAAGAGACGAGAATGAAATTGTTTACACAATCTATATTCTATGATTAGATAATGGAGGTGAATACAAATCCATTGAATTTTAAAATTACCTGAAAAAGCATAGGATAAATCATAAGGTTTTTACAGTGAGAACCCCTCAAAAAATGGGGTTATTGAATAATAAAACCAACAGCTAAATAATATGGATATATCTATGCTAATTGAGAGTAGTGTTTCTCACCATTACTGGAAAGAAGATGTTCATGTACCAGTATACACTCAAAATTTTATATGGATTTTTTTGTGAGAAACCAAAACATTATTTGATATATGGTATGTACAGAATCCCTCTCTATTGTATTTTCATGTTTTTGGAAGTAAATGTTTCATCTAAAAAAGGAAGGAAATCAAGGAAAGTATGGTGATGTTGTAGATGAGGGAATATTCCATGAATATTCAATGAAGACTAAAGACTAAAAATGTTACAATAATTATATTATAAGGACTATGGAAAGAAATTATGTCAGGATTGTTGAGGATAAAACTATAAGTACCTTTATGATCTCATATGTTGATATGATTGATGATGAAGAAGAAAGTGGAAAAGGGATAGATTAAAATGTATAAATAATGGAAAGCTTGCAAAAAATTTATAGCTCACAAAAAGATGATGATTTAGATGAGGAATCAGAAGAGGAAACCATTGCTAAAAAAACTTCATTAGAACCTCACAAGAGGAATATAAGAGAGTAAATTGAACAATACAATATCATTTGGGATTAGAACAAACACACACAAACAAGGAGAATGGGGGATGGATCCCATTATTCCTTCATATCCATTTTGGAAGCAACCAAATTTGAATAAGTAATGAAGTATGAATCATGGGTTAAGGTTATTAATGAATTATTTGATCAAATTTATAAGAACTAGACATGGGATCTTGTTAAGAGACTTGAAAATCACAATGTGATTGAAAAAAAGAGGATATATAATTTTTTTAATGATCATAGACATGTGATCAGAAAAAAATAATTCTTAGTGTGTAAATTCTATGCATAGATTGAAGGCATTTATGTCAAAGAAGTATTTTCTCCAGTAGCTAGACTGGATTTGATTAGGATTTTCCTTGAAATGGAAATTCAAAGAGAGTACAAAGTTTATCTGATGGATATCAAAAATGAAATTCTTTAATAGAGTTCTTGAAGAATATTTCTACATTAAACAACTAGTGGTATTTATGATTGGAAATAACGAGACTAAGGTTTTTAGATTAAATAAGGACCTCTAGGAGCTGAATTAGGCATAAAGAGTGTGGTATTCTAAAATTGATTCCTATCAAAAGAAGCTCGAGTTTAAAAGGGGATGTGTCGACCATAATCTAGATGTGAATAATTCTAAGAAAGATAAATTTATGGTTTTTGTGTATATGGATGATATTATTTTTGGTGAAAGTAAGCAAGGATTAATGAAGTAATTTTCTAATCACATGAAATCATAATTTGAAATTTCTCTGATTGGTGAAGCCACATACATCTTCGGGTTGAAGTTGATTTAAAAGATAAATTACACCTTTATTTTTTAGCGAAAATATGCGAGAGATCTTTTAAATAAATTAAAAATTCATTCCTACAAACCGATGTCAACTCTGATTGTGGTTGGGGCAAAACATGGGAAGCATGAGGATGAGAAATCTGTGGATCCCACCCTATATAGGAGAATCATTGGAAGATTATTATTATTGACTACAATATAACCATATGTCATATTTGCGACATGTTTAGTGGCCCGATTTCAAAGTAATCCAAATGAAGAGCATTTGGAAGTAGATAAATGAATCATGAGGTATATTCAAGGTACACTCAATTTTAGTTTATAATTTTCAGTTGGAATAGATAATGAATTATCAGCATTTTTGATTCTGATTGCATTGTAGATGTTATGGATCAAAAGTTCATAAGTGGTGGTGATTTATTCACAGAAAAAACATGTGTCATATGGTTAAGAAAGAAATAGAAAATCACTTCTCTTAGTATGGATGAAGTAGAGTATATCTGACCTATAAAGGCTTGCACTCAACTATTATGGATAAAGAAACCAATGAATGATATTGGTGATGAGGTGAAATAACCAGTGGTGATTAAATGTGATAACAAGAGAATGATTGATCTTATGAAGAATTAAGTTCATCACTCTCACAACAAACATATTGAAATCAGATATCGATTCATTAAAGAAAATGATGAACATGTTATGATTATAATGGAGTGTGTTGGAACCAAAAACCAAGTGGATGAAATTCTATTCAGCCTTTTGCATGATAAATGTTCATGAAACATCACTTGAAACTCGGTGTTCAACCACCAACCAGTTCATAAGGAGGTTACAATTGATCCCCTATCCCCAGTTGCGTTAACTATTTTAATTTTTTATGGAAGTGATACAAGTTTATGGGAAATATATGATCCATGAGGAGCTTTTTTGAGCACTAAAAGTAAAAATACATGTTCTTTGTGTTTATTTATAAATAAAGAGATAAGTGAAATTCAATGAGTATTGGTTTTAATTATTTTTTGGTATGGTGGTATAAAATTCCATTTTTCCACTCTTGTTTTCTACACTGATATTTTCTTATATAGACTTAGAGTAATGGTTGAGTTATTTCCCATATATCAGGTTCTTGTTTGAGGGTGGTGCATTAATGAATTTATCTATAGATTTATAACAAATAAAAAGGAGTATATTGTTAGAACAAAGGCCTTTAATATCTATAAAAAGATTCTATTTTGAGTTTATTATAAATACACAATATTTTGATCAAATAGTTTTAATGGAATGTGATTTTACAGTATAAAATGGATAAAATGTTGAAGGTGGCATCATTTCCCATTGTTTATGATTTTTTTGGGCTAAAAAACAATTGGAAAGAGAAATGTTCAGAAAAGGTGAATTATGGGATTAAATCTTCTCAAATATGGTAAAGGTATGAGTTTTATAATGAAGAAGTTTCATGAATACTGGGTTATTGAAAAAAGGTTGAGCTTTGTGATGGTATAGAGAATTGAGAATGTGTGGTGGAAAGAAGATGTTCTTCATGACTATGATAAGCATCGTGAGTGTGAATGGGCTGACAGTGAATCTTCATGACTATGAGAAGCTTCACCAATGGATTAAATTTTACTAGATCTTCACAAATATAGGATCTTTGAGAACATGATTTTGGAGGTCTGTGAAAAGGCCACTGGAGGTTTGGGATTTTCGTAAAGGTCTGTGCCTATAAATAAGCCGCTACCCCCACTTCATTTGACCTGAAAGTAATTGGATAAAAGGATGAATTTCTCTGATTTCATGAAGGAAGAGAGATTAAAAAGTCTATATTCCTTTGTGATCTTGAGCATCACAAAATTATTGGTTATTTATTAACCTATTACAATGATTTTAATTTATAAGCGTTTTTCAATGACTGGGAGTTTTGTGAAGACTTATTGTTCCGCAAATGTAGTGAGATTTGCAGTGGAATTTTGCTTCCCTAAAGGCCATGTGATTCAATAAGGTAGGGAGATTCATTAAGGTGAGTGGGTTTGCGAGTAATGTATTTTTTTAAAACATAAAGGGGGTTTGATGAAGGTTAAGAGATTCACAAAAAGTAGTGTTGACTATCTATTTTAAGTGAATAATGCTTTCATGTGCATCCAATCTGGACATCGATGCAAGTAGAGTATTGTGATATTTAAGGACAAAGAATTAAATTCAAATCTATTGAAGTGATCTTTAAGTTGTTAAACTGAGTAACAATTCCCCTAAAGTAGTGAGCTAGGGGGATTTGATGAATGTGTTCCAAGGCAGGAAGTGTGATCTCCCTAAAATATTCTAAAGTTAGTGTTCTTGTCATAGAGTGAATGTGTCAAAAATTATATATTTAAAAATAACTAGTGAAGCTTAGTATAGTTAGGTACGATCAACAAATTTTCATCATATTCTACTTAGAATAGCCCTTAGTGGCGAACCAAATAAAAATACGGTGTTGTCTCACTTCATGAGATTGTTTAATTATTGCATGATTCCATCATACATGTTTTACAAGTTCCTAATAAGGCGGGAACAAGATCCATCATTTTAAAAGAAAATATTGACACTTTGATTCACCCTCCCCTATTAGGGTGTTCCAGGGTCTTACATTATCATTTTAATTTTTTTATAGAGTTATCTTTTATCTCAGTAGATGCTATGAAAATATTCTACATAGATCTATTAAATTAATGTATAAAAGGTTCTTAATCTTCAGCGTATTCCAAACTTTCACACTCACATATGTCTCATCGTGTAAGTGCTCATCTCTTCAGAAATTAGCTCTATATCCTTACAACATGTAAAAGGAAGTTATTGTAAATATCTAGATCTTGTGATCCAAATAATCCTATAAAGAATAATAACAAATATATTCTAGATCCTTGTACTAAAAACTAAATTAGGAAAACTAATAATTTGTGTTTAATCTATTAGTACAGTGGATTAGTAATAATTGTCAATAAGACCACATGAGGCTATCTGAATTAACTCCCATAAACTAGAAATTTGAAGCATTAAATTAAGACAAAGGAAAAATATAAATGGTAACATATTGGATAGATATCAACTCTGATAATAGCATAAACCAGTGGTATCATGGTCCAACTATAGCATAAGCGAGTGGCATCATAAATCTGGTGGTAGCACAAGTATGTTGGTAAAACATTTATCGGTAGCACATCTAATGGTAATATATTTAGCAGTAAAACATATGGTGGTATCACATATGGAGGTAGCACATATGGTTGTAGAATATATAGTGGCAGAACATATAGAGGTAGCAAATATAGCAGTAGCATAACTCTAGCAGTATTAGAGCTCTGGTGGTAGCGTGTGATCACCTGTAGATGAAGTCATCGGTAGTAGAGACAATGGTAGATTATTGTGAACTAATGATGGATAATCAAAAACTAACCCTAGACCATCTGTACTTATCCAATTTTCTTCAAAAATATATACTATCATAAAATTATAATCTTATAGGAAACATAATAATCATGATTTATGAGCATTAAAATAAGGAGGTTCCAATAATATCCTCCATTTTGATGATAAAAAATTATGGAATTTTAAAAATATATATCTAAAAACAATAATAGGAGTAAATAGATGAATTTTGAAGTAATAGTACAATTAATAATCCAAATAAAAATATGAGATACATAGTTTAAATTTTCAAAAATAATTAAATCTTAAAACAAAAATAAAAACATAAAAACAAAAAATCTGCAAACAAATCCCCCCCTTTTATGATTATAAAAATGATAATAAAACTAGTTAAATTAAATATATAAAGAAATAATGGAAGAATAATATCCTAGGAGATTAAATAAAATACATTATTCATTTGATTACATACAAAAAGAAATACAAGGTAATACATAATACCTATCAAAGATAAATCTTATTCTGAATCAATATCAGCTATTTGAGAGGTAAATTAAATTGAGACATTTCCTTTTACAAAGGTATGAGGAACTAAAGTAGAAGCTGAGGGTGAAGATGTAGTCTAGGGTAGCTCAGAAATCATTATTTGTATAATATACTAAACTATTTCAGTTGAGGACATATTGAATGTTTTAAACTAAGGTGGTAGATGAGAAAAAGATGGTTCAACAGTAAGGGAAGACATATGGATAGCCTCAGGTGCTACTACTATGGTTCAAGAAACATACAAGAAGGGATTAATCAAATTTACAATGTCCATAATGATATTACCTCAACTCCTCATAGTAGTGAAGAAATATTTATTCTATTTCATAAATAAATTAAACAGAGTTATAAGACTTTAAGATAGTCTACTTACTCCCTGAAATCCCCAGTGACAGGAAGCATTATTATTTTCTCATTGAGAAACTTAAAATGAAAATTCAACTCATGATTTGTATATATTCTATATAGGTAGTACTTTATAACCTTAGTGATATTTTCTCTACCACTTTAGGATTCATTTGAACACTCCCCAAATAGTTTATATAGATGCTCACCATACTCTATGATTTGGAAAAGGACCTCCCGATGAGATGTATAGATATTTCCTATGATGGAATGAAACTAATTTCTGACTATATATATGATCATCTCAATATTAATAGTAGAAAACATAGGTGGAGTGGAGGATGTAGAAGAATTCACAAGATATAAAGTTTTTAAACTCTCCAAAATATATTCTTGTTCAGAATCAAAATTGGTCCTTATCTCCTCCATAATATATCTCATAGATTCTATCTCATCATAAAATCTTTTTTTTCTCAATTTAAACTAATTTAGTTTTCAAAATCATCTTGGGATGAATATGGAAAATGACTAGCTCAATGATATGACTCATATCATCTTCATTACGCTGAGTAACTGGAGGATCCCAAGATCTAATAAATACATTAAAATTAGTGATGAAAATTTCTCTAAATGCTTCCAAATTATCTCTGGTAAAATAATATGAAGGTATAGAAGGAGTAGTAATTAGATGTGAAGGAATCCTCTCAGGACTAGGAATGATAACCTCTACATTCTCTAATATATAAGGTGGAACATCAAAAGTAAATGATTTCATCTCACTATCTTTATCAATATTCTCATCTAAATATCCCTTTGGATCTATTCGATTAGTAATTGAGAGAGAAGGTCCACCATGCTCTAGTAGAAAGCTGTGATCATTATCACTATCATCTTCTTCATCTAAATCTAGATATGAAATTACAAGTAACTTTGAATTAAGAGATGGCTCCCTTGGATTCATCTCCATCCTAAGGTGTGATATAAGACTCATCATTATGAAATGACTTCTAGTTGGAAGAAACCGTGGTTTCCTCCCCCTCAACAGATTCCCTCAATGCACCTTTAATAGAGAAAATTTCATTAGTTAGCTAAAAAAACATTGCATATCCACAAACCTAGTTGAAACATAAACATGATATGGATGTAACTGTTCCATCTTAACTCAATAACTAACATCATCATGAACTTTTGATACACGAGGTCCATCATCATTTCTATCCTCAGAACCATCTTTAGAAACATTTAAAACTTAACAAACTTCTTTTGAGGTATCGTAAGAACTCTGAATTTGTTCTTATCTAGAGACTTTATTCTCATATTCTTGTCTTTCACTCAATACACTCTCTCTAGTAGGGGGTGAAACAAGTGTAATTTTAGATCTATATGACATAATTTGGATTTTAGCAATATTTGGATCACATCCCCCATCAATAGAAGTAACCACTTCCTCTTCAACTTATACCACTTCCTATTCAACTTCTTCATCAAAATGAACCATAATATCAACTTGATTTAATCTAGGTTCAACCACATTTTTAGGTTGGTAAAGGTGTTTCATAGGATTAAAATCCTCATAGATCTGGTAGTTATCATCAACCCATTTATTCATCTATAGACTATAGTTGAACTTCATTATTTTATAGGTAATTTTTTCTAAAAAAACCAATATCCTGATACATAATTATGCTAAAATTTAATTTCTTAGAACATAGTATATGTGGAATAATTTTAAACAAAAGTGTACACTTTCTATCCAGTTTGGTAGAAAAATGCCTTATTACTATACCATTCCTAGTTAACTCCAATATTGAATTATCATATATAAATACATCAATATAACTTGGAATTGATCTATAATAATCATCATAAATACTTAAGTGGGGAACATTTATGCATCAATACCATTCTCTTGAATAAAAGATAACCTATATTCCATATATCATACTTCAAATGATGTATTTCTTTTCCCTGAATCTGTACTATGCATATTGGTAGAACTGGTAAAAAAAACTTGCATAAAAAGGTTGATGATTACTTGAGAACCAATCTACCCATCCCTAGCCCTAAATCACCTTAATCACCAAAAAATTTATCAACAAAATCCATTTTACATATACTTTTTTCTCTACAAAAACCACATGGATCAAAAGATGAGGGTTTTTCTATTTGACTACATCATAGAACAATTCTCTAAGATATTTCTTCATAGTCTATGATCCTTCCAAATATGAAAATGAGGGGTTCTTAACTCTCACTATTTCAATGAATTTAATTGTGAAGAAATAGTATGAGAAAGGTTGAAGGTCGAGAGAGAAGGGAAGTCAAAAGGTTAAAATGGGTAGGCGTGAGAGATAGTGTGTTCCAAAATTAGATTTAATTCATATATTATCATTTTGGGATTTAAAATTATAAAATATAATAAAATATAATCAAATATATAAAATAAATAAAATAAATAAATTAAAATAAATAAATAAAATAAATAAAATAAATCAAATAAAAATTTAACATAGGAAATAGGATTGATAGAACATAAGAATAGAGATTCGACTCATAATTTCCCAATGGTGGATCTCTCTAACATTTTATCACTAAATGATGGATCTTCCAATGGTAGATCTTCCAATGATGGATCTTCCGATGATGGATCTTCCAATGGTGGATCTTCCAATGGTGGATCTCTAGTAGTGGATCTTCCAATGGTGGATCTTCCAATCATGGATATTCTAATCTTGGATATTCCAATGGCGGATATTTTAATGGTGGATCTTTAAATGGTGGATCTTAAAATATAAAGATTTAAAATAAATTTATCATTAATAAATCTTTTTTGATATATTTTAATATGTTATAATTCAATGTATTTGTAAAAATATCAGAAAGATGATGTTTAGTTCCTATGAATTGAAGAGTTATATCACCCTTTTAGAAATGATCTCTCAAAAAGTGATGTATTACATCAATTTTATTTATCCCATAATGTGACATAGGATTCATATAAATATTTATCGCACTTGTGTTTTCATAATTTATAGGTACATGTATAAATTTATATTCATAATCTTGCAATGTGCATTTTATATACGAAATTTGTGCATTGAAACATCCTACAACTATGTATTGAGCCTTAGTATTGGATAGTGCAATAAAATTTTTATTTTTTACTACACCAAGATACTAGGGACTTTCCCAAAAGGTGACATGTTATAAAGGTGTTTTTTTATATCAAACATTCAACCCCAAAATCCATATCTGAATAACTTAAAAGATAAAATTCATATCCTCCAGGATAAAATATTCCTAAATTTTTTTGTATACAAAATGTATTTGAAAATTATTTTAACAATAAGTAAATGATATTATTTAAGATTTTTTTGAAAATGAGCGCACATACATGGAATAAAAATAATGTATGGTCAGTTAGTAGTTAAGTATAGAAAGCTTCCAATCATACTAATGTAACTAGTTTGATCCACTAGCTCTCTAGTATCATCAAGATTCATCTTACTAGTTGTACTCATGGTAGTATCACTAATGTTTGTTCTATCCAAACCAAAATGTTTGTGAAGGTATTTAGTGTAATTAATTTGATTTTAAATAATTACATATTTATTTTTAAAAATATTAAAACCAATAAAGAATCTAAGTTCACCCATTAAACTCATTTCAAACTCACTTTTTACTATATTTTAAAAATTAGTAAAAAATAAATTTTTATAATATCCAAAAATAATATAATGAACATAAATTTGAACCACTAAAACATTTTTTAATTTTTTATAAATAAAATATGATCAACTATACCTTTTTAAAACCTTTACAAATTAGAAAAGAGATGATCATATCCTACCGAGCTCTATGAGCTTGTTTTAAACCATATAATGCTTTGGTTAACTTAAAAACATGATTTGAAAAATGATGATTTTGAAATCCTTGGGGCTGGTCAACAAAAACATCCCAAATTATTTAACCATTTAAGAATTCACTCTTAGCACCCATTTGATATAGTTTTAAAACCAATTTTTTTGCATTGGAAAGTATAATTTTAATGGATTCAATTTTATATACCGGTTCAAAGGTTTCCTCATAATCAATATCCTCCTTTTTACTATATCCTTATGCAAAAAATCTAGATTTATTTATGACTATATTGTCGACTCATCAACTTTGTTTCTAAACACCCACTTAGTTCCACTAGGCAGAGTGTGTTTAGGTATATATACTTATTCCCAAAATCAATTCCTTTCAAACTAATTTTTTTATTACATTTCCATCCATTAAAATTCGTCATTAATTGAATCATTAATTTTCTTAGGTTCAATATATGAGAAGAATGCTTGTTATTTGACCTGATTTCTAAGAGAAGCTCTAGTTTGTGTACCTCTACCTAAATCTCTAACTAAAAATCTAAAGGATGTTATCTATGAGTCCAAACTCTGTTAGGAAGATAACAGCTTTAAATAACATTTTATTCTATAGGTTAGGTTTAGGTTTAGATTTTTCCATAGAACTGGATAATTTTTTTCTTATTTCACAGAATTTTCAGAAGGTTTGGATTTGATATTTAGATTTGACTGATCATTTTCAAGGTTTTCTAATGGGGTATTAGGATCATATGTTTTTTTCTTAAATTATATATGAACATGTTCTTAAATGATCTTTGTTCTTTTATTAAATACTCTATATCATTTAATAGATGTTAAGTAACAAAGGAAAATTACTTTATCACTCTTGGAAGAAAATTTGTCAATATTATCCTCAGTATTAAGAATAAAGGGTTTTCAACTAAAAACATTGAAGTAATTGAACTTTGGTTTTTTTCCATTCCATAATTCAGATGCATTTTTCTTTAAGAGTGGTCTAATTAAAACTCTATTAATAATTCAATAAGATTTATTCACATATTTTTACCAAAAATATATAGGCAAGTTATAATCATTGAGCATGATCTATTAAATTTATTTAAGGGTTCTATTTATTCTTTCAACCACACCATTGTCCTGTGGGGTCATAGGAGTGTAAAAGTTATTAAGATGGCCATTTTGTGAGAAAAACGATTCAAAATCCTGATTTTCAAACTCATGACTAAGATCAATTCTTAAATTCTTAATTCTAAGTCCACTAATATTTTCGAAATAATTAGAATACCTGGTAAAATAAGAATGTACTTCACTTTTTTGAGTTAGAAATAATAACCAAGTATACCTAGAAAATCCATTTACAATAACATAAACATAATTCTTACCATTTATTCTAGAAACTCTAGAAGTTCTAAATAAGTCCATGTGAAAAAATGCTCAGGGTTTAGATGTTAAAAATTTATTCTATTTTAAAGAGGTCATGTATTGTTTCCCTTTTTGACATTGGTTACAAACTTTATCATTTTGGAATTCTAGTTTAGGTAGATCCTTGACTAACCTTCCCTAGTTAGCTTTCTAAGTGAATTAACATTATAATGGACTAGTCTCCTATGATGAAGCCTAGATTCATTATGAAAGTAACTTAGATAGTAAATATTATAAAAAAACCAAGAATCTAAATTAACATCATATTCATTATCATTTCTCAAAGAAGTAAAAACTAAATAATTTTTATATTAAAAAACATTGTAGGTATTATTTTAAATCATAGCATGAAAAACATCGTCAAAAATCTGTGAGATGCTAAGATAATTACACATTAATCTATCAATAAATAAATATTTAAAAATTAAAACAATGTTATAATTACCAATTTGGCCATGGAAATTAAACTTCACTTTGGAATTGTTACAAAAAGTGGCATGTCCACTATTTACGTTGATCAGTCTCTTGAAAATTAAACAGTCTCTAGTAATGTTTCATGAATTACCACTATTTAGATACCGTAAGTTCTTACTTGATATTTGGAAATAGGTTTTGTATAGAGAAAATTTTATTCGAAAAATGATTTTGGTACCCAAATATTCTTAGTTCTAGAAATGTTATTAATAAAATCTTTAGGAATCAATAATTTCTTAATTGGTTTACAATAAGAATATTGTAGAATTTTTGAAACAAAACTTTTTAGTTCTAGACGAGTAAAAACTAGTAGCATAAATAAAGGAACTAGAACTAGAAATAAAGATATTTTTAATAATCCTTATATACCCAGACTAATACCCAATTATAGTTGTGTATTTGGGTTTTGTTTTCTTTCAAATAACATCATTAAGAGTTTTTATACCATTTTTAAATATTTATATATCTTTATTTAGATTTATATTATATAATTTTAAATCATTTTTCTCTTTTAGAAGTTGAGAATTTCTATCTTTCTCAATACTTAGAACAGTTTTAAAACTAGCAGTCAAGGCATGCTACTTCTTTAAAACATTATATTTATCTTTAAGTTCATTGAAATCATCTTCCAATATATTAAATTATTTAAAAATATCTTTATTATAAATTTAATCATCATTTTTTAATCTCTATAATGATTATAAATATTAATAGGAGAATATGGAAAACATTAGATACCTTAGAGGTGATTTTCCTAAAACACATGTTGGCTCTATCATGCTTATAATCCTGGGTTAAGTCTGAATCACTCAAAATATCTTCTAAAGAAATCAAATTTTCTTTCAAGTATTTCTATTACCTCTTATCCTTATCATCATTCTTATTTTTGAATTTTATTTTTATATAATTCTCTTTGACATGACCTTTAATTTTATATTCATAGAGAATTATCTCATTTGTAGAATAATCCCTTTTCCAACACTTTTTACAATTACCTATATTATAATATTTTCCTTTATATTGGGTTTCTTATGGAATTTATTCTTTTTTTATAAATTTTTAAATCTTCCATCCTAGTGGGTCATTTCCTCGTCACTATCAGCAAGTGACTCCCCCTCACTTGAGTTGTCACCTTGGATTTTCACTTTTTTTTAAAGTAGTACATTTGAAGGCTATGGATTTTATTTTTTTCCTAATCATCCTCTAATCTATTTAATTTTAGTTACTTCTCATACATCATCAAATTTACTATTATCTCATTAATAGGATACTTTCTTACATCACATGAATCATAGATTAAGATTAAGGTTTCTCTCCATCTATCTGGAAAACACCTCAATAGGCACATCACATAATCTTTGTCTGAAGTTGGTTCCCCAGTGAATACATTGTGTTCAAAAAATCATTAAACCTAAGAAATCTATAATAAATAGGTTCACCAAATTTCATCTTAAAATTATTATATTAGATAGTATATGCATTTAAGTGCATTTATTTTAAATTATATGTTCCATCATGTGACACAACTAAAGTATCCCAAATTTGAAAAGTAGTAGTACAAAAAGGCATTCTATTAAATTACTCATCACCCAAAAGAACAATATAAAACATTCATGGATTGATAAATATTATTATAATATTACTTACTAGGATCATTCTATGTATCTATAGCAGTTTTGGGTAATTCATATTTTTCTTCAATGTCAGTCCATATTTTAAAACCCATAATTTCAATATGCATCTTCATTTTAGTGTTCCATTGAGCATAATTAGTGCCATTAAAATAAGGTATTTTTCGCAGATGCCTATTTCATATTATTATCCATAATTAATTATATTTATAAATAACATAAACTTAATATCATTAAAAAATAAGTAAATCATAGTTTATAAGATATTTAGAAAGACTTTGATACCAAATGTTGGTCAAAGTGAGTAACACAAGGGGGGGGGGGGGTGAATTGAGTACCTAATAAAAATTTATATTAAAAAAACATTAAAAAAATCCCCCAAGATAATTTTGAATGTCTAGTTAATCAAAATAGTAGAATTATATAAGTTTTATCATTCATGGAACATCTCAATGCGGGATTAAGGATTAGGTAAAATAATATTTTAAATTACGTTAAAATTTTAAATTAAATTAATTAATGAAATACTTTATATAGAAAAATCTAAGACTAAATATAAAATTATATGTTTTGTTTACATATTTAAAAACATGTGTAGTTTTAGTTTTGAAATAAAAAAATAGAAACTCACAATGGAATATAAACAAGGGATTTAGTCTCAAGATGAGACTTAATCCCCTCCACTTAGAAATCACTTTCTACCAAGAATATTATTATAACAACAATAATAACCACAACATGGATCGGTTTTTTACAAAAAAAAGCACACATGCTCTCCAGGATCAAATACTCTTCCACAATTATACATGGAAAGAAAAACCATATAGGAAATATAAGACCTATTCCACAGTTATCATGGGTATACATATAAATAAATTTGAGAGAGTGTGTCAAGTAAATTTCTATTAAAGTGTAGAAGATAGTGTGTACAAATAAAAATATCAATAAAAAACCCTGCTAAAATATAAAACCTAAAATAGAAAGAGAAAATAAGAAGAGATGAAAAGATGTGGTGCTGGTTGGTCTGAATATTTTTAGATTCCTAAGGGTCCTTATATTTGACTTGGTGAGGAGCTCAAACAAGTTTCTCTGAAATTGAAAAAATAGTGTGTCATATATTTCTCTTTTATATATGTATATTCTCTTAGAAAATTCTACATAGATATATTTAACTAGTTTATGAAAATTTCTTGATCTTCTGTGTATTATGAAATTTCACTATCAAATATCTATCAGGATGTAAGCACTCAAATATTTAGTAATTTTCTCTATATCCCTACCATTTACATGAGCAATCCCTCATAAATATATAAATATTCTGATCCAAATTATACATTTAATAATAATAGTCCATATATCCCAGATCCTCTTACTAAACACCAAATCCAAAAACCCCTAAATTTATATTCAATGCATCCATGGATTGGTTTAGGAATTATTATTAATAAAAAAAATGTGAGGATGTTTGCATTAACTCAAATAAACTAGACATTGGAAGATTTAAATTCAAAAGAAAGAATGAAAAGCAATGGTAGCGTATTAGTGGTGGATAAAATATGAAAAAAACATAGAACAATGATAGCATGGTCTGTTAGAATGGTATGTATGAGTATGATATACTCTATTATACCAAATGTTGGATCAAATATGTAAAATGAGATAAAAATTCAAGAGGGGGGGGGGGGGGGAATTGTATTCTTTAAAAAAAACTGTAGGAAATTTTGTGTAACCAAAATTCACAACACCTCTAAGCTCTAAAAACTTTCTTGATTTCGGAAAAATGATTCCAGAAATGAAACTTGACAAAAGTTTACAATAGATATGATTATACCTTAAAGCATATAGAATCTAACTAAATCAGAGTAAAAATATGAGGAGGTATATGAAAGTTATACTTTACTCAACAATAAAAATGCAGTGGAAAAACAAAGTATTAAAACTACAAGTAACAAGTATAAAATATTTTAACCCAAAGAGGAGAGTATCCAACAACCCTAGATAAGAGGTCCCTTGATTTATACTTTCAAGAAAGTCTATCTTACCCAAACCCAGGTAAGACCTTAATCCAATGATCGATATCTGTCTTGCTATCCCCGCAAGCCCTAGATTTGTAAGGAAATTAGAAACTCTGCCTTCACAACCCAAAGTCTTTGATTTTTAAGGTAATCAAACCTCTGCACTAAGAAAATCTACACGAAGCAAAGTTTGAACGAGCAGTTCAAAACTTTATGCACGAAGCCTGAGAGTTTATAAGATCCTCTCTCTCTAGAAATAACTTCAAAAACACTTTGTCAAAGACCAGTGTCAAAGTTGTGAGCTCTATTCAAATGAGCTCCTATTTATAGGCGCGACTGCAACGGTCAACTCCCTCCAACGATCATATTTTTCATTGAATTTCGGAGGGACATGTACACATGTCACTCAAACAACGGTTAGTTAATAACTGAAAGCACGACATCATTTGATAACAAAATGAGTGTAAGTATTACCAAATTCTAATATTCATAATGAAAGAAAAATAAAAGTTCGGAGTCTAAGTAAAAACTGAATTCAGAGTCTACAACACAAGGATATTCAGATTCCGTTTTCAAGGAATGCAGAACCTAAATTCTATAGAAACCCGGAGTCTGAATTTAAAGGAAATTTGGAGTCTGGATTCACAAGAATTTGGAACCGGAACATACAATGTTTGGAGTCAGAGTTCATGAGAATTCAGAGTCAACACTCATTGGAGTTTGGAGTTTGTATTCAGAGAACTCGGAGTCAGAACATGGACAAGTTCGTAATCAGAATTTGTAATGGGAATTTGTAGTCAGAACATAGAAGAGTTTGTATCCAGAATACGTAATCAGAATTCATGACTAGAATTCATAGTCGTACTTTACATATGTTCGTAATCAGAATTTGGAGTCAAAATTCATGGATGTTCGTATCCAGAATTCGGAGTTATACTTCATGAGAGTTCGTATCCAGAATTCAGAGTTGAACTTCATGATAGTTCATATCCAAAATTCGGAGATGAACTTCATGAGAGTTCGTATCCACAATTCGGAGATGAACTTCATGAGGGTTCGTATCCAGAATTCGGAGTCTTAAACAGAATACCTCATATCTAAGTATTATAAGATTCCGAGGACTCTATCCAAATTATACACTTAAACAAATTTTTATTTGAGAAAAGAAAACATGGTAAGGTTAAATTTCCTTAGGAAAGGAAATTTTCCTTATAGGGGTAAAACAAAATTAGCCTTAAGATAAGGTGTTTGTGATTTTCAAAACTAGAGGAACGATCAAGTCATAAGGAAACCTTGATGACTTATAAATCTCCCCCTTACATGAAATAATGGAAAAGTCATAAGGAAAACCTTATTGACTCAACAATCTCCCCCTTTTTGGAAAGCACAAACATCCTTAAGAAAAAGAATGTAGGAACTTAGAAAAAAATTTCTGGACTTTGAAATTAAAGCTTATCTCCCTTTGTTTATAGACAATGGTGAATTCGACTAACTCCCCCTTAGGCTTTGAAACTCTAAGGATCATATTCTAGATTTATGGAATGAGGATTTTCATTTGGATGGGGAAATATTCGTAATGAGGAATCCCCTTTCGATAAACTGTCCCTTACTTAGGGATAGTTCTTCTTCACTTAGAAATTTTTCCTCCTCCCTTTTATAATTATTTTTTCTTCTCCCTCTTTGTGATTTTAAAAAAGATTTTGAGGGAATGGAAAATAATAAGGTACCTAAAATATTATTATAGAAAACCAAACACACAACCAGAATTCCATTATGATTGAAGGAATTAGTACAGGGGAAAAATACAACAAAAGATCGGAGTGGTCTATTTTGTTTCTTTTTTCCTTAGGCATTAGCATCTTGAAAATGGTCTTCAATTTTTTCATCTCTTTATGATCCTCCTCAATTTTATTTTCTAAGGCCTTGATCCTGTCTTCCTTAGCTTCCAGGCCCTCTGCCTGAGCCTTCATGGCCTCTTCCTAAGCCTTTAGAAATTCATCTTGCTTTAAAATCTTTTCTTGCATCTCGCTCCATAGACCCTTCTCTGTTTTTAAGCTTTGAGCAATATAGCTCAGCTTCCCATTCAGATCGTTTACATCCTAAATCTGATAACTTTCTTCTAGACATAGATTTTCCTGAAAACTATCTGAAAGATTTTTGGTTTTGGCATCTTTGGTTCCAAAATATTCCTTGACATCTTCTTGGAAATGATCAAGATCTTCCATATCTTCAATAATTTTCTTAGACCATTTGGTCATATTCTTGCACGATTTCCTATGGGGTTCATATTTGACCAGGATGTTTTTGTGATCAACCTCTATCTTAACACATATTTCCATCACCATGGATACAGAGTCTGTCTTTTGATTCATTCTGTGCTAAAGCATCTAGCATCTCGACTCAATTGCTGGAAATATTGGAATGGTATCCACCATCTTTTTCAGAGATTGAACAACAAAATCATGCCCTAAGGTAGATGACTCTGAATCTCACAATTTACTTGGAGATTTTTCATCTTCTATTTCCACCAGCTTTCTCTTTGAAGAACCTACAACTTCTTTTTTCCTCAAAATTTCTTTTTTTGGGGTATCCACAAATATTTTTTTCCCTTACTGATTTTTGGATTAGCTTCTTTATCTGGTGATTCATGCTCACTTCCTGATAATTATACAATCTTGTCTTCATCAAGTTTTTCCTTCTTAGCTCTAGCTTCATTATCCTCAGGCAGAATAAAGTCATGATTGTGACTCTCTTCCTCAGATGTCTTGTTGACTTCCTCTTCTCCCTTCTCATCATCTCTAGGTGTACCAAGATTTGAAGATCCGTCTTGAGAAGTTCGGAGTGAAAATATCTTGGAAGCACTATCCTTTTCATGATAGTCTTCAACTTCATTGATTACATCATCAGAGCCACCACTGCTCTCAAATTTTTTCCCTTCTTCTTCAGCTTTCTTCTCTTCCACAGTTATCTGTTGTTTCTTTTCTGGTGACATAAACCTCTTTCCTGGAGTCTCGAGCAATTGTTCCACAAGGAAAGATTTCGGAACAGGGTTGTTCTCAAAAGAAATTTCATCATCCCTTAGAAGGGATTGAAAAATCTCAGCCTCTATCATCTTCTTCTTCTTCTTTTTCTCCTTTTCTAGCCTCTCAAGATCTTTAGAAGATGTTTCTTTTAAGGCCATAGCCTCAGCAGGATCCAAACCAAACTGTGGCTCCCCTACTTTTCTATTCTTCTTGTCCTCTTGCCACTTTGCTACCACCTCATCTGGGTAGGCTTTTTGTTTCTTTGGTTTTGGAGGTGCTGATTGAGGCTCTTTAGACTTAGGGGTTTTATCTTCAGCTTCCACTTCCTTCAACATCCTTTTCTTACCAGATTTCTTTGAGGGTTCAACTTTCTCAAAATTTTCCAGATTGGCTTCTGCCTCTTCCACTAGCAGATCATAAAACTCTCCTGTATCCTTAGAGAATCCAACATTCATTATTTTGAGGGTGTCATCACTAGTCAGCATCACCATGAATTTTCTTGGCTTAGAGCTACATGGGATCTTGAAGGATTCAAGACACAGAACAATCAACTTTAAAAGAAATATCGGATATATAATGATCTGATCTCTAAGGTTCCCATTCTTGATGTTCTGAATCGTAATGAGGATGTGCCTTATCAAATTGATTTTCCTTAGATTTACCAAAAAATCATAGATGTACATGTCACTTTTCTTGAGGGTGTCCTTATAACCCTTCCTCGGTACAATAAGACCTTACACCCGTAATTGTAGAACATGATCATTGGTAGATAGATGGGAAATCTTGGCTGTCTTTACATCAGTAGGACCAAGGCATTCCTTGGCCTTCACCTTGACAAAACTTCCTTGAACCTCTGGGAGTTTGTGTGAGCAAAACTCAGCTTCCCCTTCATATGAAAACCCCACCAAGATTGTAGCCTTGGTATACGAAAATTTGTAAGTCTTCCCATAACTCTTAAAGGATAATTTTTCTCTACCCTCTTCCTTGAAGAAGAAAATTGATTCACAGAAGTCGATGAGAAGATCCGGATAGACAACATCTTGAGCTTTTGTCTTAGAAATAGCTATACTTTCCCAACCATTGAGCCTGATATTCTGGGAAATAATTGAGTCATACTTATTAAAGAAATTTGGGTGTACCAACCTCTCCCTATAAATTTTCCACTTCGAAATTGGTTTCACAGTAGACATATTCTGGGAAGGGGCTTCTGCAGACATTTAGACTAAGCACTTTTTGAAGAATTCAGAACGATCTTTTGTAGAGGGTCAGAGATTCAGTACTCACAAGCTTGAAAATCGATGTGGGACAACCATCAGGGCCCCCTTTATATAGGCGTTGAAGCAAACTTTCGACTTCAAAAACCAATCTAACGGTTCAGAAATGATCTGATCTGATCTAACAGTCGATATAATTTCAACAAGGAAAATTTCGGTGATTATGATCTTTTGAGGTAAAAAAAAAACAAATTTTAGAAAACTAGAATCTAAGAGTTTTAAATAAAAAAGAAAATACCAGTAATAAAATAATGATTACGAAAATCTTAACAAGGAGATCATACCTTTAAGATTTCTAGGAAGGTTATTAGTAATAGGTGATATTCTTCTTGAACAAACAAATTTGACTATGAAGAAAAAAATTACTATGAAAAATACATTACAAATTTTTTGAGTATAATAGTTTTCATTACGAAAATTCCATGTATGAAAAAAAATTCTTTCAATGAAAATTCTAGTTCTGAAAATTTCCATTACGAAACATTGAAATCCAAAAATTTCCATTAAGAAAATTTCAAATCTGAGAATTTCCATTACGAAAATTTCAAATCAGAGAATTTCCATTATGAAAATTTCAAATCCGATAATTTCAAAAACATAGTACAAAAATTTTCTTTACGAAAAATTTGAAAAGCTAACTATGAGAATTTTCATTATGAATTTTTTTGAAAAACTAACTAAGAGAATTTTTATAAAAACTTTAAAAAAACTGATGTACTCTCCCTATGAAAAGGAGTTTATTAATGCAAGGAGATTGGTTGAACAGATATTTAATAGATGAAGATTACCTCATGGTTATTATTCCTAACATCTGTTTAATGTATTCAAATCTATTGGAAGGTAAATATTTTGTGAAAATATCAGCATGTTGATCTTGCGTTCCAATGAATTGTAGAAAGATATCTCCTTTTTGTGTGTGATATCTAAGAAAGTGATGCATAATATCTTTGGGCTTTGCATGAGAGTGATGTGCATCGTTTTTACTAAGGGAAATGGAACCTGTATTATCAAACAAAATTTTTGTTTTGGTAAAACTCAAGCCATAGTCTGTGAGTGTGTGTTGCATCCACAACACTCGAGCACAAAAACTTCCAGCTGCTATATATTTAGCTTCAGTAGTGGAAAGTGCTACTGAGGGTTTCTTCTTTCAAGACCAAGAAACTAATGAATCTCCTAGGAAATGAAAAGTTCCAGATGTACTCTTTCTATCCATTCTACATCCACCAAAGTCAGCATTCAAAAATCTTTTTAAGACAAAATCATTTCCGGAAGTATAAACTAGTCCTAAATCCATGGTTCCCTTTAAGTAGCGAAAAATTATTTTCACTACCTTTAAATGTTATTCCTTAGGATTGGATTGATATCTTGCACATAGGCATAATGATAACATTAATTCTGGATGACTATCTGTCAAGTAAAGTAGACTTCTTATCATACCTCTAATTTTTTTTGATCTATAGGTTTCCCAGCTTTATCAAGATCAAGTGTGTTTGAGGTACCAATGGGAGTAATTATAATTTTAGTGTTGTCATATCCATACTTTTTAAGAAGATCTTTATTATAATTATATTGAGATATATAGATTCCTTATGGTTTTTGAGAAATTTGAAAACTAAGAAAAAATGTTAACTCACCCATCATACTCTTTTCAAACTCAGATTTCATTAGATCCGCAAAGGAATCAGTTAATGATTGCTGAGTTGAACCAAATATAATGTCATCAACATAAATTTGAACAATAAAAACATTTTTCTTTTCTTTCATTATAAAAAGGGATGGATCTGCATTTCCCTTAACATAGTTATTTTGATGAAAAAATCCGATAAGTCTATCATACCAAGCTCGAGGGGCTTGTTTAAGGCCATACAAAGCTTTGGTAAGTCTAAAAACATGATCAGGATGTTTTGTATCTTCAAAGCTAGGAGGTTGTTCAACATTAACTTCCTCTTGAACATAACCATTAAGGAAAGCACATTTCACATCCATTTGAAAAAGTTTGAAATTGAAGAATGCTACAAAGGAAAGTAAAATACGAATAGATTCAAGTTTAGCTACTGGAGAATAGGTTTCTTCATAGTATATTCCTTATTATTGATTACAACCTTTAGCAACTAATATAACTTTATTTCTGAATATGATTCCATTTTCATCACACTTATTTCTGAAGACCCATTTTACTCCAATAACATATTTTCCCTTAGGTCTATCAACCAAGGTCCAGACTTTATTCCTTTCGAATTCATTTAGTTTATCTTTCATGGATTTAATCCAATCATCATTTCCTAAAGCCTCATCAGTGCTTTATGGTTCTAATTGGGAAAGGAATGCTAGATGTTCTACTTAATTTCTTAAGGAACTTATATTCATTAAAGGTTGATTCACAATACCAGTGATACTATCACTAGGATGATTCTTTAGAAATGACTTATTTGGGTTTTGTAAAACCTGTTCATCAATGTAGGGTAGGAAATCTTCTGGGGTAAATGTTTCATATATATCTTCTTGATCATTTTCCTTATCAGAAGTATTTTCTATCAAAGGTTGATAATCAATTTTTGAAAACACATTTGAGGATGTAGGTTGGGTTTGTTTAAAAACAAAAGGATCAGTTTCATCAAATTTCACATCCACTGTCTCCTCAACAGTACAAGTGTTTTTGTGGAAAAATCTATAAGCCTTAGAAGTTGTGGAGTAACCTAAGAAGATTCCATCATCCGATTTTGGTACGAATTTATACAAATTATCTTTAGTATTTAGAATAAATACCTTCCAACCAAAAACCTTAAATTCAGAATGTCTAGGTTTTCTACCATTCCATAACCCATAAAGAGTTTTATTAAGAAAATTTATAATAAAAACTCGATTTATTGTAGAGAAAGCAGTACTTAAAGATTCATCCCAAAAATGTTTGGATATAGAATACTCACTCAACATGGTTCTAGTTAACTCGTTGAGAATTCTATTTCTTCTTTCAACAACACCATTATTTTGAGGTGTTATGGGTGCTAAAAATTTGCGAGTAATACCTTTTCTACTACAAGAAGTTTCAAAATCAGAATTTTGAAATTCTCCACCATGATCACTATGAATAGTTTTCAAGGGAAGGTTTTACTCATTTTTAACTTGGTCTCTAAAGTTTTTAAATAATAAGAATCTTCAAGCTTCTTTACTAGAAAATAGACCCACGTATATCAAGTGTAATCATAAACCAAAAAAAAATACATAGTACTTGCCCACAATGCTTCCAGTTTGTGTTGGACCAAAAAGATCCATATGTACTAGCTGTAATGCATTAGTAGTTGAGACTTCACCGACTGATTTAAAACATGATTTATGTTTCTTAAAATATTGACAAGGATCAAAAACTTTTGAATAATTGAATATAAGCTTCAGTAGGTCCTTAACTAGTCCTTTCATAGAAAGTTTGCATAAGTTTCTAATGTTACAGTGTCCTAACATTCTATGCCATAACCAAGAATGATCTTCTACTGCGCTAAGGAAAGGTAAATCTTGGCTCCTATGGTATTCTAGCATTAGTTTGTAAATATTCTCTTGCCTATGGGAATAAAGAATAAACTCCCCCTTGGAATTGTGTACTAAACACTTATCAATCCTAAAATTCACAAGGTAGCCTTCATCACATAACTGCCTTATGCTAATAATGTTGTGCTTAAGGCCCTTAACAAATATAACATTTGAAATCAAAGTTTTTCCAATATAAACAATATTACCTATACCAATAATCACTCCTGGAGCATTATCTATGAAAGTTACTTTTTCTCCTTTCATCTTGATAATATTTTCAAAAGAGTTTTTGTTACCAGTCATATTCCTGGAACATCCACTATCCATGAACCACGTATAGCTGTTGGTACCTTTTCTATTTTCCTAAAAATAAGATAAAGTTAGGTTTTCAGAATCCAATATTTCTTGGATCTAGATTTGTTAGACAATAAAATTTTGGGTATCCACATTTGTTTTAAAAAATAAGCTTTTTTAAACCTAGGAGATTGAACTTTATTCGAAGATAAATTTTTCTTCCAATGCTCACCACTTTGAAACTTTGCGAAAAAAGGGGATTTAGAGGGAACAAAATAATTGTTTTTGAAAACCGGTTTTTGGTGAGTATAACCTACAACAGTAGTGTTCCTGTGAGGTTTAATTTGGGAATACATATTGTCAAAATTTTCCTCCCCAGAGGTAAAGTTTGCAAGATGCTTCTTAAGAGAAAATATTTCAGATTTTAGTCTGATGACTAAATTCCTATCCTCAAAAATCATTTCCTTAGAGTTAGATTTTCCCTCATAAAATTTTATCTTTAAAATATAATTCTTAAGATCATTAGAATGTTCTTCCTTAGCCTAATTTTCTTCCTCAATCTCTTTTGAAAGTTTTTCTAAAAGATCATCTTTTTCTCCAAGGTCTCTAGAAAGATCTGAAATCACTTTTGTAAGAATTTCTTCCCTAATATTTTTCTTGTCTAATTTCTTAGAAATTTTACAATTTTTTGCTTCAAGTAACTTTGAAAATATAGATACTTCTTCATATTAAGGTTCTTTATTTTTTAAAGATGGATTATCTTCATTAGAAGTACTATTATCCGAATAGTAATTCTTATCAAGAGATAAATTTGTTAAAGACTCGACAGAGCGTATCTTGGCCATAAGACATATATTTGGGTAGGAATTAGTAGCAAAGAATCCCATATTCTCTTGTGATGTTGAATTATATTTAGATGATCCATTCTCTGAAGAGTCTCCACAGCTAGCACTCCAAGTATCATTAGCTTTAATACTTTTCTTGTGCTTCGATCGATATAATTTCTTCTTATTCATCTCTGAATTTCTTTCCTTCTTATCCTTATTCTTCAACAATGGATAATCAAGTCTAATATGACCTGTTCTTCTACATTCGTAACAAGTAACTTCTCTATATTTCTTATCTCTTTAGTCTTTCTTCTTATACTTATTCTGATAATTCTTCTGATCTATAATCTTATTCATTCTCCGAGAAAGATTAGCTAATTCATTCTCCAACTTTTCTGTATCACTAGATTCTGATTGAATAATGAATTTCTTTGACTTTGATCTAGTTAATATTTCTGGGGTCTGGTATTCTATATGTTTAAAAGTGGTAATAAAAGAAACTCCCCCATTCCCATTCTTCTTCATGAAATTTTCAGCGTCTCTCTTCATTCTAGTTTCATGTTGAAGAAGAGTTCCAAATAACTCATCTAAGGAAATCTGAGTGACTTTCCTGTTCTCATCATTGGCTGTCCTCTTGGACTCCCATTCATTTGGCATGATATCTATGATCTTATCCACAAGATCCTCATCATCCAATCATTTTTATCCCATATATTGCAAGCTATTCACAATAGTCATAAACCTTTGTTGTACTTTGCTTACAAGTTCTCCATAGGGAAAATTAAAACTATGGTATTCAGCTCTCAACATAGCTCTTCTGGTCTCTATGACTTTGGATGTACCAAAATGCGTAACTTTATGTTTCCTCCAGATACTATTTGAATCTTCACATGATGATATTTGACTATTGATGTTCCTAGTCATGGAACACAGCATAGTATTTCTGACTCTGATGTTTGCTTGATATTCAGATTTCTCCTAATTTGTAATGGTTCTCAATTCGTTATCTAGAATCTTATAATCTGAAGTTAGCATTATATAGTTATCAACTCCAGTATTGATAAAAAAAGTATTCATCCTATATATCCAATACTCATAATAATTTCCATCAAAAATAGGAGGTCTGGTAGGATTTAGATTATCTATGAAACCAATGTTTAAACCTGCCATTCTTAAGAATATATTTTGCACACAAACTTTTTAGTAGTTTGAGTTTGTAAACAAGGAAAAAATATCCTAAGCAAGGAAAATTTATAGTAAAAGTATCTATATCAAAACTGAATCCTAACTGTATGATTTCGAATATATGAATCTGAAAAATATGATTTTGTAAAATGTAATACCGAAAATTCCCTTCTAAATATAATCATGAGATTAATTCAAATTGAACGTCCCTCTGATACCAATTGTTAGAATGGTATGTCTGAGTATGATATACTCTATTATACCAAATGTAGGATCAAATATGTAAAATGAGATACAAATACAAGAAGGGGGTGAATTGTATTCTTTAAAAAAAAACCTTAAGAAATTTTTTGTAACCAAAATTCACAACACCTCTAAGCTCTAAAAACTTGCTTGATTCTGGAAAAATGATTCCGAAAATAAGACTTTACAAATATTTACAAAAGATTCGATTCTACCTTAAAGAATATAGAATCTAACCTAATCATAGTACAAATATGAGGAGGTATAAGAATGTTATACTTTCTTCAATAATACAAATGCAGTGGAAAAAAGTAGTAAAATGACAAGTAACAAGTATAAAATCTTTTAACACAAAGAGGAGGGTATCCAACAACCCTAAATAAGAGGTCCCTTGATTTATACTTTCAAGAAATTATATCTTACCCAAACCCAGGTAATCCCTCAATCCAAAGATCCATATCTGTCTTGCAATCCCCACACGCCCTCGATTTGTAAGGAAATCAGAACCTCTGACTTCACAACCCGAAGTCTCTGATTTTTAAGGTAATCGAACCTCTGCACTAAGAAAATATTCACTAAGAAAAGTTTGAATGAGGAGTTCAAAACTTTCTTCATGATGCTTGAGAGTTTATAAGAGCCTCTCTCTCTAGAAATCACTTCAACAACACTTTGTCAAAGATCAGTGTCAAAGTTTTGAGCTCTTTTCAAATGAGCTCCTATTTATAGGCACAAAGGTAATGGTCAAATCCCTCCTCTAATGGTCATATTTTTCCATGAATTTCAGAGGTACCTGTACACGTGTCACTCAAACAATGGTTAGTTAATAACTGAAAGCACGACATCATTTGATAACAAAATGAGTGTAATTATAACCAAATTCTAATATTCAGAATGAAATCAAAATAAAATTACAGAGTCTATGTAAAAACTAAATTCAGAGTCTACAACACAAGGATATTCAGATTCTGTTTTCATGGAATTCAGAACCTAAATTATGTAGAAATCCGGAGTCTAAATTCAAGGAAACTTGGATTCTGGATTCACCTGAATTCGGAACCTGAACTTACAAAGTTTGGAGTCAGAGTTCATGAGAATTCAGAGTCAACAATCATTGGAGTTCAAATTCTGTATTCAGATAACTCTGTGTCAGAACATGGACAAGTTTGTAATCATAATTTGTAATGGGAATTCGTAGTCAGAACTTAGAAGAGTTTGTATCTAGAATTCGTAATCATAATTCATGACTAGAATTCATAGTCAAGCTTTACATATGTTCGTAATCCGAATTCAGAGTCGAACTTCATAGATGTTCATATCCAGAATTCAGAGTTGAACTTAATAAGAGTTTGTATCTAGAATTCGGAGTTGAACTTCATGAGAGTTTGTATCCAGAATTCAGAGTCTTAAATATAATACCTCATATCTAAGTATTATATGATTCTAAGGACTCAATCTGAATTATACACTTATAAGAATTTGGATTTGAGCAAAGAAAACATGTTAAGGATAAATTTCCTTAGGGATGGAAATTTTCCTTATAGGGGTAAAATAAAATTTTCCTTAATATAAAGTGTTTGTGATTTTCAAAACAAGAGGAATGATCCAGTCATAAGGAATCCTTGATGACTTATCAATCTCTCCCTTACATGAAGGAATGGAAAATTCATAAGGAAAACCTTATTGACTCAACATGGTCCAGTAATAGAACAAGACAATGGTAGCGAAAGTTTGGTGGTAGCACAAGTTTGGATGTAGCACATTTACATTAGCACATATAGATGTATCACATCTAGCAGTAGCACATCTAGAATTAGAACATATGGGGATTTCACATATGTCATTAGACATTATGGAGGTAGCACATATGGTGGTATCATAACTCCAATGGTAGCAGAGGTCTGGTTGTAACATGTGTTCACAGGTAGATGAAGTCATCGGTAGTAGAGATAGAGGTATATCATTGTGAACTAATGGTGTATAATCATAACTAATGGTATATCATCTATAATTATCCAATTTTATTTAAAAACATATACTATTATAAAATATTAATCTCAATAGAAGCATAATGATCATGATTTGTGAGCATTAAAATAAAGAGGTTCCAATAGTTTGATCAACTATGTGGAGTTCAATACTTTTCCAAGATTGAACTTCCTTATAGATATCATAAATTGAGGGTAAAGGGGGAAGATATGTTTAATAAAAACATTTGTATAAGTTATGGTAATTATGAATTTATAGTTATTCCATTTGAACATATCAATTCCCCTTGTATCTTCATGGTTATAAAGAATAGACTCTTTAGATATTACCTCAATCTATTTGTGGTATTCTTTATAAATGATATTATTATTTATTCTGAGAGTAAATAAGATAATGAATATAATTTAATGATTTTCTTGAAAACCCTATAGAAGGATAATTTTAATGAAAATATTACCAAGTATGAATTTTTATGGTAGAAATTTTCCTTCTTAGGTCAAATAATCTCAAGAAAGGGTATATCAACAGACCCTAAAAAGAGGGAAGTTATTGAGAAATAAAACAGACCAATCATGGTAACTAAGATCTATAGTAATATTGGGTTGGATGAATGATATAGATTCTTTGTGAGGTATTTATCATGGAAATATAATCGACTAACCAAGTTATTATGGAATGGATCTAATTTTCTGTAGATAGATGAATTCGAGGAAAATTTCAAGCAACTGAAAAGAAGGTTGGTCAGTGCACCTGTTCTCAAACTACCCTAATGCAGAGAAGTGTTTTTGATCTATAGTGTTGTATCAAAGAATGTATTAGGATGTTTTCTTTGGAATAATGATATTATGATAGCTAATCCTAACTCCAATTTAAAATTCATGAGAAAAATTACCCAACCCATGATTTCGAGTTAGAAATGATATTTTATTCAATGAAAATATAGAGGTATTATATTTATAGTGAAAGTTGTGATATATATATGAATCATAAAATAATTAAGTATATATTCAAATAGAAATAAATAAACATGTTCCAAAGGAGATGTTTGGAGTTGAATAATATTATAATATTTGGAATGAAGGGATGGATGATACCTATATAAATTATCCCTTTTGAGATTATTGATTATATCATGATATTTTCTTATCATTTGGAGATTCCACAAAATATCTCTCAAGTTTATTATATGTTAATGTATCTCTTTTATAGAAGTACATACCTGATCCTTCATACGTATTGAACTAATAGGTTTTATAAATAGATCATGATATTTCTTATAAATAATAACTGGTGTATATTCTATATTGTAGAGAGAAACTATTGGTAAACAAGACGAGTTACTAGGACAAAGTTTTTTTTGGTGAAACCATAAATTTGGGGAAGCTATGTGAGAACCCAAGGGTGTGATGAGTAAGATGTATCTTTAGTTGTTTATATCAGAGTGACAAAATTTTGAGGGTGAAATTTTTATAAGTTCGTAAAGTATAACACCACAAGAGTTTATGATATATTTCTCTTCAAATAAATTTGAAGTGTTCAATAGAATTAATTATGCACAACACTAAAATTATTTCAATAATTCCTATGAATTATAATATAAATTAAATTATATGGTATTTTATAAAATATAACTATAAAAAATAATTAATAATCTATTTAGGAAATATTATTGATCTTAAATAATTGTTTTGAAATATTTTTTTTGTGATCATTGTTTTATCTTGTTTGTTTTATATAAAGTATATTTTTTTATTTTAAAAAATAATTCAGAATATTGAACTTACAATTTTTTTACACATGAATTAACCAATATTTAATTATTTATAATTGAATATAAATGTATTCAATGGTAAAAAAGAGATGTTAAAAAAAGATTTTATGAGTGCGGAGTGTTTTTATATTAATAAATAAAATTAATCACAATTTATGACTAATTTTTTTTTAAATTTATAAATTATATATCCAATAAAATGTTTTAATAATCATCCAATGGATTTCATAATACATGTAATGTGAATAAATTCAGTTTTAGGATTAAAAATCAATTAAATAATGGTTTTTATTATGTATTTCAGTATTTTTTTAAAATTAATTGGTTCCACTAATAAAATTTGAATTTTATAAAATTGTTTTTATATATTGAATAATAATTTACTAAATTGTTAAATATTTTATTTTCATTTTGGTTATAATGAATAGTACAATCAGTGAAAAATATGTTATAATGGTTAGGGTTGAAACGAGTTTATCATGGAGTTAAATTAAGATATAAGGGTGTAAATGACACATAAACTTATCTAAATATTATCGGATGAATATATTTAGAACTTATATTATATTACTTTAAAATTATTGTCCTTTTAGTGCCACTTTCACAAGAAAGTGACTTTATATTATTTCAATCTTTTAAGCAATTTCATCTGTGTCCCTCCCCTCACTTATAACAGGGAACATTTTCTCCCCCCTTATTCATAAACATTGAGCACTCTAGATCAGGAAAAAATAAAAAATATCCATACAAGATCCCTTATATTTGTTATTTATCTTTTTTTGTATCGTATTTAATCCTAAGATGGATTAATGTGCATGCCAAAGGAGGTCTTTCAAAGAAGATGTAATCAACTTACCTAAATATTTAAAAGTTCATTTCTTATTCTACATAATATAAATATATTATATTCATCCTAAAATAATGAATCGAGTATCATAAATATAATTATTTGTTATTATGATTATGGTACCCAAAATTTTCATCTTCTTTCTCATCTAATGGGAAATGAAAGTATTCCTTGTTTATAAATACAGATCACCATCTCCATGAAGCGATGCATTTAATTTTACATCATCAACTTTTATGGTTAGTTATTATTATATATTTAAAATATATATATGATATTTATGAAAGAATTATTGTTTAATAATTTTAATATCTTATCTACCTTATTACCTTTTCATCCATTGAAAAATGATAACATCGCTCGTGCGTACGTGTGGACTACCACCCCCATGAAGTGATGTGATTAATTTTTCTGTTTTTATTTACATGGATGGTAATATGGAAAGATTTAATGAATATATATGATATTAATAATACATTAACAATTCTTGAAATTTTAATTATTATTTACCTTAATTTTATTTCATCCATTGAATAGTGGAAACATCCCTCAAGCATATGTACAAACTATTATCTCCATGAAGTAATGTAATTAATTTTTTATAATTTTTTTTATAAATAATTAATATAGTGTATAAAATGAATAAATATGATATTTACCAAATTATTGATATTTTATATATGATTAAACCATGAAATAGTTATAATAACTAGAATCGTCAAATCGAATCATGCATGGAACATAGACCTATTTTCACCAAAATAAGGATTTTGATGAAAAATTGTTAACAAAATGGGTAATTTGAAATTATAAGGGAAATATATATAGTAATATATATGAATATATAACTTTTATTGATTTATAATAAGTATATATTTATTATATAGAAGGTCTGAACACATATGAATCCATATGAGACTTGAGTTAAGGGACTTATGATACAATTTTATTTCATTTTGAGATTTTCTTTGTTAAGTTTCTACTCAGAGAAATTATATGATCCTTTTACCTTAAACCACATCAATTTTCATCTCCTATATATATTTTTATATTTTTCATTTTTACCTTTCATTCTCCTCTCTTTGGTACATAAAATAAATGAGAAATATTTTTAAGAAAAATGATTTTTATTTCCCCTTTTCTCGATAAAATTTTTCTTCCATTTCCATATTATTTAAAATGATTTCGAGAATGTTTTTTATAGGATAAAATTATTATTTAATGTAATTTACAACCATATTATACTTTATTTAAATTTTTTAAAATGAATATTCTTTTTACTTTTCAAATGAGTTACTTTTGGAGATTTTACTTAATGTATGAATGTATTCTTTGTTTAAACATTTGTTGCAAGAACATATTATCCAACTATCATAACCATTAATTTATTTAAATATTACTTTTCATGTTTCCATGTTTATTTTAAAATAATATTTTTTAGTAATATTCTATTAATTTTTATTTTTAAATATACTTAAGGAGAAATATATATTTAATGAGTTTCAAATAAATGTTCAAATATACTTTTGAAGAAATTTTTCAACTATGTAAACATACTTGGATGTTTCTCATGATTCATTAGGAATATGATCTAATGATACCATCCATTTTATTTCTCCAAATTTATTATTATTATATGTTGATAAAATGTTTTTGAAACTTTTTTCTTCTCCATAGGCTATACTATGATGAAATGATGAATGATTTATGATCTTGTGGCACACACACACACACACACACATATATATATATATATATATATATATATATATATAATTTTCATTATGTGATTGGTGAGTCTATTAAATCCCTCCAATTAATTGGGTGTTGTGATATATATATATCTTATTATATTATTATGATAAATGTATAAACTATTTAAAATATATATATATAAATTTTCATGCATGATTATGATTTCTTCTAGCTATGATCACAATATTTTTCATGGAAACAATTTCAAATATCTATGTTCAGAATATTATGATTCCTCATGTATATGATTTAACTATTGAATGATTATTTCTTATTTGAAACCCTTATTAATCATTATTATATATATGAAATTATTTTGGAGTTTATGATACATGATTTTCAAGGTATAAATCTTGTATATTGGGAACACGTACTGGATTTGTTATGATTACCTTATGCTCATTGTATGCTCACTTATGTTTGAAATCTCTTATATTTACCCTTACTAAGCATCTCAGATCAAACTTGATTATGTTTTCCTTCATCATTTTTTGATGTAATGTTCTATGTATGATATGTATATTAGGGTACTAATATGAATAAAATTATGGGAGAAGTTTTAATAGATAGTTAGTGATATTTAAGATTTGAGAATAAAGGGAAAAGGATGAGCTTATAATGATGGGAGAACACTGTTGAAGATGCCGTTGTAGATGGAGAAGATTCTGATAAGTGTCATCTCATCAGAAGATCCACCATACCCTAGAGAAGAAGACTACTGGAGGCATGGGGGTAGAGGTGCCTCTTCCCAATTTACCTAGTATCGAAGTCAGTACTCATGTTAGCCCTCTAATAGACAGATAACCAATATTGGATTTCTCCGAATCCAAATTTTTAGAATATTTGAAACTACTCATCCTTTATCTTGTTTCTAGGTTTTGTCGCCTTTATCCCTATTCAATTTATTTTAATAATCTTGTTTACTTGAATTGGGGTCTATGAAACCGAGATGTGGTCAGTATTCTAGATGAGAGATACCTTCTCATTCAGCTTGTTGGTGAGGGAGATTTTTCGATGTCCTGATCTCAAGTCTATTCTATATTCCATTCATTTCATTTATTCTCTCTAAAATGGTCCTTTTTTTACTTTAACAAAGACCCCCTACATTAGTGGTTTGGATCGGGTTTCCCTCAATGCCTTTACCATTCCAAAATACAATAGTTTTAAAACTCTTTGGGAACACCTTGTGGTGTTTTCTTCATTATCTTCTCAAACACGCATGTTGAAACACCCGACCATCTATTGAATCTGCATTTAGGTAAACGTATTTGAGCCAATCCCTAAATATATATGGATCTTCATTTTAGGTGAATTTAATTACTGAAAAATAATAGTGTATGAATCAAATATTGGCTACTGTAATCAATGTATTTCTCATGGGTTTAACTTGAAAATTTACTGTAGATGATAACTCTTGGGAGATCCGTCAGTAGAGGTTCCTAAATGCATGATAGAAATTACTAATCCCAAATTTCATTTAGATATAGATAATGAAAACAAGTCTTGATTTGGGGGAGGTAAAATGGTGGAAACTATAAGGACCCAACCTTAAAAATTATATAATTTAGTAAATTTCTTCATAATTCACTTATTTACACTCCAAACTATCTTTTAGTTTTATATTTATAGAAAATTAGGATATAATTCATAAATATAAACCCATAATCATAAAATGTGGTTACTACTAAAACAATAGCCATTTTTTCATGATACAAAATATTTTAATAAAAAACATGAAATCTATTTATGAAAAGTCTTCACAACATTCATCTAGGCTTCTCCTTTACTATTAACCATCCTGAAACCCCATGAACGAAATTTTAAAACCTGGGATGACTACAAAAAGATAAGAAAGGGATATTAAAAGAAGGAGAGAAACCATTAGTACATTAATACTTATAAACATATGAAATCAGTTTCACAAATATATACTTCTCACCCGATAAGTATCATATAGTTACATTGTGAAAACATGAGATTTCCATAAAACATTGAAAAATACATAACACCGTAAAAATAACTTGGGGAATTACTTACTTAGGATTATAACCATCATTATTATTATATTATTTTTAACTCTCTTGGTTACCTTACAATGTAACCCTCACAACAACCTTATGGTGTAACTATCACAGTTACACTTGGAGTAACCATACGGCCGACCTCCAACATAAACACAAAAAATGAATTGGAGGGAGATATATGTCCCAAAATTAATCATAAACAATTCACAATAACTATAACATAATAATAAAACAATAAAACTTACATCATATAAATCATTCCCTTAAAAAAAAGAAAACAAAATAAAAGGGGATTTTTATAGAAAAGTCCCTTAAAAATATCATATATTTGATGTTATAATTGTTAAAAAGAATGTAATATGTGTATACAATAAAAATAAAAATAATAAAACATAATATAATAAAAATTAATCTCACAAATAATCCTAGTACCACATAATCAATGAAGTAGATGGTTAACCCAAAGAATGGAAATTGGGTTATGAATTCCCTTATCTCGGGTTCGTCTTACATAAAATGTGTTCTAAAATTTAATATAATGATTTAAAGATATTTATTAATATATTTAATAACTATATTAAAATTTATAATTACTTATGTGATATTCTCATACTATATTTCCACCCATTTATCAATAATATTTTGTTATTTTTATTGTTTTAGGTGCATTTATTTCATGGTTTCCATGGTTGGTTTATTATGGATTTTATTCTCGGAAGGGAGGAAAACTATAGAATTGAAATTAATTTTTATTAATGATATTAAAAAATATTAAATGTTATTATATATCATTTTGGTTATATTTTATGAGAATGATTCATTATATAAAATATTAGTGATGGACATTAGTGTATTTTGATGAAGATTTAATATTACGAACTACTTTCATTTTATTAATTAATATTATGTGTAAACAATGGTTCCAGAACATAATATAACATATAATATGTATAATAAAATATTATTTAACCATATTAATTGTTTTTAGTATCCTTTAAGGAAGAAATGGAAACTGAAAACACATTATCCAGGATGTCGGTAAATCAACACATCAAAGTTGAGGTTTTTTTTTTAGAATAAAAGACAGAATAGAAAAACTATGATGATGAATTTTCCCATAAACATGATAAAATTAAAATATATATAAGATAATGGAGTTTTCATTCCTCTTGGATAAGGGTAGGTGAAGAGATTATAAGAAAAAAAAATATTTTAAAAGAAAATAGAATAAAAATAAAGGAAGACTTTTACCACTTGAATTATTCTCCTTCAGAATCATCTTAAGGCCATTAGTTTTGGACTTTTGGTTAGAAAAAATGGTATTGGATGTGGGTAAGAATATTAGGAAGGTATTTGGGTTGAAATTAAGAAATATAAAAGGCTTTGAGATATAAATGGAATAGGTGGTGAGGGGAGGTATTTATAGAGGAGGAGAGGGGTGTTTTCTCGTTATTATATCCACTAGTTTATTAATTTAGCTCAAAAATATAAAAATTATGATAATTATAATCAAATATATTAAAATAATTAATTATATTTCATTATTATTGGCTTAAATTATATTTAGATCATCTATGACTCAATAAATCATGTATTTTTCTTATATCATAAATTTTTGTATTTCACTATTAAAAAAATTTAAGTATTTCATAAAATTATCCAAAATTCATTCTAATTTTATTTTCAATGAGTATAATTAAAAAATGAAATATATTTCTTAAAAATAATTTTCTAAATATTATAAATATAATTTTTAATTAAAATAGTATTTTATTAAAAAAATTACAGTTTTAAAACTATAATAGATTTTATAACACTTTGAAAAATTAATTTAGGTCACATAAAATTATCTTATAATCATAAGAAAAAAATAATTTATGAATCTATTTTATGAAAATATATTTTTGTTTTAAATCAATATATTAATTATAAAATTGTAATTAAATATTTATGGATTAAAAAAATACCAAAACTTAATTTAAAATTTTCAAAACATTTATATACATATTCCATGATATAAATATATCACGATTACACTTATAAGATACATAAATTTTATTTATACTCTCATAGGTGAGGTTTCTATATTCTTTTCTAGATTACTATTCCTAATGGTCAAGTTACTATTCCTAAGGTCAAGTATAGATTCCTTAATTTATTTAAATATCATTTATTTCATTATACATTTATAAATAATTTGACTATTCAATTATAGAATGAAAAGAAATTATTTTATAAGTACATAGGTTGTTGCATTCTCCCCACATTCTATAAATTTCACCCTCACAATTTTAATTTAGTTTTTAAAAAAGAGAGGGAATCTTTCCGTCATAGCATTTTCAGATTCCCATGTTTCTTCTTCAACCATGTGGTTTCTCCACAAAACATTAACCTGGTGAATTAACTTATTCTGTAATACTTTCTCTTTATTATCAAGAATTCAAAAATGTGTATCTTTATAAGAAAGGTTCTCTTCCAGCTGAAATACTTCTAGTATCAAAACATGAAATGAATTTGACACATAATTTCTTAACATAGAAACATGGAAAACCTTGTGTACCTAAGATAAAATCAGAGGAAAATCTACTCGGTAGGAAATTGGTCCAACTTTATCCTAGATTTCATAAGGTCCAATGAACCATTGACATAAATTTACATTCTTACCAAATCGTATAATAATTTTCTATGGTGATATTCTAATAAAAATATTATCACCTGCCTCAAAAGAAATGTGTTTCCTCGTATTATCTTCATAAATTTTCTGCATGCTCTAAAATTTCCTCATGTATTTCTAAATCATCTTCACTTTCTCAGCTACTTCCTCATCAAATTCTGGTCCCATCAAATTTCATTCTCTGACTCCATCCCAAAAAGCTAGAGTTCGACCCTGCTTTCAATATATTGCCTTAAAAGGCACCATCTGTACACTGGAATGAAAGTTGTTATTATATGAAAACTCAACTAGAGAAAGATGCTGATCCAAACTTCCCTAGTAATCAATTGAACAAGCTCAAAACATATCCTCCAATGTCTAAACTTTTCCTTCTGACCGTCCATCTGATTGAGGAAGAAAGGTTGTTCTAAAATTTAATTCTATGACCAAAAACATCAATATTCTTTCCAAAAGTTCGAAGTTAACATTAGATCATGGTTAGATATAATGGAAAGATTAAGTCCATGTAACCTAGAAATCTCTTTTAGGTACAGTTCAGAAAGATGATCCAAATACATAGTATCTCTAATAGGAAATAAATGTGAAGATTTAGTCATCCAACCAACAATAAACAAAATCATATTGTTACCTAGATAATTCTTTGTAAGTCCCACCGCAAAGTCCATAGAAATATTTCCCCATTTCCACTATGGTATTAAAAAATATTGAAGCATCCCCGTTGGTCATTTTTTCACTTCTTTAACCTATTGAAATGTAAAAAATATGATGGTAAAATATCCAATATCTCTTTTCATTCCATACCACTAGTAATAACCTTAAAGGTCTCTGTACATCTTATTATATCCAGGATGAATTTGAAATAGAGAACTATGATCTTCACATAACATTTTTTTCTTTAGCTGGGAATGAAATGAAACACATAATCTCTTTTGAAATCATAAAATCCAATATTTATCCATGTTAAATTCAAGTAACTTCTCCCATTTAACCAATTTTACCTTTGTCGATAACTCATGTACTTCCTTTTGTGCTTCCTTAATTCTATCTGATAGAGACGACTATACAGACACCTGAAAAAAAAACAAAGTAATTTCCTACTCCAACACATTCCAAGCCAGAATTAATAAAATCATTAGTCAAGGGGTTATGTTCTAAATGTAACATGGTTAATTTATCAAGATGTTTCCAAATCAAGTAATCTACCACTGTTTTTTATTTTACAGGATGGTAATTGATCATGTAATAATAATACTTTATTATTTTAATCCATCTTCTCTACCTTATGTTTAATTCTTTCTGGTTGAATATATACATCAAACATTTATGGTCAGTATATATTTCACATTTGGATCTGTATAAATTATTCCTCCAAATTTTCTAATAAAAAACCATAAATTCTAATTCCAAATTATATTTGGGATAATATAACTCATGAGTTTTTATTGTCTTTAAGCATAATAAATTGCCAAATAATTGCACATCAGAACACAACCAAGTCACTTCAATGAATCATCACTGTAGATGAAACATTTACCATTTCTAGAAGGCATGACCAAAACTAGAGAATTCACTAATATCTTCTTTAGTTTTTGAGAGAAAACATCATAATTTTCTTATCCAAATAAATTTAACCAGTTTTCCTATTAACTTGGTTAGAAGGCTATATAACCATGACAAGGTTTTAATAAACTATCATTAATAACTTTCCAATCCAAGAAAAATATAAATCTATGTACCATTTTTTGGTATTGGTCCATTCATCAACAACTTTTGTTCTGGTGGGATCAACTATTTTTCCATAATTATATACAATGTTCCCAAAAAAAAATCTATTTCAACTAAAAATAACATTTTCTAAATGTTGCAAATAACTTATTTTCTTTAAGAGCTTTCAATACTATCCTTAAATGTTTTTCATGATCCTCATAACTTTTTGAAAAGACCAAAATATCATCAATAAAAACAAAAAAACCTATACAAATATTCATGTAATATTCTATTCATAAGAAACATGAATACAAAAGGGTCATTTTTCAAACCAAAGGGTATAACAATAAACTCATAATTCACATATCTAGTATGAAAGTCTATTTTCAGGATGTCATCCTCATTCACCTTCAGCTGATGGTACCCAGATCTCAACTCAATATTGAAAAAATAGTGAGCTCTTTGGAGATAAACAAACAAGTCATTGATATGAGGAAAAAGATACTTATTCTTAATAGTAATGTTATTTAAATCTCTATAATTAATTCAAAGAATCATGTTACTATCATTCTTTTAAATGAAAAAATAGGGGCACCCCATGGTGAAGTGCTATAATGAATGTAGACTTTATCAAGAAACTCATACAACTGGTTTTTCAGTTCAAGAAGATACACTTGAGCCATTCAATAAGGAGGTTTTGAAATTTTCTTATCATCAGGAACCAAGTCAATGTTAAATACAACTCCCTGATCAGGTATAACACTGATGAACTCATCAGGAAAACATCCAAGTATTCATTTACCACAAATACATAATTAATCTATAATGTTCCCTTATTTTCAACAATATGATAAAGATAACTTCCATTTCCATATTTTAATATTTTCTCACCTTCTATATATGTTATCAATGGTGTGCGTTCATTATTAGATAAAAATTGAATCACTTTTTGAAAAGAAACTTCTTAGATTTATAATAAATATTTTCATGATAACCAGAAAGAAAATCCATTCCTAGAATAACATCAAACTACACTAAGGAAAAATAATAAGGTTCACAGGTAATGTCAATCCATATATAACAATAGTAAGATTCTTATAATTCTTTTATCTTTAATATTTCTCCTGGTGTTTTAACCACAAGTTCTTAACTCATTTCTTTAGGTGAAATTTCCAATTTTCCAAAAAATTTATCTGAAATAATGGAATGTGTAGACCCTTTTTCAAACAAGACATTAGAAAAATATTAGTAAACAAACAAAGTACTTGATAACACTTAATTGGATGGCCCTAAATCTACCAATGTAGTCTCAAAGAATCTCATTGTACCTTTATTCTTATAATCTGGCTACTTTCTATCATTCACATCTTTCTTTGTGTAGGTATTTTCATAATGGACCATCTCAAAACATTTAAATAACTTAATAGTTTTCTTATCAGAATTAATCATAAAATCATTTTCATTACAATATTATTCCATATGTACAAACTTACCACACAAAAAACACTTCAATTTTTTAAGGTATTTCCCATGGTTATTTTTACGTTACTTTTCACAAACTAGAAACTAGAATTTCTTAGCATCAGATTCATTTGATTGATTCTAACCCATTGGTTTCCATAAAAACTTATTATTCTTATTATTTTCAAAGTAAGTGATATCATCAAAAAACTCTATTTATACACTCTCAACACATCATACGCTTTTTTCATAACTTTTGAATTCATGGGATGCCAATTTCCTTCTTTATCTTGGCTTCAATCCTAAGTAAAAATGATTGAATTTGCTACCAAGATCCCAAATAATATTTGGAGCATACCTTGTTAATCAAGTGATGTTTTCTTCATACATGGCCATTGAAACCTCCTACATTGTTTTAATTCAAGGTATTTTTTTTCTATCATAAGTCAAACCACATTAGGAAAATGTTTATCAGTGAAAATATATCTAAATTCATACCATTCCAAGTCATTAATCTCATCATTATTCCAGATATTCTTAACTAATGACCACCAACGATCAAATTCAACTTCAAAAAAATAAATATAAAGGCTAATATTTTTATTATCTGAACACCCCATATAATCAAATATCTTTTCATGGGAATTATTTCATCCTTCACCTGCCACTGGGTTAGAAGATCCACAGAAATAAAGAGGGTGTTGCCTCATAAAATGTTCCACTATCATTATGTTATTTTGTGGTAGCTCTAGTTACTCTCTTGAATAGATTACACCACAATTTATAAATTGTGTCAAATAATACATTACTATCACAAACTATTCAATTATAACCACTACCATTCCAGGTTTTGAATTTGAAATGATATCATCCTCTCGGTACATTCATACCCCAGCTTCCATGTTTCTTCTATAGAAAGATATTATTTACAAACATATCTTAGATGAAGCAACATAGTCATATTTAAATTCTTTATCATTTCAATATAAAAATAATTTATGGTATTCTATTAACCCTATACTAACCACTATGGTTATCTAAATCATGCTCTAATACCAACAATAAGGACCTGACCATAAATAGTACATAATCTAGAAAATTTCTTTAGAATCACTTTTTTTACATTAATTTCTGTATATCTTTTCAGTTTATAGTTTTAGGAACTTATGAAATAATTCATACATCTCAACCCACAAGCATAAATATTGGGTACTAATAAAACAATATCCATTTTTTTTCATAATATTAACATTTTTAATAAAAAAACATGAAATCTATTTATGAAAGGTCATCAAAACATCCATCTTGGCTTCTCATTTTCTCTTACCAAACCTCAAACCCCATGAATTTTTTTAAAACAAGCAATGAGCACAAAAAAATCAGTAAGGTATACAAAAATAATAATAAATACCATTAGTACATGAATACTTATAAACTTATGGAGTCATTTTCACAAATACACACTTCTCACCCGATAAGTATCATATAGTTATATTGTGAAAACATGATATTTACATAAAACATAGATAAGATAAATAATACCAAAAAGGTAACTTATGGAATTAATTAATTAATATTGTAACCCTCACAAATACCATATTATTTTTAGATATAACAAATACCTTAAAATATTACCCTTACATCCACCTTACAATGCAACCTTCATAGTTACCTTATGGTGTAACCATCACAGTTACAATTGGAGTAACGATATGATTGACCTCAAACATAAACATTAAAAATGAATTGGAGGTAGATATAGGTCCCAAAATTCATCATAAATAATTTCAAATCACCAAAATATAATCATAAAACAAGAATACTTACATCATATAAATCATTCCTTTTAAAAAAACAAAAGAAAATAAAAGGGGTTTTGAAAGAAAAGTCCCTTACAATCATATATTTGAAGTAATAATTGATAAAATGAATTAAATATGTGATTAAACTATATATAAAAATATTAAAACATAAAATAATCAAAATTAATTTCACAAATATTCTTAGTACCACATAATTAACAAAGTTTAATGTTAACCGAAATAATGGATATTGGGTTAAGAATTCCCTTACCTCAGGATCATATTACATAAAACATGGTCAATCCTATTATATAATGGTTTAAATAGTGTTATTAATATATTAAATAACCATATTAATATTTATAATTACTTATATGATATTATCACAACACATTTTCACCCATTTATTAATAATATTTTGTTACTTTCATTGTTTCAGGTGTATTTATTTCATGGTTTCCATGGTTGGTTTATTATGGAGTTTCTTGTCAGAAGGGAGAAAAACTCTATAATTGAAATTACTTGTAATTAATGAACTTAAATAATATTAAATTTCATTATATATCATATTTTATATAATTATTGAGGATGAATCATTATATAAAAAATTAGTGATGAACATTAGTTTATTTTGTTGAATGCTTATCATTACTAATCACTTTTATTTTATTAAATTATATTATGTATAAAAACAAGTTCTATACCATAATATAACATATAATATGTATAATAAAATATTATTTAACCATATTAATGTTTTTATGACCAGTATTTAAGGTGGTAATTTAAATCTAAAATACATCGTCCATGGTGTCGGTAAATCGACACATTAGGGATGTTGTTTTTATTTTTAGAATAAAAGGAATAAAATAAGAAGTATGATGTATATTTTTTCCATAAACGTGATTAGAATATAGTATATATAATTTATTGGAGTTTTCATGCCTCTTAGACAAGGGGAGATTAAGAGATTATAATAAAATAAAAATAATTGAAAAGATAATAAAATAAAATGAAATAGGATTTTTACCTATAGAATTATCCACCTTGGAAACCTCTTTTAGGCCCTTGGTTTTGGATTATTGGTGAGAAAAGAAGGTATTAAATGTGGTGAAGAGGCTTGGTAAAGGATTTGGATAGAAATTAAGGAATCTACAAGTATTTATGGTGTGAGGGGGAAGAGGTGGTGAGGGGATGTATTTATAGTAGAGGAGGGGTTTTTTTTTCATTATTATATTTATTAGTTTACTAATTTAGCTCAATAATTTGAATATTTTGAGAATTATCATTATATATATTAAACTAATGAATAATTGTTTGATATTTGGGGCTTACATCATCCTTAAATCATCTATAAATCAATAAATCATGTATTTAGCTTATATCATAAATTACCATATTTCACTATTCACAAAAAATTTAGGTGTTTTAGAGAAATTTGAAAAATTCACCCTTACCATTTTAAATTAATATAATTCAAACATGCTTCAATTTTTTGAAAATAATTTTCTAAATATGATAAATTTAATTTTTAATTAAAATCATAATTTATTCAAAAAATACTTGTTTTAAAACTATAACTGATTTTATAACACTTCAAAAAATTAATTAAAATCTCATAAAATTATCATATAATAATAAGAAAATAATAATAATAATTTATGTATCTATTTTATGAAAATATTTCTTCTTTTAAATAATTTTATTAATTATAATATTGTAATTAAATATTTATGACTTAAAAAAATACCAACACATTAATTTATCATTTACAAAACATTTATTTACTTATTTCATGATATAAATATATCATTATTACACTTATAATATACTTAAATTTTATTTATAATCTCATAGGTGAGGTTACTATTCTATTGTCCAGATTACTATTCTTAATGGTCATGTTACTATTCCTAAGGTCAAGTATAAATTCATTAATTTTTATAAATACCACTTATTTAATTACACATTTATAAATAATTTGACTATTTAATTATTGAATGAAAATAAATTATTTTTTAAGCACTTGGGTTGTTATAGTAACTCAGTTGATATAGGAAAATAATGTCACTAGAGATGTTTTCATATTACCAAATTAATCTCTATTTGGTAATATGGAAAGTGGTGAGCCCACATGATTTGCAGTGGGAGAGGTCACTCTTTGCCAGTGTGAGGAGGAACTGGCTACAATGCTTATAAGGGAAAAATATTCCTAGATGTATGCTAGTTTCACGCCATCTTGTGTTATTATCTTCCTAAATGAGAAGGCCCCTGCATAGGTGAAATCAGTAGTAATAGGAGTGGATGCATCAGTCTGGGAGCTTGTTGAGTCTTTCTCCCATTCAGAAAGAAGGTTGGGTATTCCTTTAGGGAATAAGTTTGATTGTATATGAGACATCATTGATAATAGTGGTGATGAATTTGGTTAAAAAAATATCTATGAAGAAGAAATTACTAGAAAATCTTTTGGTGGAAGAGAAGAAAACAACATAGTCCTCTTAGAGACCCCATTATAAGAGACAGTGCCTGAAACCTCACTGGTCAAGGGATCCGAAGGCATGTTTGAAACTATTATAGAGGAGGGAGACTATCTAAAGGATTCATCTCAATATAAATGGGAAAAAATATATGTTTAGTACTTCATATTAGGCTCTAGTAAAGGGGGAAAGGGAATTATTCCATAGAGGAATTTCCCATTGGATTCAAGGAATAAGGTTAAAAACTAAAAGGATTACTCATTTATTCCTAATCCAATGATGACTAAGTTAGAGTCTAAGTGACCAGAACTATAAGAGCCTAGAAAAAATATCAAAATACCCATGATTTAGGAAACCAATTACTCCTCACTCAAAAAGAGGGTTTGATGTAAGTCTGTGAGACTACTAATCATCAGACTAGTGACAAAAGCAATGATAAGGAAGAACGAACACTTGGGAACATCATCTTCCTTGATATATTATCTAAATAGATAAAATAAATATATGAATATTTTGATAGGGATTTATATAATAACACACTAGAGAACAAAAAATATCATAAAGATATCACCAGTGGAGGATCTTAAATTGAAGGGAGAGATTTGTTATGGTATTCTTAGTTATGATGTCAAGCTATGGTTTTACTTACAACTAGATGTTATGCTATTAGAATTGGAAGATGAACTTATCTCAATTAATGATTAGCTTAAGGTTTTTGGAATTCATAACCATCATAAGTTAATAAAACCTTTTAATATTCACAACCAAAATTTAAAGGACCTTTCTTAGAAATTTTAAAATTTCCGCTATGGATAATAATTTGGATGTGTGTATTGTTTTCTCTCTTGGTTTTTATGTTGAAATTATTTGGTTTTTGGGAAGGTTCCCACTTAACCAACAAAATTTACTTTAAAAATCCCAAAAATATAGTTGATGATTATATAAGAGATGTTTCATATATTTTAAGAAACAATTTGATGATATATCTTGTTTTTAAAGTTCATAATAATTTATAGTCTTCATTTATGTACAATTATGATATATTTTTAATATTCAACTAAAATGATGTAATTATTTATATTATTCTTGGTCCACCTACCTATAATTGGATAGGGTGTCTTCTATGGGAAATTTAGATTCATTTTAATCCTTATATGTTTCCTCAGATTCAACCTCAAATTTAGCATCACTCTTGGATTTTACCTCATGTTTTCCAAATTTTTTGGATTTCTCCATGGGTACCTCAAACAGAATCCTCAAATTCTCTTATGATTATTATCTATAATTCTTAAATAAACTTATAGAAATTGTTTTATAATATAAATATTAGTTCCTCATAATCATTTGGGTATTTTTGTGGCCCACATCTACCTTGCCTCTAGATATTCACATTAAGTTGATCAAATTTGTGTGAAGAATGAATGATTGGGATGGAAAAGAGAATGTGATCAATATTTATTTGATATATTCCTACCATAATAATAGGAAATCACCCTTCATGTATATAAAAAAAGGAAAACCTATGTGATGTCATAAAATAGAAAGAGGGAGGGAAGATAATTTTTTAATATATCAAATTAATTGTCTCTAATAACAAGCCCATAGAAATTGTGAAAAAAACTTTATTGGGATGTAAGGTGTTATTTCTTCACATGAAATATTCAATATAGAAATTTATAAAGAACAACATGAAAAAATACTATTAATCATAGTATATAAATGTGAGTACTGAGTTTGAAACCATATAAATAAGGTGGAAGAAACTTTAACTCAGTATTTGAGAATATAATCCAAATCAAAATAAAATTACTTATATTTTGATAATAATAATGATTTATGTAGGTATTAGTAAATTTTAAATTTTAGTTCATGAAATAATGAAGTATAAAATAGATTATTGAATAAACATAAAGCTATTAAAACTAGGTCTATGTATATCCCTCAGTATGGGTAAACACTCTATAATAACTTTGACATCCATTTTCATATATCTAGGTATGTTGTATTAATTAGAGATATGATAACCCAAAACCTTGTTTAAATATATAATATAGCTAACTCAATGGTTTTGGAGGAAAAAACAAACATATGAATTCACTAAATAATACTCTTCAATTCCAAAGATAATGATCGTATACCATTAAATTGGGAGAGATATATAGGAAATGGGTGAATTTAAAAATCCCATAAAAATATAATAAAATAAAAAAAACTTCATATAAATAAATCCCCTTTAATTAAAAAAACATGGCATAAAAAATGTTCATGCTAGACATGAGATGGGGTGAACAAGATAAAAGAAAAAAATCCCTATAAGACTCTAGAAACATCCTCTATTTGAACCTAAGTTGTGGTTTTCCCAAGATTGAATGCTCATTAATGCATAACCACAACTCTATTTATTAGAAAAATTTCCTATTCATCTATCTGAATATATCTTTACCATATCATTGTCATTTCTTCTCTTTATCCTTCCTTATATAACTTCAACTTCAACTTCATAGAAAATAAGTAAAACCCTATTGGAATATCACTTATATCTCACTAAAAAGATATATAAAACTATTACATGTATAGAGAAAGACATTAAATTCATATCTATAGTATATATATTCACCATGATATAGTTTTACAATCATCAATATTTACTATTCATTACTACACTGAAATATAATGAAAAAAATTAAATACCATGGAATATAGATCCTCAAGCTAGTGTAAAACCTATAAAAACTGAAAGAACATATAGTTATAGGTATTTAGAGTAGTTTATTCCTATATATTTTCTCACTCTTCACATTCACACAATAGTATGTCGATAGCCATGCCAAAGGACTCTTCATTTTATATGTGGATTTCAAATGTGAACCACAGAAAATCCCTCCCCAATATAGTAATCAATGTTTTATCATTCAAGCTCCCTAAGGTTACAATACCATATATGGAATTTCACTCATCATTTTAGTCATAGTTTTATTCATTAATAACCATCATCACCTATAAGCCTCTCCATTGGATGCAGGAGTGTTCCACTCCTTAGGAACCCCATATTTGAGCTTTTATCATGTGAACATAAAATTTCATAGGGAATTTCCTTGGGATTGTTTTTATGAATGTGACTCCCTAAATGGTCTATCTCAAGGTCCACTCTCATATTCTATAGTGAATCTGGAATGGTGTTAAATAGGCTGGTGTGACGTAACTAACAAAAATTCTAAAGAGCACGAAGAATGAGACTTTAAGATGATTTTGTTCCATTAAATCTATATGATGTATCAATTTTTTTTATCAAAACCATATACTTCCACATCCCACACTGATAATTTATATGGACTTATGATTCTGTATATATATGGGTGTGACATCCCTTAACCAACACATCTAATTGTACTACCTTACACCACATACAGTTGCCTCTCCTATCACCCAACTCCCTCCTACATCGAAACTTTTCTCCCTATATACCTCTATTTAGAAACAGACCACTGTGCCATTTCTATTTCTATTTCAATTACACCACATATATGACACCTTTAAGGTCACACTGGGATTTCATAGTAGATGGATACTCTAGTAACTGGTCCATGATGGACTTCATTCTTACTTATTTTTAACATAATTCCTTTGAAAAATGTTATCTTATTTTCTTCCATTATCTAAAGTTTATCCAAAAATCAATATGATCATTTCTTTCCATAAAAAATTTGAAACAAAATAAATTAATCAATAATACTCATTGAACAATGAATATTATTAATGAAAATGTATAAATAATATAAAGCTATCATACCCCCTCCCATGATCTAATTAATGTACTTCATATGGGATAGTCTAACTGTACCTCTATATCTCATGATGTTTTCATGATAAAAAACACTAAATTATGTATCTAATTATTTCAATTGATTTTATGGTAGTTACATTGTTATGATTTCATATGTTGATCTTAGTGAAACAAATGAAGGTATATTTTTAAACACGAAGATCATGTTTACTTTTTAATTGAGGTGATGTTTTAATGGAAGTATGTCCTTGAATAAATAAAATTAATAGAAGGAATATAGAGGAAAAAGTGGTCTTTGAATCATATATACATTACTAACTAGTAGATGTAGAGCCACCGACCAACCAGTAGTGATGGATAGAGCCACCCTTGTAGAAGGAGTCCACCAACTATCTGGTAGGGGAGAACGTGCCAGTTCGTGGAAGTAGGATGACCCAAGATATCTCTAGGTGTCTCATTGGTTAGTTGATGGGATCATCATATTCAGAGGATTAGATCTAGCAGGATAGATTTCCTAAATTTAGTGGACCCCAATGCTATTAAATGGAGTGTGATGATGCATAATGAATGGGAAAAAATCTAAAACCCCATTGCTATTTTGGAGGTTCTAAATAGAGGGAAATGGATGCTTGAATAATAATAGTGGAATTTAATAGTTATTGAAATCATATCAATAAATTATATACACTGAATCACTAGAAATCTCAAAGCCTTGTTTCAAAGAGAAAAATTCAAATTTTAATATCTTAAAACCTATACCCTATATTAGCTATTTTATGACGAACCAACATTGAATACCATCTAAACCGATATTTGGGCTAATTCCCACTAACCCAAAGAGTTTTTCCATTATCCAATTGTCAACAAAAATAACTTGGTCATCAATAAAATAAATACTGGTAACGATTTTTCACTCAAAGGATTATAGTAATCAAAGAACACTGTGAAAAAAATACCAGATACATACATCAGTTCAATCATAAGATGTAAATGGAGACAATACAAAATTGTAAATAAAAAACTGCCAAAACCCATCTTACGGTGGTCCATGACCACCCAACATGTCCCAAGTCACCCTACCTTGATCATCCTAACTCCAAACCACAAAATAAGATAAGAAAATGAACACCTTCTTTAATATCATGAAGGATGAAAATAGGAAATGGTACAAGTAGGGTGTGAGATAAAGATCCCAGTAGGATTCCACCAAATACTCTATGAAATTATATACTAATAAAATAAAAATATGATAAAATAGTAGTATAAAAAATAGAGTATGAGTATTAGTTAATAAATAATGTTTTAAACATTTAAAAATAATTTATCAAAATAAACTTGTAAAACATGATAATTCACCTTTAAAAAACTATAAATTTTCTTAAATTTTTTTGAATTTTTTTACAAGATAATATTAGATAATCAAGAAAACAAAATAATATGAATTTGACATAGAAATATGAACAAGATTCAATAAAATATAGTCAAGTTCCATAATAATAATAAATAAATTAAGAAAAGGAACTCCTATTACAAATAGTGACAAGAACACTATCATGTATCGAGTATAAAGTATATGGATGTCATTGATAAAAACTAGGATTGATTGTGAGTAAACCTCATGATATCTAATCATAATTACAACACGACTAATTTCTAGGCTTACATATAGTCTCACGGGTCTCAAGAAAATAGGTTCCATGCACATCAACTTTCCTGGACGCACATCCACAGCCTAAACCCATCACATTATCTTTAGATCAACTATAAGGGTGTGAGTTTTATAGTGAATCAAATATCTAGGTCATAACATATAACTATTTGGGTTCCCATGACTAGTAAAAATAGGTTATTGAGATAATAATGTTATGAGGACCACAATAGAGATCCTTATCAGTATAAATCAGGGGAACTGAACCTCAAATCACATCTCACTCTCACCCTCAAACTCCCTCAAATTAAATAATCCCTTTTTAAATACCCAATACTGGGATGTACAAGAATTTTGAATGTTACATTATGGGATTATTACAAGAGAGGATCATCATAAAGTGCCAATTGTTCTATCAAGAATCATCAATTTCATGTCAAAAACTTTTATACAATTCAACATTAAAAAGGGTAATCATACGCACTTCCTTCCACAAATAATAATTACAATTCTAAACAGGACTTTAAAACAATGATTTATTTCAAAGAAACCCTAAAGAATTAAAATTAGGTATCTTAATTTCAAAAGGTTGGATTACATTTGAAAACATGGGTTTACACCCTCTTTGCATGTGAATAAATATTTAGAAGTTGGGAGAATTAACCTTGCCTCAAGGTAAGAAGGAGAAATTATTTTATAGATTGGTAAAAGGTATTATATGGTGGAATATTCTAATTTGGGTCTTGGAAATACCCTTTAAAATAATATAGGGTTTAACACTCCACCTCAAGTAGGAAATGCCCAGCATAGACCAAGAGTCCCACAAAATAAAGAAGAAATCGAACAAAACCACACAGACTCCCCCTAAAGATAGGTTTTTGAAGATGTGGAAACCCAACTTAGTACTGAGAGAGTACAGATGGGCTCCCAAGAGGCCTTTGGTGAAGATGTAGGCAAGCTGATCGATCATTGGTATGTGGTTAAAACTAATATGGTCCTGCTCGAGATGATGGAGAAGAAAGTGAAAGTCTACTTTGATATTATTTGTTAGTTCATTGAAGATGTGAATAGAAGATATATTAATGGCTAGATGATTGTCACACCAGATATAAGAATACATCTATGATGGGAAGACATTTTCATGGAAGAGAATATGAAGCCAAAGGATCTCAGTAGTGACCATGGCCATGGCATTGTATTCAGATCCTACACTAGATCTGGAGATGATAGTTTGCTTCTTATTATGCCAATAGATGAGGTTACCTACAAAGAAAAATGAAAACCCAGAAGTAAACTTCCAGGTAGCAAGGAAAATATCATAGTCAGTATCATAGAAGGCCTCAACATCCGTATGATCATGATGTGAGTACTGATGACTATGGGAAGGGTCTTTCTTGATGTACTTGGCAATGCAGATGACACAATACCAATGAGATTTTATCATATGATCCATGAATTGAATCACTTTTCCAACTACATAGGAAATGTATAGACATTTTATGGTGAGATAATTTAGTTTTCCCACAAGATGATGATAGCTCTCTAAATGAGAAAATAGTTCCATGTTTTCATAGAGGGACCATTCCCTAGGCTCAAGAGGAGTGTCAGTGGTAGTTTCTTAAGTCAAACCGGCATTCTGTAAGATGTATAAGGTATATTTATGTTGGTAGATAGAAATGGTGTCCATATAATGGGATACCTCAATGATAATAAAGTATGTTAATGGACCATGATCTTTGGTTTGAAAGTAGAGGTAAATATTCCCCTTTATTTGGGAGATTATAGTTGAGTCACTCCTAGTGATGATGATATCATCAACCTATACCACCAACAGAATGAAACCACATGATTTCATATAATAGAAGATTATATGGTACTTAATACACAGAGAGAGAACAAATGCAGTTATGACATCACTGAATTGGCCAAACCAATCATAAAGATACTACTTTAGTCTATAAAGAGAGTGGCGAAGTCGACAGGCATGGGAGTTATCTCTGGAGGCATGAAATCATGGGGGTTGTTAAAGATACACCTCTTCTTAAAGAAATTCATGGAGAAAGACATTCTTAACATCCATTTGATAAATGGGCCAATGATGATGAGTAGAATGAGTGATGTATAATCAGACCAATGTCATATTTGCAATAGGAGAGAAGGTATCAAAATAGTTGATACCATATGTCTATGCAAATCCCTTCATGAAAAGTCATACTTTGAGGTGATGGAGAGTTCCATCATCATTGAGATGGACAATATAAATGAATTTTCTACCCACCACCTATTTTACTACTAAAAGGGGGACTATATCCCAAGTATAATTGTCTTCTAGAGCCTGAAATTCATCATGCATCACATGAAGCCACCTCAGGTGAGATTTGGCATCACCAACCATGTGGAGAATAGATATCATATCCCGAGTGAAAATACATTTGTATAAAGATGTATATAGAGGTATATTATGGAAATAATGTGTACCTTTCTAGAGTGAAATGGGATATTTTTCTGGTTCTGAGGTAGAAGCATCAGATGAATTTGGGATTATGGTGTCCCTAGCCTTGATGGGGGATGCAATTGATAAGCGATGAGAGTAGACAATGCCAAACTATTGACCAATGAAGTGGGGAAAGAGAGGTAGGTTGATGATGAGAGGAAGACAATCATCGATGGTGGTGTCTGTATGGGGAGAGGGAAGAGTGAAAGTAGAGATATCAACAAACAACACATCAACAGAGATGATATATTGTCGTAATTACAGAGAGATTCATTGGTATCCATGCTGTGTACGGGAATATCTGAGGAATATGAAATAGAGAGATTTTGGAGAATGTTTTGAGTGGTTGGGACGAGTGTCTCAAAAATAACACTGACACCCAAACACACAGAGTGGAAGTGATTGAGGAGGGAGAGAGGAGAACAGAGTCCTAAAAGGAGTCTCCCCATGAAGGATAGAAGAAAGGATAAAGTTCATGAGTTAGATAGAAATTAGGATAGAATTAGACCAAAAAAATAGAGGCACCTTCCTGTCTAATAAGATGGTATGAATAGTCTCCAATATATGGTGAGGTTTTCACATGGACACTCAATTACACTGATGTGTATCAGACAAGATTTATGATGAATGATGCCTTTATCTTTAAGAAACTACAAAAAAGTGGATAAATATTCCCATCCATTTTCAGAGTATAGACACTTAAGGGAGGTGAATAATTGAGTATTAATTTCATTCTAAAAGGAAGTAGAAAAAACTTGAGACTAATTTCAAATTATATAGATCCATTTCATGCACGAGTAGTCATCAATAAAGGATATATAATAACTGCACCATGACTGGCTAGGAACCATACAAGGACCCCATAAATCGTAATGAACAAATTCTAAAGGATTCAATGCATGTGGTTCTAGTCGAGTAACATACGTCATCTGATGATGTTTATAGAACTTGCCAGATTCACAATGAAAGGTGGGGTTAGGACTAAATTGGGGGCGATATCTATGTAGAAGGGAAGCCGATGGATGACCAAGGTGAGAATATAGGTCAAGTTCATGAGATGAGTTTGATGAGAATACAAGAGATGATGAGTTATGGAACTTTTAAACCCCATTTTAAAGATTACCTTGACCTAGTTCCCGATTCGTCATCCGCTCCTAAAAAATAACACTAGAAGATGTAAAAGTTGCAACAGAGATTAAATCTATGGTGAGTTTGCTGATAGAGATAAGATTAAAAGGAATTTTAGGAAGACGACCTATGTAATCCATGTGAATATACAAGGTCAATTAGAATGTTCCAAATTCAAAAATGGGGATTTTTGATCCAATATCAAGAGTAATTTTAGAGGCACTGGTATGCAGATGATAGGTAGTAAACATATGAGAATCCCATGTGAGATTTTCAGACACACCGGAGTCAAGAATCCAAGATGTCTTCTAAGGATAAATACCCGCGACCGGGCAACCAGTCTGAAAAATAGTAGATTGAGAAGAGGAAGGGGAAATAACAGCCTGATAATATTGTATAAAGGAAATATCCTTTGGTGAGAGCCCTAGTTTGTATCGGGTACTCGAGACTAGTGACAGAGCATGGGAAAGATGCTTAGGAGAGTACACAGATGGAGGTGTGAAGAATGGGGATGCTGTGTGAGAAGGATGAAAATTGAGGTGAGGGGATGACCTTGTTGGAGTGCTAAAAAATGGAGGTGGTTTCAGAGTCCCACGTGCAGAAGTGAAAACCATGATAGAGTCAGTGGGAATTGTCCGAGAAGCATGTTGCTGGAAATGGGTCATCGGTGCTACGGGATCTATTGTGGTGTTGGTGGCCAGCATAGGAGGAAGGCTAGAAAGCGCCGAGGAGGGTAGTGATTGGGAGATTGAGGAGGTGGTCCTAGAGACCTATTAAAGGAGGGACTCCCATGTCACATAGGGAGGCGCACGATAAAGGGACAAAGAGTAGAGGCCAGTGGGAGGAATAGTGGATTGGGGAGTAGTGGATGGTGTGAAGGGAGGCTACTGGATCTAATGAGAGTTGGGGGGATCACATATAGAGGAGGCCATCACATAGGGATGAAAATGTACCAGAGGGTTCTTCTAGAAAACTACAAGGGAGGTGAGTTAGGAGACTGTCGTAGGTGGTGGGATGATTGAGTGCGTCGGGGGCTAGTTTTTGAGATGCTATGGGAGGATGATGAGGGAAAGGAGATCACATTGACCAAGAAGGGTTCTCTTGGAGGGATCCAGGAGGGAGATGGTTAGTTGTAGCTGAGAGGCCAAACGGAGGGCATGGTCGGTTGGTTTGAGGGAAGCTGTTGTTAGGGTAGGGCCTAAAAAAGATGGGAAGCCATAGGAAAGGGAGGGGTCAATGGGAATAGGGGAAACCACTAGGAGGGTGGGTCTTGGTGAATTTGGGAAGCCACATGGAAGGGAGGGGTCGGTTAGTGCAATGTATTCCACAATGAGGGTAGGGACGGTTGGTGCAGTGTAAGCCCCAAGGTCAGTGATTTTCGTCTTCCGTGTTGGAGGCGGGGCTAGAACGCTACCCATGGAGGTAGGGAGATGATCCGTCTAAAGGGATCCGAGAGAGCTGTAGCGATCTGGAATCCCCGTGGCACAACAGAGGCTGGATGGTATGGGTTGAGGGGTGTGGGGGAGGTGGGATATGTCAAGGAGGGTTGGCCATGAAACTGTTGCAATGGATGATGGTCGTGGGTGGGAGGGTGCCACTCGAGTGGGAGAGAGGTGCACAGGTGGGAGGGGTACGCCCGTCATGAGGGAGCCGTCGAGAAGGATGAAGTGTAGTGGAAGGGAGTAAATAATTTTTTATTGGGTATTAACCTCTAATACCAAGTAGGATTTTGGCGAATTCTGCTTACCTCAAGGTGAGGGGGTGAAATTATTTTATATATTAGTAAAAAAAGATTACACAATGGAGTATCTTGATGCGGGACATATAAATTCCCTTTATAATAAAATGGGGGTTTAAAAAAATCATATATTTAAAATAACCCAAGGGAACCCATTTCAAAACAGAGGTAAAATCATTCAAAGGGGGATCTTATTCATTTAAAAAATTCATGCATTTGAAACTATTTAAAAAACATCAAATTGTTCACTCATTTGATTCAAATCAAGGAACTTCAATTTAGAAATCAAAACCCATGCCAAAGACCTCAATTCCACCAAAACATCCTTTAAAATTTCTTCAAAAATAAATCAAAACAAAAAAGGAATAAAAAATTACAAAAAAATGAGAAAGATCAATATTATATCCATTTAATTCATTCCATACTAAATTCAAAGGATAATTTTTCAAAGAATCTTATACAAGGAATTTCAATGTCAAATTTCATAGAATATTTATTCTAAATAAATAAACGCAATTCTTTTAATCTATCAAGAAACAATGAATTAAGAAATAAATGAAAAGTGTAGAAACAACTACTTGGAATATCAGGAATCCAACAGTAATGAATCTGATATGTGTTCCATTTAATGGAGATCTACAGATCTTATAAGATAGATCTTTAATGAAGAGAAATTAGATCCTAGAAAAAATACAACATTAATCTACTAATATCGAAGAAAACACAAGGCCATCGTAAATTTTAGTAAGAAGGAATCAATAGAAGAATGAAGATTTCATGGAGAAAAGAACTCACTAAAATATGATCACTGATTCGATTGACACTTCTATCCCCAAATAAACGAGGTTTGGGGAGCAAAAATGGCTATGGATGGATCATAATATGACTCACGATTGATCTAAAAAATCGGAGGATCATATTATGTTTGAATGGGAGTAGTTTATAGTTAATTAGTTGGGTTTTAGTAATTTAATTAAGATTTATGGGATTTAATTTCTGTTTGCATTTTTTCTTGGGTTAGGTTGCACAATTAGTACTAACTATACACCCCAAACAAAGATGCTTAAAGGGTTTCATGGTTTTGTTACACACTTAGTTTAACCATGAACAAACCTTGCAACCCCTTCTGTAAAGGTTGCACACTTTTTCTAACCATGATCAGACCATGTACAAACAATGAACAATCCCAAAAACCTTCCAAAAATTATGTAAACACACCATTAAAACCCATGAAGAGATCCAATCATTGGGTACACAAATAAATGGGATAAAAAACATAAATATAGGTAACAGGATGTTACAACCTCCCAACCATATATGTTTCTACCCTCAGAAAGCATATAGTCTGAATGATAGAACATGATGACATAAGAAGAAATCCACTACTCATCTTATGATGTGGAAGGTCTGTGGTATATAAAAGAGACTCACCCAAAGGCTGACAAAACACATAACTCCAAGATCAAAACTCAAAGATCACCACATGTCTCTAAACTAGAGAAATACTAGAGGCCTATAATAGGTCTCCCACCCATTTAATGACTCACTAAAATGGCGTAGCATTAGAAAATCACATCCCTTAGACCCAAATAAGAGACTTAAACCACTCACTAAGGAAAAACATCTAGGTAAAGTCCTGAAAATGATTTCTACCATGGGTAATTACTTGATGGTAATATAGGATTTTCAAAACTAATCCTCATATGTCAACGAGATCATCAAATCAAACACTAGAACAACTAGGTGCCTAGTATATCAAAAACCCACATCATCCCAGTAACCTAAGTAAATTCATAAGGTATATCCAATTACAACTAGAAAGAGTTAAAATATCTAGGTTATTATACAATAGGGCAATATAATCCCATAAGGGATATCATCCATCACTTCACAATTGAGCTCAAACCATCAAGTCAAAACAAAAGGAAAAGTAAGGAACAAAAATCAAGCCAATAATATTAAGAAAAAGAAACTATTATTATATATTTAATCCAAAAAATAAACCAAATTATAGTCCACAAGATATCATTCTACAAGGTCCTAAAATAAAAGGAATCCCAAATAAACAAGCCACAAGAAAAAAAATCCCATACAATTTCCCCTCCATCTTCAAAAACAAAAGCTAGATCAACATCAACTTCATTTGGTAGATGAACATAAATACTTGGAATATCCTATACTATGTGAAAATATTACATCCAAGGAATATGGATAGATCCATATTATCATGATAAATTTTCTATGCTATATTCTAGAGTTGATATTCTAGATCGAAATATCTCTTTTTTGGTCTAAAAACTAACAAAACCTCTAAAGGTGATCAAATAGGCCACACTGTAAACAAACCTTTGGAGATTTTGAAAAAAATTCTTATAATGGATAGGTGATCCATGAAAGAAAACACATCTTTGTCCTCTTCTTTTCCTGAGGAGACTACCCTTCCTCAACCACAAATGAGGCATTTATCCATTCGTCTTGTTTTTCTAGCTCCACATCAGTTGAGAAAGATTTATTCAACATCCTTGAATAATAGATCAACCCAAATTCATGCATGATAGTTAAGAGGTATGGGTGAAGTAATTTCTTAAAATGGATGGTCTTATTGAATTCATAACCAACTATCCATATTTGGAAACATACCAAAATATGATAATTGCTTAGAATACTCTACAACTAATAGTTCATCTTGACCAAAACCCAAGAACTCTAAAACATTCTCATTATTTACTTACTTAGGATACTAGAACCTAATAAATATTAATTTTAAGAATTACTAAGACATTATCTCATAAAGAGAGTAGGGAATCACAAATTCCCACCACTTCTGGTGAGGTCCCTTAAATAAAGAGTTGACATACTTTACCTTATGATCATTAGTTGTCTTGAATGAATAAAAAATTCCATCAACTTATTCAAGAAACAAGAATACATAAAGATAAAATTATTCACCTTTATAATAAGGTTTATGAAAAATCCAAGAATTCAAATAATAGGTTCAAATGATTGAAGGTATCTAGATCCAATACTTGGTATAGAGTCTGGGTAGAGTTAACAACATTAGAAACCACCTCTGGAAAAAAAGGACCACTATAAAAACTAGACTAATTATTGGACATTTTATCTTTCATGTAAATATTCATGGGGTCAGTTTCTAATTGACATAAATCATAAGCAAATCAAATCAGGCATCAAAGAATACTAAAATAGATCACAAAAGTTTTTAAACAAATTCACCACCATATTTTTACAATAAATAATTTATTTTAAAACAAACAATATCTAACCATTTATAAATCATCACTCTTCCCTTTAAAAATGATAAAAATTTATATAAATCCAACAAGGTTTCAAAAACCCTTTTCCAGCTCTTATAAATTATACCATGGATTCAAAATCATTAACCCCATTTTACAATTATAAAAAAAAATTTACATTTCAATGAATTAAGAAAAAAAATTTCTTCTTAAAGCATAATTTTATCACATCATCTAGGAGTTTTTGATAATTATTTTTCCAAATAAAACATTTCATAAAACTCACTTTTTATTAATTGAAAATAGTTTTTTCAAAGAAATGAATAAAACGTTCCTTAATCCACAATTTTGTTTTTAAAAGGACTTTAAAATCATCAAAAAGGAATTAAAGCTGAGACTACCACACAAGAGCATAAAACACACAACATCCGTAACCTTTATAGCTGAACCTACACAAGGGAATTCATCCTAGAAATAATGGAATATGGTTCCAAGTTCACATTATAGTATAAATATGCATGGATTGGTAACATGGGTAGGTAAAACACACACAAATCACACAATAGTTCATTGATTGACTCCCATATTATTCACACTAACTCCTCACAGTTTACTAGACCGTGAAGGCATAATGCGACACTGGTCATCTTTTTATTATAACTTAAATCTCAAAATAGATTCCCCAAATCAATGATAGTCTCAGAGGGAACATAAATATCAATTTTCATAATGATAAAATAACAAAAAATTATGACTAAAGTCCCAACATCCTTGATAACTCATGTATCTTCCTGAGGAGGTAGTAATCAAGTACCCACTCATGAACTACCTATTTATTCCTAACACATTCTTAATATCCTTTCTATTATCACACACCCCAAATAACATAAGGACTTTCAAGGATAAGTGATTCCATTCAAGGAAAGACCTCATTTGATACCATTTGCGATGAACCAACCGAAAATACCATTTAAATGATATATGATCTAATTCACCACTAACCCAAAGAGTGTTCCCAATCTCTAGGGGCTGAAGGCAAAGAACCTAAGCATCAATAAATAACCATTGAGAATAATTTCGGCCTAAAAATTTTATAATAATAAATGTAAACTATGAAAAAATACCAGATACATACATCAATATAATACTAACATATACAAGAAGATGATGAAAAACTATAAATAAAACAAAACTTACAAAAATATGTCTCCTAGTGGTCCTAAAACACCCACTCTTTCCCAATTCACCCTCCCTTTCTCACCCTAACATGAAACCAATGAGTAATAGAAGATCACAAACACATACTATAAGATCATAAAGACTGAAAACATCAAACGATACAAGCAGGGTTTGAGATAAATATCTATGTAGGATACCAAAAAATATTATATATAATTACATCATAAGGAAATTAAAATATTCTAAAATGGGAGTAAAAATAATTGAGTATGACAATTAGTTTAAAAATATAGTTTTAAACATTTAAAAAGTATTCGTCAAACTAAACCTGTAAAAAATTCCATTTCACCATTTAAATACTGAACATTTTCTTGAAAATAGTTGAAAACAATTTCATACGAAATAGTCAAATAATCGAGAAAAGATGTGAATATGTACGTGACATAAAAAGATGAACAAGAAGAAATAAAATAGATTCATGGTTCATAATAATAATAAATGAATCACGCAAGTCAACTCTAGTGACAAATAGTGAAAAATAATGCTTTCATGTATCTAGTATCTAGTATATGGATGTTATGGATAAAACCTAGGTATAATAGTGATTCCACCTCATAATAGATAATTAAATAACAACATGCCCAATTTCTGGTCTTAAATCAAGAATCAAAGGTCTCAATAAATCTAGTTCCATGCACACATACTTTTTTGGCCACACATCCATATCCTAAACCCTTAATGTTCTATATGGATCCACTAGAAGGGTGTGATTCCACTAGTGAAAGATATATCTAGGTTATCTCATATAATAATCATGGTTCTCGTGACTAGTAAAAAGGAGTGAGTGAGATAATCAAGTTACAAGGATCACAATAGTGATCATTATCAGCATCAATATTAGGCATCAACCCTCAAATCACATCTCACTCTAACACCCAAAATCTATCCTAGAAAATATTCCCTTTTCAATACCAAAAAAAGGGAAGTATAGAAATCAATAAAGTTACATTAATGGATTATTACAAGAGAATATTCTAATAAAGTGCCAATTAGGGTTTCAAGAATCATCAATTAAAAGTCAAAACCTTTTATAAAATTTAACATTAAAAGGATAATCATAACTCATTACTTTCACAAATCATTATTACAATTCCAAATAGGACATTAAAATAATCATTTATTTTAAATCAATCCTAAATCATTCAAAGGAAGTATTAGAATTTCAATTTTTATGAATTTCCAAAACATGGGCTTACACCCTCTTTTCTTATGAATAAATCATTTATTTCAAATAAACCAATAGAACCCATTAGAAAAAAAGTTAAAATCATTAAGTGGGGGATATGGGACATTTCAAAAAATCACTCATTGTAAACTATTTATCAAAAATAAAATAGTTCACTCCTTTCATTCAAATTAAGGAGTTTCAATTTAGAAATCAAAACTTGGGTTAAATCCTTCATTTCCAAAAAAAATACTTTAAATGTGATTTGAAAATAAATCGAAATAAGAATGAAATTAAATTATTCACAAAAGGTGATAAAAATCAAGATTATATCCATTATATTAATTCTATTCTCAATTAAAAGGATAATTCGAAAAAGATTCTTATACAAATAATTTCAAGGAAATATTTCATATAATAAGTGTTAGAAATTAAGAAAAACATATCTATAAATTTATTAACCAACAAAGTATTAAAAAATAATGTAAAAACATATGAACTCCTACTTGGAATATTTGGAATCCAACCACAATGAATCTATGATGAGTCTCCTTCGACGACGATAATTGTATCTAAGAATATAGATCTTGAAAGAAGAGAGAATTGATCCTAGATCCAATATCCCACATCAATATAATAAGATACAATAGAACTGAAGTCTATCATAACCGTTTGGAAGAAAGAATCACGAGAATAAAATATATCCAAGATCAATAAGAAAAGAACTCATTAGAAGAGTATCACTACTTCAATTGGTGTTTCAATCCACCAAGAAAAGAGGTTTGGGGTGTCAAAATGGCCCTATATGGATCCCAAAATCCAAATAATCAGATTATGTTCTAGTGGGAGGATTTTTGGGTTAATTAGTTGGGTTTTGAGAATTTAATTATGATTTTCAGGGCATTAATTACTATTCACATTGATTCTTGGTTCTAGGCGCTTGGTTTTTACTAACAGTGTGCCTAACTATGAACCCTAAATAGAGACACTAAAAGGGTTGCATGGTTTGGTTGGACACTTTGTTTAACCATTTTAAACCCATACAACCCCTTTCTTTATAGGTTTTAAAATTTGTCAAATTATGTTGAAACCATTCAAAAACCATGAACATGCCAAAAAACATTCGAAAAAGTATATAAAAAAATCAGAAACAACCCGCGAAGAGATCCAATCACTGGGTACTAAAATCCATGGGTCAAAACACATAAAAATAGGGTTTGGTATGTTACATATTTATATATCCTATCCCTTTTAATAATCATTATAATATATAATGGGTCACTTTGTAATGAATTTGTTCCAAGAAAATCATTATTTTTTCACCACCTATTCTATAATGGGTAAAAGTTAGGGATGAGTTATTTGGTTATCAGTGAAGTTAAAGAGGGTGTTCATAACTATAAAAATGATGGATAAGAATTTCATGCCACACAAATGAAAAGTAAATCATGGAATTGATTTCTTGATCTCCATTAAAATCAAAGGAGTTATAAGACAATCCATTAAATAAAAGGGGAGGAGAAATAGGGGCTCACACTAAGATATTTAATATATAATTTATAATATATACAGATATATATATATATCCCATTTAATTACTTTACACATAATAAACTCATACAAATCACATGTCATATAATTTTGATACGCTTAATATTTACTACATGAGTACTTTAATTTGAAATTATCTTTTATAAATCATATTGAAATTATCATAATATTTTTTATTATATTTAATTGATAATAAGGAACTCAATTTATTTATAAAATATAAATTAATTATTTATAACATTCATCGATTTATTTCCTAAATATCTTTTTATTTACTTAATATTATATTTCTACTACACTTACTCTTTATTTATCTGTTATTATTTAATTTGGTAATCACCATCATAATTTTTTTTAATTTTTAAAATGGGAATTCAGACTCCTATTTCCATCGTACTATGAACAATATTTGGTATAAAAGTATATATTTGTGTTTTACTCCAAGTATCCTTGTTTTAAAAATAGGGTTTTGATCTTTTTTAAAAAAAATTCCATTTTTAATCTAAAACGATTTCAAAGTTTGAACGTTTTATGATAGAATAATTTTAAAACACCCATGGTTCACATGAAGGGAAATCTATGGGCCATTCACTTTTTTTTGATGTTTCCAAATATAATTACTATAAAAAATACATGTCCACTTTTCTTATAAGTAATGGTTATCTAGTTTGGAAAATTGTTATGCATGTTACACTTCTATAGGTGAAAGAAAAAAATAGACTCCTCATGATATTTTTTATTTTTAATTATGGGCCAATGATATGAATTTCTTGGATTTTGGATTAAAACAAAATGAATTTAATCATACTCATATATGAACAAATCTCACGAAATCTAGAAATTTTTAAAATTTACTCATGAAGGAATAATAAAAGTTAAATATTATAGACTTGATATGTATAGAAAATATGTTGAAAGCTTTTATATCCATCAAAATGAATATATTATTGATATTTTTCACTTTTTAATATAATTTTCAATGATCAAAAATCTATTTGTTATTATTTTTCTATACAAAACTTATTAAAGAATATTCTATGGGTTTTATGCTGCTCATGGTCACCTAAAGTAATAACTACACAACAAGATAAAGATATCAAGAACATTTCACTTGATGATCTCATACTATAACTTACGATGTATGAAGTCATGATAATGTTTCAAGATGTAAAATATTTTTTCAAAGACAAAAAATCCAAAAAGAATATTTCTTTTATTGTAATTTTATGATGACAATTCATTCAATAATAAATCTGATATTGAATGCTTAACCAACATATTGGAAAAATAGAAGATAAAGAAGAAAACATCGTGGAGTTACAAAATGAAAAATCAAATTATAGAACTATATTTGACATGTTATAAAGATAATAAATAATTAATAGTCTTGATTTACCCATCATAAAAAATATATTGAAAAAAAGAAAATGGGTAAGAAATCTCTTGAAGTCTCAACCTGGAGTACCCGAGATGACTATATAGAATCAAATTACTCAAAATCCTCATGTAAATAAAGTGACTAATGTACTAAATGACCCATGAATCATATATGGGTAGGTGATGAGGTTATTTCTCATGTTACTTGTTCTTATTTATTACCTATCTTTATCTTTATTTTAAAATAATTGTTTTTTACATTTTAATTTCTTTGAATCTTATTTTTCATTTTTTTGGATTTATTTTTTGAATATGATATTTTAAATTTTTGAAATCTTGAATATGTATCATATCCTTTTATTTTTAGTTTATAAAATTATTTTGAAATATTTATTTGAATTTCATTATAATTTGTGATGATGAGTTTTTAAAAACTTCATTATTATATCTATAATATATCTCACACACTTTACTTATTTATACCTTACGAATTATATTTGTTTTAAATTCCTTATTCTCTAAAATTGGTTTTATATGATTAGGAAAATCATCAATTTTGAGATAGTATTTTATGTATCCATTATCTTATCTTTTGGGAAAGTATCTATTTCATACATGGATTATTATTTATTTTCCACTCCTTCTTTTCTTTTTGATAATCACAAATGGCCATAAAAGTATTTAAATTTAGATGGGTAGAAAATTTATAATATCTATGGGTATAAATTTTTTATGTTTCAATTGGGGATAAATCATATATATTTATTTTTTAGCATATTAAATATCGTATTTGAAATATCTTAATGCTTAACATTTAAATGCATGATTCACTCTTTATTTACACTTAGTATATCTTTTTTATTAAGTAAATAATATCTTTAAAAACGGGGATATTGTTGTACTGCCATATCTCTCATGATGTTTTCATGGTAAAAAACTATCAATTTAGCATTTAATGATTTCATTTGAGTGGAGGGAAATTATATTGTTAAGATTCCATATGTTGATCTTAATGAAATAAATAAATTAATACTATTGAACTTGAAGATATTATTTAAGTTTTAATGGATGTGATGATTTAATGTAAGGACATCCTTTAATCAATAAAATACTTGGAAGGAATATAGGGAGCTAAAGTGGAGTTTGAAGAATGTAGGAAGCATTAGATAGCCTCTATAGATCCACTGGAAAAATTGTAGTGTTGGATAGAGCCACCCATGTAGAAGGAGTTCATCAACTACCTGACAGAGGATAACACACAAAATGGAAGAAGTTGGATATCCATAGGTGTGTCATCAGTTACCTGGTGGGATCATCTGAATAGCTAATGAATTTTTCCTAGAAAGAAAAATTTAATAATTTTTAGGGGCCATGCATCTCTTAAATAAAATTTGAATATTCTTAATGACTGGAAACAATTCTATAACATTCTCGGATATTTTTGAGGCTATAAATAAAAAACCATAGAGGCTTGAATTCAAATGGTGGAATTTAAAAACACTTGTAATCATATCAACAACATCCTTTCACAAAAACTGTAACAATATCAAATACCTATTTCAAATATCTAAATAAAATTATAAATCTCTTAAGGATATCAGCTTATATTACTTATCAATCTCACCTATCCAATATAAAAATATTTCTGAGATATAAGGGACAAAATTTTTAATGATTCTTCACTAAGAAAATATTTCTTTACTCACAAACACTTCTATAATGGGTATTCACTAGTGAAAAAGTGAGGGTTGAGTTCCTTGACTATCTATGAAGTTCAATAGGGTTCTCATAATCGTAAACATGATGAAGTTGGGTTTCTTTTCACAAATTTGAAAAGGAAAGGGTGGAATTAGTTTCTTAGCCACTACTAAAATCAAGTGAGTTATAAAACAAAACTCTCAACCACAGGGGAGGAGACGTCGGGGCTCACACTGAGCTATTGTCATAGTCCTTTATCAAATCTATATCTCTCTCACTCCTTTATAAAATTATTCATTAAAAAATCATATCAAATCATATATCATATAATTTTGATATTCTTAATACTAATTATTTTATCACTTAATTTTATTTGAAATTATCTATTATAAATCATATTAAAAATATCACGACCTTTTGTATTCACATTAATTGATAATTATTCACTCATATTCTATATCTCAATTAATCATTAAGAACATTTCAAAATTGATTTCATTATATATTTATCTTTACTTAATAGTATATTTCTTATTTTCATACTCTTTATTTTCTTGATGACTATAGCTGTCATCATAATATTTATTTAAATTTTTAAAAGAGAAATTCAGCCCCCTCATTCCACCATACTCTGGCTAATAGATCCCATTAATTGAATATATAGTGTCTCCCATCTGTGTTTAATAATTGTTGTTATTTCCCTTAATATACACTATTTTATGTGGTTACATTTTAATGGTTATATCACCAATGGTCATAGTGTCCAATGATTATATTATAATCATATATACTATTACCTATTATAAATTCATTCATACCAATCCATTAAATAATACTTCTCATTTTATCTCCTTCAAAATGTCTATTTTGTGGATTTTATTATTTTACATTTGTAGTGTACTTTTTATATCCATCATGTTTATTGGAGAATAAAAAGTAGGGTACATTTAAAATGTAATCATATTATTTTATTTTCAATATTATCTATTCTTAGTTATCTCTATATTAATAAATATGTATCATTGATTTATACTTTACATAATTTTCTAATAAAATATTTTTTTATTACTATAATTTCTTGGGGATTACATTACACATCAATTTCATGATATTAAGGCCTGAAATTCTTGAAATATTTTGAATTAAATCCTTTTGAAATAAAAAAATCAATTGTAATAAAAATTTTAAACCAAGAAAATATTTGAATCAGAAATGTTATAAGAACATTAAATAAATAATGGAAACAATAACTAAATTTAATATAATTATTGATACAATATTCTCACCAATCATTATATAAAACAATTCATAAGATACTTTTGTAGGGGACATTGAAAATCTATACTAGGAGTTATTATATTATACATTCAAGAAAATTGAAATAATATGTATCGTACTAATCCATTATAAATATTATTCAAACATGATTTGAAATTTTCATAGAGACACTAAACATTAATCAATTCTATATTTCATTCATAACATTCTTAAACCAAAACATCATTAAGACCGTATTAAAAGTAGAAACATATTCTCAATATTATACACTTATTTTTTTAATTTATTTGTACTATATTTTTAAATTAAATTAATACGAAATGATAAACATGGGATTTAAACTAACATTATATAGTCATTTATTCAAAAATAATATTTCAAAATTATTTCTCAACAATCCATTAAATTATTAATAAACATACTGAAAGATTATAAATATTATATATAATAATTAAATTACACTCATTACATTCTCACTATTTTAAACATGAACAATTAATAACTAATATGCCTATAATTTTATAATAATGAATAAAAATCATTGAAATTTTTTATTATGTTTTAAAAGATAAATAAAATCAACTCATAATGAAGGCATTATCTTATTTTAGTTTTTATATTGATTTTATAAATTATTTACAACATGTATTCAAACATTTATATTTCTCTTTCACCTAAACACTTTTTATTACATTTTGAATCAACTTGAAATCCAGTAAAATATGGCCGATGGTTATATTAATTTTTTTTGGGAATGTAAGAGTTCCTAAAGGATTCATGAACTTAGTAGTCGTAGAGGATGAGATACATACATACATTACATTTGAAGACATGCAATACAATATGAACAAATTATGAGAACATTATTATACCTTCAATGATATACCTAAAAGTTACACAATGTTATACTATTGTTTTCCTAGTGAAAGGAAGAAAATAAGGGTGTTATCAGTTACTTAGTAATGAGTAACATACAATATAAGATATCATAACATAAACTTTGAAAAAGTGATATGGATGGAAAAAATAAGCAACATGAAGCCATAATCAACTGAAAATGAGAGCATAATATATCCACAAATAAAAATAACAATAAATAGATTACATGAATAAAAAATTGATTCCTTAGGGATGAAATGAATAATGTCAGATAGTTAATACCATTTCATAATCCAAGAAATAATGATATTAAGCATCATGGTGTTACCATAAAGAAAACATCTTGTTTTGAGTAGGAATACATCAAAATACCCAAACATATTTGTCGCATGGGGCCTATTGATGCATCGAGAGGATATAAAATTTCAATCCCCACCCATGACTTGTTTAAGTCCAATGTATTCATTATATGATAAAATGAATAAATGATTCAAAATAAATTTTCCAATAATCATATGTATTAGAATAAAATATAAAGAATCCTAATACTTTTATCTATGTAAATAAATGGGATAACATGATCATTACCCATCCAAAGAATGAAGGTGGATGGTTAAAAAATACATAGTCTTATTTCTAATAATAGTTACTTTTTAAATAATTACATAAGGTACAGAAATAATTTTCCCATATTAATAAAAGAGATAACATGATCATAACCCATCAGGATAATGAATATGGATGGTTAAACAAATACATAATCAATATATAAATAATGAAGTATTGTCATTGTAAAAGGAATTAATAAAATAAAATAAACAAAGATAAGGTAGCAGTGAATAACACTTTCAATGTTTTGTGTTACCAATAGAAGATAATAATTGATTTCAATAGTTTTCATTGGTAGGATAACATATCAATGGTAGGAAATACATTTTATTATGGTTCATAATGTGTGTGTGAATATTATATATCATATTCCCTAGTAGTGTATAACCAGGTGTTTAGTATTAGGTTCGGTCATCATATATCGGGGTGATGGTTGATTCGATTCTTCAACTAACCCTATTTGGTGTGATTACCCCTAGTTTCATCTATTTCACAACCATATCCACTTTCTAGTTTCCAGATAGATTGGTATTTAATAGGAAAGGAACACAATATTTTCCTTCCTATAATTTTGGATTTTTGGAATTATGATGTTTTAGAAAAATTATTTAAGGATAAGAAATATAATTTTCATTATATCATTTTGGTTACAATTCAATATAATTAAAAGCATTATGACAATACAATAATGGTTTGTAATTGAAAATGGAAGGGGTGGAATGAGAGCCCTTATGTTAGTATAATTAAAACAGTTAAAAAAATGATATAATGAGAGGGGAAAAGTAGTATATCATCAATAAAATATAAAATTGGAGAAAATACAGTACAATTAAAATCAAATAAATATGTAAAAATGGTATTATAACAAAATAATTTTAATTAATTGTAAATAAAAGGATTTGAAACCCTTAACTTTTTATGTAGATTTGTAAAGATTGGGAGAAATCCTTACAACCATAAGAAGTACATAGGATGGATTTATATAGGTATAAAGAAGGTTATTTCATGATTAATTCCTATGGGGTTGAGTGGGATTATAGAATGGGTGGAAGTTAGCTCCTTTTAAAGGTGAAAAATATGGGCTTTTCACAGAATCTAATGTTAGGCAGGGGTTAAGAATGGAACCACATGGGTTTTAGGTGCGTTAGGTGAGTTAAGTGGATAAATTTAAGGTAAGACATGTGGGAATGAATTTTATACCTAACAAGGCTTTACATATGGTGAAAATGACCTTTTAATTATTAAAAAACTAGAGACACTTTATTTACCCATTTTATCCTTATTAATCTTGTTTGAAAATTAACCATAGAAATTATTTTTTTACTAAAAATATAATACGACCCCAATAATTTTTTAACATTATGAATATTAATTTTTACTCCATTTAATCAAATTCAACTTCTAAATGTGAAAAAATAAACTTTTAAATTAAAACATAAGATACAGAAAAAAACAATTTTTATAGAGAAATACCTTTTATACATAGTTTTTTATTATTATTTCCTATTAATTATAAATTTACTGAGTTTTATATATTTGTTTATTTGTTTAAACATAATATTAGAGAAATAATTTAAATTCAATTAATCTAATTTATTTGGATGAAATGTATTTAACTCTTATAAAATTAATTATTTTAAACTAACCATTTTACTTTTATCATGGTAATTAATCATTAATCGATGTAATTTATTTTTGATGCCCAGAAAAAAGAGTGACCTTGTTATTTTTAATTCATACCTATCTATTCCAAATATAAATTTAGTTTTATCAAATAAAATCAATATATATAGGGAAAATTAATTTTAACATTATCATATGTTAAACCCATTTTAAAAAACTGTGTATTAACCTTAAAATTTTTGATTGGGATAAAATTATGAATGATTATTATTTTCATGAAATAAATTGTAATATTATAAAATAAATAAATTTTATTTGGATTCAAAACAAATCCCAAAACTGAATTTTACCAGAACAATAGTTAATAAAAAGAAAGAACCAAAAACATTTTCTTTTATTGTAAAATATTACTTAAGTTCATAAAATGTTAAACCTAGGATTTATAATTTAAAAATAATATTATAAAATCTTTTATTTATACACATTAAACATATATTTAACCATTTAAATGTACATACAAACTTATAGTACTTTATTATATAAATTAATGTTAATTGTTTTGGGAAAAACTATTTTCTTTCACTATTCATATAAAAATTAACTATTACATAAAATTACCATAGTTCCATGTTAAGATAATATATTTATGAATATTTTTAATATAAATTTTATTGTTTTAAAATTAAATTCTAACTTTCATAAATTATAATTTTAAATGTACTCATGAAAAAAGGCTCCCTATAGTGTGCCGTATTTGATTGTTCATGATATGGTGTTTTACCACTATAGTAGGGTCTTAGGTATTAAATTACCCGTTAAATAATTTCACCCCAAAATTGGTGTATATATAAACTACTGAATATTGGGGATATTTACTCCTTAAATATTATTCAAACTCCTAGGTTACCTTTTATAGTTTTTTATTTCTCTAAAGTACTTTCACCAATCGAGTTTCCCAATTTTAAACACTTTATCTTTAGTGTTAAAAATATATAAGGGGTATTTATTATAAGAATAGTTAGGATCTAACTCTATTACCTTATATATGTGAACATTAATTGGATATATAATGTATTTCCTCAGTAATGAAACATGGAAGATATCATGAACTTTAGAAAGGTTGGGAGGAAATTCTAATTTATAAGCTATAACTCCAATTATTTATACTATTTGAAGAGGCATAATGTTACTAGGGATTAAATTCCCCATTTACAATATCTTACAACTCCATTCCATGGGTAAACATTCAATAATACATGATCCTCATAGAAAATTCCATATCATTCCTTCAATTATCATCTTAGCTATTTTTCTTGCCATAAGGTTCTTTAATACGGTCTTGAATTGTTTATAATTTAATAGTTTCCTCCTCTAAAAGTTATAGGAAATATAGATTTATTTCCCTAAATTCTTCCTAATAGGATTTATTATGACACCTCATCTATTAAAATGCTTTGTATGTTTCTATATGGATTATCAAATGGAAGTTATAATTGTATGAAAATTACAGTAAAGGTAGATAATGTTCCCATATACCTTGGAAGTCAATAGAACATGATCTTGGAATGTCTTCCAATGTTAAAATAGTCATTTAATACTTCCCATTGGGTTTTGGGTGATATAAAGTGATAAAATGTATCTCAATTTTGAGTGACCTTTGAAGAATCTTCCAAAAATTTGATGTGAAATGAGGGACTCAATTAGATATAATTGATAGTAGTTCCCTATGATGCCTTATGATTGCATTGTCATAGATCAAGGAAAGGAACTCAAGGGGAAGATATTCTCTTATCAATACCAAATGAGTAGATTTAGAAAGATGATAAAGGATGATCCATATAAAATCATTCATCCTTGGGTTCTTTTGATGTTTAGTGACAAATTCTATTGTAGTATTGTCCCACTTCTATATAGGTATAGGAATAGGTTATATAACTCCCTTATGGGGTTTTCTTTAGGCCTTTACATACTAGTATATTAATCATATGGACACATAGTCTATAATTTCCTTCTTTATACCATTATACAAGAAATGTTCTCTTAAATCGCTCTATATCTCTGTGATACCAAGGTGTATAGAGAAATTTGAGCTACATACTTCATCAAGTAATTACCTCTTCAACTTTGTCATAGATGAAGCACATAATATCTTTCCAAATGTCAACACTCCATCTCTATAGATGAATTAAATCAATTTACAATCATTCAATACTTTAATATTCTTTTGTAAGTCATCGTCAACCTCATGGTACTTCTCTATACATTATAGTAATAACAGTTTATCAATTTCATATAAAAGGAATAATGTCTTTACTTACTAAAAATTCACAATATCTATCTTTACTAGTTCTCTATATATAAGATTCTTATTAATCCTTATTATAAATAAAAGTCCATAGTTTATCCCACTCAATACATAAACCACCTTGTTTTTCTACCTAGGGCTGTAGTGTATTGAGAAATCATTATCCTTGAGTAGTTTTAACTATATGTGTTTCTTCTAGTTGAGCTCTTTATGAGAGAGGATATATGTCAAACTATTGTGGTCTATATATATATCACATCATTAACCATAGAGGTTGTGTATTAATATATTCAATGAAAACATTATGGCTTATATCTCTTCATCATGAGTTATATAGTTCTATTAATAGATTTTAAATTTCCTTAACACACAAGAAATCACCCTATCATTCTACATAAGGATACAACCGTGTACTTTATTAGATTCATCACTATATATTTAAAATCCTTACTTACCTTATGGTAAATCTAATACTAGGGAATTAATAAGTCTACTCTTAATCTCCTAAAAACATTCCTCAAATTACCTTAAGCATGTTAATTTAACCCCTTTACATGTTAAATTGGTTAGCTATTTTGTGAACTGAGAGAAATATTGAACAATCCACCGATAGTAACCAGATAAATCCTAGAAAACATGAATCTTGGTAATATTTTTTTGGTGTAAGAAATTATTTTACTACGTTTATCTTTGAAATGTAAATATATATTCCATACTTAGAGAAAATATATCTATGAAAAGAAACATAATTTAAATGAAATTCACACTTACTATATTTCCCATATAATTACTTTATTACGATGGTCTCCAAAATTATTTATAGATGAATCTCATGCACTTCATAGATTATATATTATATTAATATTTCATAAACGGATATGACCAAAAATTCATCAAGATAATCCTTCAATACTATATTCATCAGATCTATATAGATATAAGGTACCTTAGTCAATCCAAAATTCATGACCATAAACTCATAATCTACATACCGTATTCAAGATATTGTATTCAGCATATCATACTTCTTTAGGCTTAGCTAATGATAACCAAATTGATGATAAATATTTGAACAATATTGGTCTGATTAAAGTTGATCAACTATGTCATCAATACAAGGTAAACGATACTTATTCCTTATAGTAATGACATTGATCTCCCTACAATGGATGCATAATCTCATAGACCCAGCCTTCATTTCCAGAAATAAAATAGGGACTCCCCATGTAAAACACTTGGAAATATAAATACCTTAGTACACAACTCTTATTGTTATTTCTTCAACTACAATAACTACACTGGTGTCATTATATAAGGATTTTTAGATTTATTTATTGCATTAGGATTGAGTTCAATAAAGAATTCAACTTTGAGACTAGGCATATAAATAGGTATTTCATGTAGAAAAAAATTAATGAAATTTTTTACCATGGTCACAACCTATATTCATAGGATATATTCCTTATGTATGTATCATGATTTTATCCTTCTATTCCATGAATTTCATTAAGGGTAAATAATATGATAGGATATAGACATGTTTTAGATGATGAATTCTCCCCTTTAAAGATAAATGATTCCACATTACCTTTATGAATCATAATCTAATTCTCTTGGCATTGAATTTTTTTATTATACATTGATATCCAATCCACAATAAGGATTATATAAAATTCATCCATAGGTATAAAAACTATGTTTGAAAATAAGGTACATTCTTTAATTATATTAGGAGTAGACTAACACATCTTTATTGAAATAAGAATCCCACTCACTGTCTTAATTGCTAACTCCCTTACTAAGGTTCTAGTGAAATATTTTATTTTATTTTTAAAAGGAAGATATAAAAAAGTGAAATGATCTAGAATCAAATAAAACAATAGTTAATGTTGTGGCTATAATCAAAGTACCATTCACCATGTAGTTAAGAACTTTAAATTCAGGAGTGGTAATAGCATATGATTTTCCATTTTTGATGTAAAATCCCTTAATTTTTGGGGAATTTATTCGAAAAACATCCTCTCTCATTATTGTTAAATAATTGAACATTAAAAAAATTCTTCCTTAACTTTTCATTCATTATCTTGATGGAATTTTTCTATACATTTGCAACAAATTATTTTTCCATACATACATTAACCAAGGAGTTTCTTCCCACATTTATCACAAGTGAGAAATATCATTCTTCTTTTATTCCCATTTTTTCACTAAATTCAACCATTGATTCTCCACCAAACTCTTATTTTATAGATTTACCTTGAATAAAAATGTCATGGATAACTCATTTTTTATCTTAATGAAGCTTGAGACTATATACTCATATGATGGAAAGGATAAAGAGTCCAACACCCTTCAATGGACTGGATTTAACCCTTCCGTGAAATAATAAATATTTATTTTTAGTCTACTTACATAGTCCGTTGCATATCTAGATATTTTTGTAAAGTTCTCCTTATACTAAACAATATTTTACACCTTATTTTTTATAACAGTAAAGAACTATATTTCCATTTTAGATCTTTTATAACAAGGAAGGTATTTTTATTAAAATATCACCTTGAAATTTTACAATTCAATACACTTTATCCCATATTCATTTTTATTGTTTTGAATTAGTGACCACTGTTAGTAAGAATATACCTTCAAAAAATATACCAAAATATTGGTTTTTTTCCATTTCACTACTTCACAAGGTAAGAAAGATATTATCTTGGTACTTTCTTCATTGTTCTGCTACCTAGGTATTAACAATTCCACTGAATATTGGATGTTTTAATCATATAAAGTTATCAAACATAATTAATCAATATTGTGGATTAGTAAGTCAATCTATGTGAGCAAGATTATTTTCAATTATAGGAATCAACTAACTTAATATAGTTATGATTTTATTATACTCAACTCCATCATTATTAACATACTATAGGGGAATATTGCAACATTGGAAACGAGTATAAATACGACTTACATTACTAAAATTATTCAAATATCTCTAAAATAGAATAAATGTAATTATATCATGATATTGAATTGTAAAATTTCATTCCTATTATGTTTTATAGTTTTTTACTTAGAAATTGTGAAGGTTCTTATAATACATTTATTATCTGACTAGGTTTCTCTAAATCTAGTCCCCAATATTCCTAATAAGATTACTCTAATACCAACTGTAACAACCTAGTGGAACGTCCTATCCCAGGTGGCCCAAAATGGTACCCCAAGCAGGTCGGTCACATGACTTCATTCACACCTCCCTATATGCCAGAGGATGACGACTAGTAGTGAGGGTCTGGTAAGTCATTCATGGGGAGAATATACTCACTTTTATCAGAGTAAAAATCCAACATAAGTAAATAAGAAACATCAGAATGATATATAATCATAAACAGTAGCAACGTCACTAGATAACCAAAACTGAGAATATAATACTCAACTGAAAGTGAAACATGACATTGCAATGTTAGTTCCAAAGTGTCTAAAATTAAAATGAATGTAAATACATTAATTAAACCCAAGAGGATACTAAACCATGTTTGGTTCAATTATCCATACCCCAATACAAATTAACAATCTAATCCAGGACCATTTCCCTTAATTTTTACTTGAACAATAAAGTCTATTCAAGTACTCATCAGGTATCCCAAATAGGGTGTTAGTATGACTTAGTAGTCCACCACCAATAGTGCCTAAAAACAATCTATCCAACCAAAGGGTAAGAAATTTAAAAAAGAATAAGTATAATGAACAAATAAACAGTTTATAACATTCTTAAACATTCTATATTTAATCACATAAAAACCTTGGATTCTTATAGATACTCGTACCTCAATATGTTCTTTAGCCCATGCCGAAATCTATTCATTCCCTAAGGATTAACATGTGTACGAATTCCCATGTTACCTTTCTTATTTCAAAAATGGATGACCATGTTACCATTCATTTTAATCACACACTTTGAAAGACCAGGTTACCATTCCTATTTCACAGATGAATGACCATGTTACCATTTATTTAATCACACAATTTGAATGACCATGTTACCATTCATTTAATCACACAATTTGAATGACCATGTTACCATTAATTTAATCACACAATCTGAATGACCATGTTACCATTATTATTTAACAAATGAATGACCATGTTATCATTCATTTAATCCCACAATTTGGATGACCATGTTACCATTCTTATTTCAAAAATGAATGACCATATTACCATTTATTTAATCACAGAATTTGGATGTCTATGTTACCATTCATAATAGTTGGCCAAATGAGCATGTTACCATTTAGCATTTCACACATATCTCATGGATATCATTTATTAAGGTTAATAAACATTAACCACATTATCACATATATCAAATCATCACATTAAGAAGGATTAATTGACATTAAAACTATTACCCCAATATAACAGAAATTAATTTATCAATTAATTAATCAACTCATATTCATTTATAATTAAACAATTATTCTTCACATAAAAACCCCTTAATTAATTCATCAGTTAAATAAGCACATCAATCTCTTTAGTTAACTCAACTTCTAATTAACCACTTACTAATAATTAATGAATCAAATAATTATCTCAATTTCCAAACTCAATATCTCATAATTAATTCATCAATTAATTATCCATTTCATGGATCCAATATCCCATAATTAATTACATAATTAATTATCTCAACCCACTATCTCAGTTTCACATAATTATTTTCCCAATTAATTATCCCTATTTACAACACCCACAACCTCAAATTAATTCCACAATTAATTACCCAATTCAACCATCTAAATTCCATCATAATTAATTACCTACATAAATGATTAAAAATAGTAATATCAAAATACCCTAAGCAATTATCCAATTAATTATCTCATTCAACAATCCCTAAATCTCAAAATTTAAAAATCATATCAATTAATTAATTCAATTAGAGATTACAATTGCTAAAAAACTCTATAAATTATACAACATGAATAAATATAATCAAATAAAGTATATGAGATTTAGATTTTTGACCACATACCTTGATTGTTTGATGGATGTTTGCTCAATAAAAATCCCCTAAATCTGAGTAGCACGACGACATAGATCTGATATCCAGATCTAATCCCTAAATCAAGATCAATGATATCAAGATATAATAAATCTATATTTAGATAAACAATTATAGATCTAGATCTCACCAATTTGGTTTAGAAATAAAGAAACAGAGAAAAAAATCCACCAAAAGATCAAGATAAGTAGGAAGAATATATGGAATAAGGATCAAGATGAGATCCACTTACCGAGAGAAGAGGGGGTATTTGATTCGGGCTTTGAATCTTGAAGAACGGAGGTTGGACATCCTTGTAACCGCTTCAAAAAGCTCTATAATTTCCCAAAAAATGTTAAGTCCTAAGACAAGGTCAAAATGAGGGTGTTTTGGGGGTTTATGAGATTTTAAAATAAATTTTCTTATGAAATAAAACCAAACACACATTTTTACAAGAAGGGGCACATTGTTTAACAATATGGGAACCAACCGTACAGCTGTCACTATTTGGGGTCACATGTGAGGTGGGCTGGGCGCATAGTTTACTCTAATAGTGTGTGAACCATACAGAGTCCCCTTTTCTCAATATTTTCTTAAACCTCCACCCAAATGTACCCCATGTAATAACTGCAACAAAAGGTACTTAAATAAAAAATATCTCCTGAATTTTCCCCTGAAGTCACTCCAAAAAATATCAATATCTTACAATCTTCCCACCTTTTAACAACTCTTCCTTGATCTGTAATTCCAAGATTTTCTATGATTCTAAGCCAAAATTATGGGGCCATTGAGACCTTATATCTTATTCCCTTTACCATGTTTCCCCTTCTGAACATCCTTGTTTTCATAACACATGAACTATCAACACAATCTTTTCCCACAAGACATTATCACTAAAATCAAACACATGAATCAGATGCTCCTAAAAGGACACATCTATCTCAATATCAACATCAACAATATCGATCCCATGAGAAGGGTCTAGGTGATACCTCTATAGTTTTGACAAATTGAAAAAATCTTGAATTTCACTATGTTTTGGTGAAAGAGAAAATTGGTACGCCACTTGCCCAAATTCCTCCACAATTTCTAAAGGTCAAAAAACAAGGGTGATAACTTTCCTTGTCTCCATATCCTATGGTGATCCAACCTGGGCGACACCTGAATGAATACATGATCACCCTCTATAAACTCTAGGGATAATATCCATCTGTCAGCATACTACTTATTCCTACTCTAAGACATATCCATACATTTCAGAATTAGCTGTACCTCCTCCAATGTCTCCTACACAAGACTCGGTCCAAACAACTCTGACTCACCAGCCTCCATCCAACATAGCGATGATATACAAGGCCTACCATAAATAGCCTCATATGGTTCCATCTTTATTATTTCCTTATAACTTTTTTATAGAAAAATCCACTAACTCTAGATAATTCTCCAAAGACCCACCAAATTCAAGCACACATGCCCGCAACATATCCTCATGAACCTATATGGTACACTTCAGTTTACCATTCATTTGTGGGTGAAATTTCATACTAAATAATACCTATGTACCTTTTCATTATTCAATACTTAGAAGAATCATAATGTAAATCATAAATCATGATCTATAACTATAGTCTGTGGAACCCCATGTAGATGAACTATCTCCCAAACATAAAGTTATTCTAACTAATCTACTAGTACATTTTCTTATATTGGAAAGAAATGTTCTAATTTGGTCAATCGATCCACAACCACCAAGATAGAATAATTCTTCCTTAAAATCGTCATATGAATTACCACAAAGTCTATAGGCATGTTATATCACTTCCACACATGAATGAGAAGTGACTATAGAAAACCACTAGGTCGTTGGTGCACTGGCTTCACCTACTGACGGGTGATGCATCGTGTCACGAACCTTGCTATGTCCTCTTTCATGCAGGACCACAAAAACTATCATCATAGGTCATGATACATTTTGGCCACACCTTGATGTACTGCCCACTTCAAGGCATGAAATCCAGGCATGGGCTCCTCTCACATGCTCGTAGGCACAATAACTCAATTATTCACATAGATGATCTCATCCCCATCTATCAACCAATCCGAAGGTTTCTTTCCGCCTTTAAAGATTTTTCTCAAGGATAAGCACTCTAGATACTCATACTATCTATCACCGATCCATCTAAAAAATGTATAATCTACTACAATAGAATCCATAGTTATCTAATCATGACTATCCTGAACCACCACATGCATTTTAGCCAACAAAATCATCATCTTGCACTCATTACTCGACTCCTAAACCATATGTGTCTGTGTTTTCCTACTCAAGGAATCGACCACACTATTTCTCTTCTTAGGTGTATATTTCAGATCTAATTTGAAATAATTCATATATTTAAACCATCTATACTGCTAAATATTGAAATATCTCTACACGAAGACATAATTAAAGCTCTTATGGTTAATCTAAACTGTAAAATTTTCTCCCTAGAGATAGTGTCTCCAACACATGAAGGCATATACCACTGCTTCCTACTCGAGTTCATGCGTAGGGTAATTTTTCTCATGAGGCCACAAATATTGAGAACCAAAAATGATAAATTGATCTCCGTACATCAGTTTAACTCTGAGTCCGATCCCAAAAGCATCACAATACAGAGTGTCCTCCTCACCTGACATAGGCATGATCAAAATTGGTGTTGAAGTCAAACAATTATTCAGAACCAAGAAACCATTATCTCATGATTCCATCCACTCAAACATTATTCCCTTATTATTAATGCCTAAAAGAATCAATTCCAATAAAAAAAATCTTGGATTAACCTCCTATAATATCCAACTAATTCCAAAAAATATTTAGATATCGAAAACATTTTTGGGCGGCTACTAAGAAACCGCTACCTGGACCTTTTTTGGGTCTACTAGCACACCTTCCTCTGAGATGATGTTCCCCAATAAGTGTACCTGGTCGATCAAAATATGAAAAATTAGATATCTTAGAATATAACCCATTCCCTCATAGTGTACTCAAGATGATGTCAATATGTTGGGAATGGTCATAATGAGTGTTGGAGTACATAAAGATGTCATCCACAAACACCACCACAAACTGATCTAGATATGAATGAAAGATCTTGTTCATCAAGTCCATAAACACTGTTGGTGTTCTTGTTAACCCGAATGGCATTACAAAAAACTCCTAAAGGCTATAACTACTCATGAAAGCTATCCTTAGAATATCATAAGTGAAAACTCTCAATTGATGATAGATCGATCTAAACTCTATCATTGAGAACACACTATCCCACTTTAAAATTTTCAAAAGTTAATTGATATAAAAAAGAGGATATTGGGTTTTCATAGTCATCTTATTGAACTTTCATTAATGAACACACTAACACAAAATTCTGTCATCCTTCATTGCAAAAAACATAGGTGACTCCCAAGGTGACGTACTCAGTTGGATAAATCATTTTTCATTCAATTACTCCTGTTGATATTTGTTCTCTTAAAGCTGAGTCGGTGCTATTATATATTGTATAATAGATACTGGATCAACTATAGACATGATCCCAATAGTGAATTCCACATCTCTCTCAGGTAGAAGCCATGATAAATCTTCAAGAAATACATATGGAAATATTTATACTAATAGTAGAAGGAAATATTTCCTAACACCCATGCCATCTAGAAATAGAATAAAAACTTGGGCTATGAGTTCTTCCACTTGTTGAGTAATTGGCCACGCTCTGCCCACCTAGATATCCCACTCTCCCTAGTGAATGTAATGGTCACCCTAAGGAGATGTAAACATAAATCTCATACGATAATAGTCTATGTAGGATCGGTATGTGACTAGCTAGTCCATATCCATAATTAGTTCAAATCCAGTCATATCAGGAATGTAGATATCCCATAGAAAGTGGTACTCCCCAAACTCAAGTGAACATACCTTGAACACATAGATGTCTCTAGACCGTACACCAAAAGGTGTATCTATCATCATAACCCCACTAAAAAAATCCACAACCAGTCACAAATCATCAAAAAGTTTAGTATATATAAAGGAATGAGAGGCATCGATATCAAATAAGGCACTAGCTGATATAGAAGAATCAAGAATAGTAAATCTCACTATTGATGGTCTAGCCTCGCTATCCACAAGTGTAGGCTGCACCACATGCAACTATCCTACCCCTATTCCATGTGATGCTGCCTAAATTCTTTAAGTAGAACTAATCTACTGATATGGGTGCTATTACCCAGAAGCACCATGTTTTCTACCACTACTACCTCAGCCAGTAGGACTCTATCTCTAGGACAGATAAGGTATAGAAGATCCCCTTATCACACTTTGAATCTATCTAGCTACCCCATCACTACCTGACTACCTTGGGTTCCTTAAAAAACTATAGATGTCCCACCTTTATATAGGATCAACACTCTATTGGTGGCCAAGAATAGTTCCAAAGGAAATGTCCCAACCCACCACACTGATAACATATCACTCCAGTAACGTCATGTGAAATCGACCCTCCTGTCTGTGTACTCTTCCTTCCACTATGTTGACTAAATTTTTCATAAAAGTGCTTCCTACTCTTAGAAGACACACATCCTGATCATCATGTAGCAACTATATATCCAGTACAAGACGCTTCCCTCAAGTATCTTTCAACTATGAGATCCTGATCCACCACCTTAACAAACTTCTTTAATCTAAATATATTGACTTGGGAAATAATCTCACACTTAAGTCCATAACAAAAGAATTTTTCCATACTAAAACATCTCCTTCTAATTATAGATCAAATAACTTTAGATATGTGAATATTCTATCATAATCCACAATATATGTGATCCGCTGACTCAACGTTATGAACTCGACTGATTTCTCCTACCTCAATGTCTCTAGATAGAAGTTATCCAAGAACGTATCCAAAAAGTCTTTCCATAGCATGCCATCAGCCTGTCCGGTCAGCACATGAATCTCCCACTAGTGCTTCACTGATCCTCAGAGCATATAATCCTTAAAATTTACCCTATTCTCATAAGAAGTATCCAGATGGTCAAGTATCATCTCGATGGACTCAACCCAAAACTCAGCTCCCTTAGGTCCACTCGGTCCAGTAAAAGTTAAAGGGTGGTGCAACTGAAACTCCATTTTCAGATTAGAAATGCTTTTCACAACCCACCCTGGGACTATTTTATTCAATTTCATGAAACAAGTGAAGCTATCTCAGAACTACTCTCTTACTTTTCCCCCAACACTATCGTATCTGCAGGTTCCACCATTAGAGGATCATCCTCAGCAATGTCCTTGGGTTTTCCTCTCAACAAGCGCCTTCAAGAAGGAATTTATATACAATTCCAAACACACAGATTAAGACTCATAACACACTTTATAAAATCTAAGTTATAGGAAATACCTCTATAAGAGACAATGAGTCTTTTCCCTAACCCTCACCACATAGTCAAAACTGAGGCACTATTTCAACCCTTAACCACCCCACACCCAGTTGTGGTTAACAAGGGAAACCACATTCTCATTAATTAGGTTCTTCATTTAGACACTCACTTATACTTATTTTTAGTATTTTTTAATTCTAAAATTCATATTAGGAACTATTTTCAATTCAATTTCAAAATCAAGGAAAAGCAGTCTTAGCTCAACAATTTACACAAAACACATTTTTCCATGGGTGTATAAAATGATGCATGCCAGAAATATCCCCAAGTTCATAAAATTATGTATGAAGACTCAAATATCATGATATTCTGGGACAAGAGTCAATTTTTTGAAATAAAAAAAAACAATTATCACAATATAATGAAAGTTCATCATACAAGTTGAAATAATATTTAACTCTAACAGAAAATAGAAATAACAACAATCCCACACTGAGTACCTAGATTTCCCCCGTACTTGGGTTTACAACTCCTACACATGAGCTCATTTCCAATACCTTGACTATTACTATTATTCTATCTATATTTCCCTAAATAGTAAGACAAAATAAAAAGACATAAAACCCATTTGACACTAATTTGTAACCTCCTGGATCGGGCGCCACACAACGGTGCCCTAAGCCTATCGGTCACATGACCTCATGCGTTCCTCCCAGTACACAAGACGCTTTTAACTAGTAGTGAGGGTTTGTTAAGTCAATCATGGGGAGACTATACCCTGTTTTACTAGATCAAAACACCAAAAAAAGTAAATACAAAATAATTGAAGCATATATAATCAAAAACAGTACCAATGTCACAAGATAACCTAAACCAGAAATACTGTACTCAACTGAAAGGGAAACATGCCATGCCAAAGTAAGTTCTAAAGTGTCTAAAATGAAACAAAAAGTAAAGAAAATATTAAATACCAAGAGGGTCCTGAACCATGTCAGATTCCCTCATCCATGCTCCATCCATTATCACCAATCTAATATAGGGCCCTTTCCCTTAACTTGTCTTGAAACAATAAAGTCTATTTGGGTACCGATCAGGTGGCCTGAATAGGGTGTGAGTATAAATCAGTTGGATACCACCAATGGTGTATAAAAAATCCTTCAAATAATAGGGTATCAAGTTGTAATAATAATAAGTATAATTCAAAAAATTTTTTTATCAAATTATTAATTATTTTCTATTTAATCACATAAAAACCCTAGGATCCTGTAGATACTCGTACCTCAGTACCTGCTTCAGCTCATGCCAGAATCTGATATTTCTCCAAGGTTTTTCGTGTGTTTCAATTCCCATGTTACCTTTAATTTTTTCCAAATCAATGACCATATTAATATTCATTTTAAACACACACTTTTAAAGACCATGTTACTATTTGTATTTCATAGATGAATAACCAAGATCCCATGCATTTAGTCATACAACTGGAATGACCATGTTACTGTTGTTATTTCACAAATGAATGACATTATTTCCATTCATTTAATCACACAATTTAAATGACCATGTTACCTTTATTAATTCACATCTAAATGACAATATTACCGTTCATTTAATCACACAATTTGAATGAACATGTTACCATTATCATTTCATAAATGAACGATGATGTTACCATTCATTAGATCACATAATTTGAATGACAATGTTACCATTCATAATTGTTGGACAAATGAGCATGTAAAAAATCACCATTTCAAATATGTTTCAAGGATATCATTCATCAAGGATAATAAATATTAAAAAAATTATGACATATATTGCATCATCACATTAAGTAGGATTAATTGACATTAAACATATTACACCAATACGACATTAATTAATTCATCAATCAATTAATCAAATCATCATCATTTATAATTCAACAATTAGTCTTCATATAAAAACCAAGTAATTAATTCCATGATTAATTAATAACATTAATCTCTTTAGATAACTCAACCTCTAATTAATCACTTACTTGTAATGAATGCATCAATTAATTATCTCAATTTCCTAACATAACATCCCATAATTAATTCATAAATTAATTATCCATTTCATGGCATCAATATCCCATAATTAATTCCCTAATTAATTATCTAAAACCACAATCTTAGTTTCCCATAATTAATTTCTTAATTAATTATCCCTATTCACAACACCCACAACCCTCAACTAATTCCACAATTAATTACCCAATTCACCTATCTCAATTCCATAATAATTAATTTCTATAATTAATTATTAAAATTAGTAATATAAAACCTTATAATTAGTTATACAATTAATTCTCCCATTCAACAACCCCTAAATCTCACAATTTCACAATCATCACAATTAATTAATTTACCATATTAATTAACTCAATTAAGGATTATAATTGCTAAAAAACTCTAGAATTTCTGCAACTTGAATAAACATAATCAAATAATGACTATGGGATTTAGATTTTTAATAACCTACCTTGATTATTTTAAGGATATTTTCTCAATGTAAATCCCCAAAATCCAAGCAACACAATGATATAGATATGAGATTCAGATCTAATCCCTAAACAAGGATAAAAATATCAAGATCTAATCAATATAGATATCGATATACAATCCTAGATCTAGGTCTCACCAATTAGGTTTATATCTAAAGAAATATAGAATAAACTCTACCAAAAAATCAAGGTAATAAGGAATAATAGATGGAATAAGGATCGAGATGAGATCCACTTTGCAAGAGAAGATATGACCTTTGATTCAGGATTTGAGTAATCAAGAAAAGAGGCCAGGAAACCTTGGAACCCCTCTACAAAGCTCTAAAACCCACAAAAAACATTAATTCCCTACTCATGGTTGAAATGAGGGTGTTTCGGGGGATTGGGGGATTTTAAAATTAATTTTTGAGTGAAATAAAACAACACACATAGTTTAGAAAACTGTGCGTCCCTCACTACCTGGGGTTGCACGGTCAGCTGGGATGGGTGAATAGTTTACCCTAATCGTGCACCAACCATGCACTATCCCCTTTTCTCAAAATTTTCTTAAAAAACCACTAAAGCACACCCCAAGTCATAAATTCATCCAAAGGTACTTAAATAAAAAAGCACAAAAATTTTCACCTGAGGCAACTCTATAAAAGGATAGGATCTTATAATCTACCCACCTTATAATAGCTCATCCTCAAGATGTAATTCCAAGATTTTCTAAGATTATGAGCCAAAAAGATCGATCCATTGAGACATCATATCCTATTACCTTTCCCATCTTTCCTCTTGTAGAAATATATGTTTCCATAGTACACGAACCATCCGTACAGTCTTTCCCCACAACACTCACTATGACCCAACACATGAATCAGATGCTCCTCAAAGGATGCATCTATCTCAAGATCAACCTCACCCACATCAATCACATGAGAAGTGTCTAGGTGATTCCTAAACAGTTGTGACACATGGAAACATTATGAATTGTACTATGTGTTTGTGGAAGTGCTAATTGGTATGCCACCGACCTGATTCTCTCCATAATTTCAAAAGTTCCAACAACCGTCGATACTAACTTTCCCAATATCCATATCCTATGGTGACCCAACCTAGGAAAAACTCAAAGGAATACATGATAACCATATTTAAACTCTAGCGGTCATCTATTTCTATCATCATATGACTTCTTCCTATTCTAAGATGTATCCATATGTTCTCAAATCAGCCATACATGCTCCTACGTCTCATGTACAAGACTTTGTCCCAACAACTCTGACTCACCAGCCTCGATCTAGAATCACATCGATCTACATGGCCTACCATAAAGATCCTAATAATACACCATCTGTATTGTTTCTTGGTAATTATTATTATAGGAAAACTCCACTAAATCCCAGTGCTTCTCCCAAGAACCACCAAAGCCAAGTAAACATGCCCACAACATATCCTCAAGCACCTGTATAGTAAACTCTAATTGTCTATCCATTAGTGGGTGAAAATATGTACTCAATAATACCTATGTACCAGTGCTTTCAACAAGCCCCTCCAAAAGTGTTAATTAAATCATGAATCATGGGCTATAACTATAGTACATGGAACCCAATGCAGAAGAACTATAACACGAACATAAATTTCTCCCAACTTCTCTACTATGAAGGTTTTATATATTGGAAATAAATTTACAACATTGGTCAATTGATCTACAAAAACCTAGATAGAATCATTTTTCTTAATCATATTCTGAAGTAATAAAATAAATTCCATAGTCACATTATCCCACTTACACTCAGGAATGTGTAATGACTATTGAAAACTTATAGAACATTGATTCTCCGCCTTCACCTACTGATAGGTGAAGCATTGTGTCACAAACCTAGCTATATCCTATTTCATGCTAGATCACCAAAACTATCATTGTAGGTCATGATACATTTTGGTCACACCTAGATGTACCACCTATTTGAGGCATGAAATTCCCGCATGATATCCTCTCGCATGCTCGTAGGTACAAAAACTCAATTCTTCTCATAGATGATCTCATCCCCATATACCAACCAATCCAAAGGTATCATACCACCTTAAAAGATTTCACTCAATAATAAACACTCTTGATCCTCATACAGTATACCCTAATCTATCTCAAAAGTGTATATTCCACTACAATGGAAACAAGAGTTATCTACTCATGACTCTCCTGAACCACCACATGCATTTATGCCAACAAAGTCATCATCTTCTACTCAACACTTGACTCCAGAATCATATGTTTTTTTCCTACTCAAGTAATCATCCACACTATTTACATTCCCAATAATATATGGCAGTTCAAAGTCTAAGACTATATATATTCAACCCATATCCACTATAGAAGATTCAAATCTATCTACATGAAGATATACTTCATTCTATTATGGTTAGTGTAAACATTAAACCTTTTTACAAAGAGATAGTGTCACCAACACTTCAAATCATATACCACTGATTCCAACACGAGGTGATGCATATGGTAATTTTTCTTTGGAGGAATCAACTGCCAATATCGATATTCGACAACTTGATCTCCCTACATCAGCCCCACTATAAGTCTGACCCCAGAAGCATCACAATACAATGTCTACTCATCACCTGACTCAGGAAGGATCAAAATTGGATCCTACATAAAATTATTCTTAAGATCTTAAAAAGCATTATTTTAATAGTTTTTCCACTCAAACATTATCCCCTTCTTTGTCAATCTAGAAATTGGTACTTCCAATTAGTAAAGGTCTGGAATGAATCTCCAGTAATATCAAGAAAATCCAAAAAGCATCAGATATCAAAAAAATTCATGGGATGCTCCAAAGAAACCACTGTCTGAACCTTCTCCAGGTCCACTGAAAAATCTCCCTCAAAGATGATGTTACCTAATATGTGTACCTACTAAATAAAAAACTAAAACTTATATATCCTAGCGTATAAACAATTCTCTCTTAGTGTAATTTGGAAAATGTTAAGATGTTTGGCATGATCGTCATGAGTCTTTGTGTAAAGAAAGATTTCATCAACAAACACCACCAAAAACATATCTATATACGAATGAATGATCTTATTCATCAATCCTATAAACACTTCTTGGGCCTTTTTCAACCTGAATCGTATTTCAACAAACTCATAAAGGTGATACATGCTCCTAAATGCTATCCTTGGTATATCAGAAGTCTGAACTCTAAAATGAAAATACCTTGATCTCATGTCGATCTTTGAGAACACATAGGAACCCTTTGAACTAGTCAAAAGATCATTGATATGAAGAATAGGATATATGTTCTTTATATTCATCTTATTCAACTTTGTATAATCGACACAAAAAGGTAAAATATTTTTAGCCTTCTTTGTAAACAATACAAGTGATCCCAAATGTCTCTCTCATTTCATTTGGATGGTGCGACATTTTACCGGTACCATTAGGTGGGTGACTTGAAAAGAGAGATGGGGTGTTGACACCCATAATTTTCCATGCTTCGTCTATTGATGGATGAATGGGTTATTTGCCGTGACATTTGATCAATTATTTTAAGTCTTTAATTGTGATGAAACATATTGACACTGCGAAGATTCTTATCATGATTTGTCGGGTGGGTGTATTTAAAGAGATAAAGGTGTGATAACACCTTTCATCCAGATCTCCTCATCATTTGTTGATTGGAGAGGTGCTCTGACATGTTATGCTGCCAACATGGTAAAACTTCTTGATAGAGGGAGAGACAGATTTTTTTGACTAATCTCACTGGTGCACTATTTGGCTAGGGGGTGACGAGATTGTCTGGTGTCTTCTGGGAAATCTGTTTCTTTTGGATTTGTAGGATCTTTTTGGCATGTTATTTAAGGCTATGGGCCCTTACTGTAATGGTTTTCCTCTTTCCCAATATAAAAAATGTGTTTCTTTTTCTTCATGATAAATTTAGGGGGACTACCCCAAACCTTTAAAAAAAATTTAAGTCATCCCCAAAGTGACGTACTCGTTTGGATAAATACTTTATCCATCAATTCCTCCATCTAAGCTATGAGCTCTATATGCTTGGTTAGTTCCATTATTATGGTTGAATAGATAAATTTTTTGACCCCATATCAATATTAATAGTGAATTCCACATCTCTCTCAGGTGGATACCCTAAAAAGTATTCATGAATGAAATACTAAAACAGTTATACTACTGGTGGAAGTACATCTGGCCTAACACCCCTGTCATCCAACAACAGACTAGAAACACGGGCTATGAGCTCTCCAAGTTGCTGCATAAATGAACCTACTTAGGACTCTTGGATATCCCACTCCCCCCAGTGAATGTAATGTCCACCTTTAAGAGATATAAATGTAAATATCATATGGTAACAATCTTTGTGGGCTAGGTATGTGACTATACATTCCATACCCATAATTAATTCCAAACTAGTCATATCAAGAATATAGAGATCCCACATAAAATAGTACTCTTCAATATTATGTGAACATCCCTTGAACACACAAATGTCTCTAGACCATACACCCAAAGGTGTATCTATCTTCATAACCCCAATCAAAAATTCCACCTATATAATCAAACCATTAATAATTTTAATAGATATAAAGGAATGAGAAGCACTAATATAAAATAAGAAACTAGAAAATATAGAAGCTACAATAATTGTACCTATCACGGTTGATGGTCTAGGATCACTATCCACAATTATGGACTAAATCGCATGAAAATGTCCTACCGCTCTTCCCTATGATGATTCCTAACTCCCCTTCATAGCACAACTATGCTGATATGGGTGTTGTTTCACAAAAGCAGCACGTTCGCTACCTCTACCACCTCAGCTATTAGAAATCCAACTCTGGGACTAATAAGGTGTATAATATCCCATTCCTGCACTCCGACTCTTTCTAGCTGCTCCATAACTACCTTACTACCTCAGGTTACCATAGAACCTATATAGATTTCCCATCTTGCAACAAGATCAGCACACCACTTGTTTTTGGGAATAGTTACTCTAATAATGTCCCAGCCCACAACAATGATGATAGATCTCTCCAGTAAGGTATTATACAACCAAACCTCCTCTCTATGTACTCTTTTTTTCCATTACCTTGACAAAAGTTTTCATAATGACACTTCCTACTCTCAAAATATTCACCTCTTGATCATCCAGTGGAAACTATCTATATAATATTGGAAGCTTTACTCATGTTACATTCATCTAGGAGATCATGATCCACCACCTCAATAAACTTATTAAATATAAATAGATCGAATTGGGACTTAATCTCACACTTAATTCCATCCAAAAATAGTTTTTCTATAGTGTCCTCATATCCTAATAATTCTGGAGAAAAGTGTCACAGATATGTGAAGCATCCATCATAATCCATAGCAGACATGCCCCACTGAGTCATCATTATGAACTCAGTTTCTTTCTCCTGCCTTAGTGTATCTAGATAAAAGTGCTCCAAGAACTTCTCTAAAATTTACTTCTATAACATACCATCAGTATATCCAGTACACACATGAATATCCCAACATCGCTTCGCTAATCTTCATAGCATACACATGGCTATCCTGAACCTCTTCTCAGTAGGATTCTCCAGATGGTCACGTTTTATCTTGATGGACTCAACCCAAAACTCAGCTCAGTCAAGTGCACCTTCTAAAGTAATAGTCGAAGGGTGCTTCAAATTAAACTCCCTTGTTAGATCAGACATGTTTTCACAATCCAACTTAGTTATCTTTCCATAAATTGTATGAAACAAGTGAATTTCTCTTATATGTGTTTTTCTTCTTCCTCCCCTAACACTATCGGTGCCCTGGGTTCCACCACCAGAGGATCGTCCATATAAATTTCCTCAAGTCATCCTCTCAATAAGAGCCTTCATGGAGGAATTTCTCTAAAATTATAAACAAAAATCATAGGGCATATAATACACATTATAACATCTAAATTAGAGGAAAAACAACTATAATCCATGAAAAGTCTTTTCCCCAACCCTCACCACATAGTCAAAACTGCGATGCTATTACTACCCTTAACAACCCTATAACCAGGTTTAGTTAACAAGTGTAACCAAATTATCATTAATTAGATTTATAATTTATGCACTCACTTTTTATTATTTCCCTCATTTTACCATTCTATAATTTATATTAGGTACTATTTTAAATTCAATTTCAATAGTAAGTAAAAATAGTCTAAGCTAAAAAGTTTTCACAAAACTCGTTTTCCCGTGCATGCCTAAAATGATGCATGCCACAAATTATTTCTAAGTTCATAAAATGATGTTTACATAATAAACTCTCATTATATTCTAGTCCATGAGTAAATTTAAATAAATATTAACAACAATTATCTAAACATAAAATAAGTGAGTCATGAAAGGTGAAATGATATTCAACTATAACAGCAAAACCAATAACAATCCTACCCTGAGTACTTGGGTTTCCCCCCATACTTGGGATTGAAAATCCCATGAAAGAGCTCACTACTAAGCCCCTAAATCTTCATATTCTCATGTATATCTTTCAAAAAATAGTAAAATAGAATAAAAAGAATGAAAACTACTATAATACAACTTTGTAGTGTCTCGGCCCGAGTGCTAGGCAACAGCGCCCCGAGCCGGTCTGGCACATGACCTCAGGCACGCCTCCCCATACTCTAGAGGCTGCCAACTAGAAGCGAGGGTCTGGTAAGTCAATCAAGGGGAAAATATACCCTCTTTTATCAGAGTAAATAACTTACATAAAAAAATTAGTAATATCAAAAGCATATATAATCATAAATAGTACTAGTGTCACAAGATAACCAAAATCGGGAATACAGTACTCAAATGAAAGGGAAACATGCCATTCCAAAGTTAGATTCAAAGTGTCTAAAATGAAATTGAAGGTAATGAAAATAAAGACTCTCTAGAGGGTCCCGAACCATGTCTATTTCCCTCATCCATGATCTATACCCAATCAACAATCTAATCCAAGCCCCTTTCCCTTAACTTATCCTGTAGTAATAAAGTCTACTCGGGTACCGATCAGGCAGCCTAAATAGATTGTGAGTACGACTCAGTAGTCTACCACAAACAATGTATAAAACAAATATGGAAAATGATATGGTATGAAATTGTAATAATAATAATTATAATTCCCAAAATAAATTGTTTATCACATTATTAAATATTCTCTATTTAATCCCAAAAACTCCAGGTTCCTGTATATACCCACACTTTAATACATGATTTAGCTCATACCGGAATCTAATCATTACTCAAGATTTACCATGTGTTTTAATGCCCATGTTACCTTTCCTATTTCACAAATTAATGACCATTTTACCATTCATTTGAATCACACACTTTAAATGACCGTGTTAATATTCTTATTTCACAGATGAATGACCATGTTACCATTAATTTAATCACACAATTTTAATAACCATACTACAGTTCTTATTTCACAAATTAATGATCATGTTTCCATTTATTTAATCGTACAATTTGAATTAACATGTTACCATTATTCTTTCAGAAATTAATGACGATGTTACCATTCATTTAATCACACATTTTGAATTACCATGTTACCATTCTAATTTAAAAAATTAATGACCATGTTACCATTCATTTAACCAAGCAATTTGAAGGACTATATTAACATCAATAGTAGTTTCACAAATGAAAATGTTACCTTTCAAAATTTCACACATATATCATATATATTATTTATCAAGGTTAATAAAAATTAACAACCTTTTCATATATAGAACATCATCAGATTAAGCTGGATTAATTGAAATTAAACCAGTTACCCAAATATTACTTTAATTAATTTATAAATTAATTGATCAACTCATCATCATTTATAATTAATCAATTAGTTTTCCCATAAAACCTTTTAATTTATTCTCTAATTAAATAAGCACATCAATCTCTTTAGTTAACTCAAAAGTTAATTAATCACTTACTCATAACCAATGCATTGATTAATTATCTTAATTTCCAAACTCAACATATCATAATTAATTCATCAATTAATTATCAACCTCATAGAATCAATATACCATAATTAATTACCTAATTAATTATCTCAAACAATGATATCAGTTTCACATAATTAATTATCCCTATTCACAACACCCATAACCTACAATTAATTCCATAATTAATTACCCAATTCAACCATCTCAAATAAATCATAATTAATTACCACAATTAATTATTAAAATTATTAATATCAAAATACAATAATTAATTATCCAATTAATTTCTCATTCAACAATCCCTAAATCTTACAATTTCACAATTATCTCAATTAATTAATTTACCACATTAAGTAATTCAATTAATAATTATATTTTCTGAAAAACTATAGCAATTATACAAATTTCATAACCATAATCAAATCACGACTATGAGATTTAGAATTTTTACCACATACCTCAATTCATTGATGGACATTTGCTCAACAGAAATCCAAAAAATCAACGTAGCACAATGATGTAGATAAGAGATCCAAATCTAATCCCTAAACCAAGATCAAATCTATCAAGATCTAAGGAATATATATTTAAATATACAATCATAGATCCATATCTGACAAATTAGGTTCAGATCGAAAAAATAGAGAATAAAATCCATCAAAATATTTATATAAGAAGGAAAAATAGATGGAATAAGGATCAGGATGAGATCCACTTACCGAGAGAAGAGGGGATATTCGATTAGGGCTTTGAATCTGGAAGAATAGAGGTTAGAAGGCCTTGTAACCCCTTTAGAAAGCTATAGAATCACAAAAAAACACTAATTCCCAAGAAAAGGTCAAAATGAGGATGTTTTGAGGGTTTATGGGATTTTAAAATTAATTTTTTTGGGGAAATAAAACTGTGCGAATGATTTTTTCTAGTTAGTAGAACATAGTCTAAAAATTCGTGCACAAACCATGAAGACCAACTATTTGGGGTTACATGGTCAGCTTGGATGGGTACACAGTTTACTCTAACCATGAACCAACCATTCAAAGTCCCCCTTTCTCAAAATTTTCTTAAAACACCACCCAAATTCACCCCTAATCATAACTCCAACCAAAGGTACATAAAAAAATGTACCTGAATTGTTTCTGAGGAAACTCTAGAAAAGGTTGGGATCTTACACCTAGGCTCTAGAAACCTAGATACGATAGTTATATTATATTATTGGTAAAAAATAAAATAGTTCTCAAAAGATCTTATAACTTAGATATCTTGGAAGGCTAGATATATATATATATATTACATTCAAAAAAATTAAACACAACATGAAAAAATTTCAATAACATTATTAGTCCTTCAATTATCCCTATGAAATTACAGATAATTACCCACTAGGTTTCCTAGGTAAAGTATAATATATATAGTTGTGATCATATTCTTATTAAGGGGTAGCATATAATTTAATCTGTTATGACATAAACTTGGATCAAGTTATATTATAAGAATAAATAAATAACATTAAGCTATAATCATCAGAAACTGAGAGCATAATATATCGAGGGAAATCCATGGAAATAAATGAAAATAAATATATCACATGGATAATAATAACTACTTATTTAATGATGAAGTTCATAAAACCAGATATAAAATTATATACCATAAGCAAAGATAACACGATCATAGACATCATGATATTACCATTAAGGCAACATCTTATTCTATATAGGAATACAACAAAATACCTTAACATGTTTTTATTATGAGACCTACCAATTAATCAAGGGGAAATATAATTCTAGTCCCCACCCATCACTTTTTAAGTCTAATGAACTAATCATATGAGAAAATGAATAAAAAATTAAAAAAAACATCTCTAATAATCATATATATTGGAATAACAACATATGGAACACCAATACTTTTCTCTATGTCCATAAAAATTATAAAATGATCATAATCCATCTATATAAATAAGGTAATGGTTAAAAAATATATATTTATCTTTCCAATAATTATCTATATTGTAATAATGACATAAAAATGCCAATAATGTTTCCCCACATCAATAAAAGGGATGACATGATCACAACCCATTCGTAGAAATAAGGTGGATAGTTGAATAATACATAATCAATATCTAAAATATGAATTTCTATAAATGAAAAATAAAGTAACATTAATAATGAAATAAAGATAAGGAAATTGTGAAGGGTGCTTTAAAAGTGTTGGGTTATCAATAAATGATAGTAATTTAGTTCAATAGTTTGCAATGGTAGGTGACCATATCAATGGTAAGAAATTTTGTTCATCATTGTTCATAAGGAGCATGGGAATATTCTCAAGAATATACCACAAGAGTATCTAGCCAGGTGTGAATTCTTAGGAACAATCATCATGTATCAAAGTGATAGTCGATTCAATGCTTAAACCAACCCTTTAAGAGGCAATTAATCCTAGGTTCATCTATTCAACCACCGCATCAACTTGTTTTTATCAAGACAAGGATGTCATTACTAGGAAAACTATACACTCCTTGACGTACAAAAATTTAGGATTTTTAGGAATTATGAAGGATTAGGAAACAAATTTTATTGGAGGAAATATCGTTTTCAATATATCAAATTGGTAATAATTCCATATAATTACAAGAATTATAAAATTATAGAAAAAATTTATATCTTAAAATTTTAGAGGTGGAATGAGATCCCTTATATCGTTATAATATTTATTTTAAAAAAATAATATAATGAGGGGGGATAAGTAATCTCTTATTAAATCCATATCAAATGGTAAATAGTAACATAAAATTAAAATGAATTAAATATTTGGAAATGGTATTATAAAAAAAATCTAGTTAAAAATAAAGAAGAAGGATTGGAAACCCTTACCCTGATTAGTAGATTCATTAAGATTGGGAGGAATCCATAGAAACATAGGAAATAATTGGAATGGATTTAGAGAGGTATAAGGAAGTGAACATCCTAATTTAAACCTTTGGGATGGAGTGGGATGAGATAATGGGTGGGAGAGAGATCTATTTAAAGTGGAAAAATAGTTTCTTTAAAAAAAAAACTATTTTTAAGTAAGGGGTAATAATGGAATCACATGGGTGTTAGGTGGGTTATGTGAGTGATTCACACTAATTTTCATGCATAATTTTAATAAAATTCTAATTATTTTTAATGGATTTATATGAATATTCCCACTAAACTAATTTATTATCTAAAATATGGGAATTTTTATTTAGGGAATTAAAATAGTTTTTAATTGATAAAAAATGATGAATATTGAATTTACAAGAGAAATTATTTTTTAAAATATTTATAATTTTTTTAAACTTTTTAATGTTTAAAAAAATATTCAATACTGAGGTATACCTTAATTAATGGTAGCAAGCCACAAAAATAACTCCATGAAGGAGCCAGAAAACCAAGAAAACCATCAGAAGGGATTGTTCAAGCAACATGATGGTGAAAGACACACGAGGATGGGTCCCTGTAGATTTTAGGATAAGGCCTGCACATGCCGTGTGAGGAGGCATGAACGATTTATGTATGAGTGAAGTGTATATAGGATACCATACCCATCGTAGGCTTCTATGTTTTAGATTCCAGGATTTTTATTATATTCAAACACTTGACCATGTCCAACTATAACATGGAACTCAATCTCATTGATACTGCTATTTTCTAACAGAATCACCACCATTTCATGTCGGTTGAGTGACCATCATTCATGGACACACCTAAGACATCACCTATGTGGCTCAAATACAATAGATCACTAATTAAACTCACTATATATTTTTTGGACACCACCTGGAAAGATCATGCTATAAGTTATTTTCACTGACAAAGATCGGGGTGTCTAAGGATAATCTAAACGACCTTAGAAAACCTCAATGATTCCCACTTTGATGAAGAATTAATCCATGAAGAGAATTGATCCCCATCTAGCCACTATGAAGGATGGATGACTTGGAGGAGGATCTAATCCACTCTCTACTCCCCCGTGGTGCTCTTCATGAACAATAGAATAATTTTTAATGACATTGGTCAATATACCTTGTTTGTAGATAAAAATTTGGAGGAAAATGGGGGTGTAGAAGTTCCATTAAGAACAAATGGTTGTGAAGGATATACTGTTATCGCTAAAGGAAGGAGTGGAGATACCATATGATTTACCATTGTTTGAGGAGTTACTATCAAATATGTTTACATTTCTCAAAAAAGGGGGATTCATGCTAGACAGAGAGGAAAAATCACAATGAGTGTTGCTACTATAGAGATTTCAATGATAGATGTGATAGTAAAATACCAATGTGGGTTAACCAGACCAGTCAACCAAGTTAGCCCATAATGGGGTGAGGTAAAAAATATATAAAACAAATCTCATATATAAAGTAAAAAATACATAAAAGAAGAGTATAAAGTGGAAACAATAGAGATAAAACTGAGACAAACATGATAAACTAGAAATTATGACATGTCTAGACAAAATGTATCCATGTGACCAACTGTTATATCCAATCCAACCCAAACTAAAACCACATTGTAAAGAAAATCAAACATGCTACAGAATTCCCTTCCCTTTACCTAAATCTTGAAAAATATGTCTACAACATCCCCATGGGTGGAAGTAGGGTGTGATATATAGAACCCACCATGATACCACCAAATAATCTATACATGTTTTAATAACAATAATGAACATTTTAAATCTTTTAAATAAAACTTTTTTATAATCATTTATATATATATATATAATAATTTTAAAACCATTTTCAATAAATCCATGAGTTTTCGAAAATTTTAAGTCATATTTTACAATTCCAAAAAAATAATGTAAGTATACTAAATATAAATACACAAGTGATCCATGATATATGAAATATTCTATCATGTAATAAACAACCAGAAACAAAGATACACATCCCAGCCGGGATCTAACCTATGAAAGAATACATACTAGACACCTAAAATTATAAAAATGAATAAGGCGGTATCTAAATAATATTGAGGTCTTCTATAGACCATAAAAATACAATAGGTTACTTTCTAGTGGTGTCACACACACTAGGCTACCTTTCTCTCTTTTTCGACACACCCAAGATTCCCACTGTGCAATGTTTGTCAATTTATATTTTTAAAAACCATGATCACATTTTATAAATACCATTTCAAATCCATGAATATATACTTCAGGGATTGAAAATCCATTTTCCATTTCAAATCAAGTAAATTCCATTTTCAAAGGAAAAACCCTATTAAAACATGAACCCTTTCCCTTTTTAATTTCAACACATGAAATTCCATTCAAATATCAAGGAAACATTAAGAACAACAAGAAATTCAAGAGATTATAATAGTTTGATAGATTCACCTACCTCAATAATGTGGAAAAGATAATCATATTAGTCCATGGGGATTGGAAACCACAATATTTTCCTTCAGAAAACATTGAATGATAAGATACTTAAAATGATTGATAGAAAACATAATTCAATTACCAATCCCTACTATAAACATTTCAACAATAAAAAATAGAGATAAACCAATAATAAAGGCTTACCCTATGAGATAAAGTGCCTATAATTACTAATAAAATCCCAAATTAATCGATTCAAATGGAAATGAATCTCCCAAAAATGCCTAGGGTAAGATCTCTGGCTGAGAGGAGAAGGCCACAAAAGAGAATGAAGCCTCAAAAACCCATAAGATCCCCTAAAATCTACAATTTAGGGTACTATAGAATGTTTAATCTTTTAATTGTTATTAAAAAATTTCATTTTAAGTTACATCAAAAAACAAGTCACCATTTTAATTAAATCCATATTTTTTCACATTAGATGATTTAAAACCCTTACATGATCTGTACCATTTTATTATTGTGTAATCAACCCAAGGGATCTATCTTTTAGGCATGACACATTGTGTAACTACTATGAAAAAATAAAAACAATAGGTTTATATTGAAAATTCCAAAAAAATCCCCAATTTCACAATTACTGGTATCCTCCAAATTTAGTGTCAGAAATACATGCTTGAAAAGAAAGGAAACCAAAAGAAAAAATTAAGCTTACCTGAAAGAATAGAAATAATGAGTTATAATCTCCCCACCATAAAATATTTACGTCCCCAGAAAGGGCTTATGATCCTGGATATGAAAAAAGAGTAGGCCACTCATACCTCATCAATGACTCCCACTCCCACGTCTCATAGTGATCCTATCTACACTTTCACAATACCCAGAATAGGGGATCATTTTACCATGAAATACCATATCCCGATGATCCATAATCTGAACTGACTTCACAAACAAAGTGATACCAGGTTTAATATCAGCATCCTCCTATCTAATCACATTGGAATAATCTATTCTATACCTCCTCAACCAGAAAACATGAAAAACATGGTTTATAGAAGTTAATTTAGATAGTAAAAGAAAATGATAGGCCACCCTTCCCAGTTACTCAATGATATCAAAGGGGCCCAAAAACCTCTATTCCAACGTACCTTTATTACATAAACAACGATTTCCCAAGAGAGGTGAAACTCTAATAAAGACTAGATCACCAACCTAAAACTTTAGAGGCCACCATTGATGGTCTGCATACGTTTTTTTGATGACTCTGTTCCATGGTCAAACACCACTAGATTAGTTGTGCCATATCAATAATATTCCAAAACACACTTGGACCAACTAAGGACCACTCTCCCAACTATTCCCAATGTAAGGGAGATCAACATGGAAGCCCATATAAAGCATCAAAGGGATCCATCCTGATTTAATCACAATAAATGTTATTATAGGAAAACCTGACCAAAGGAAAATGTCTATCCCAACATTCACCTAAATCAAATAAAAAATCCTGTAGAATATCCTCAAGAACTTGGATAACCCTATCTATCTGTCCATCCATCTATGTATTATAATCCATTCCCAATTTCAAACAGAAAACCATTTCCCCTTAAAAAAATTCCATAATCTAGATGTGATCCTCAAGTCCCTATCAAAAACAACTCCAGAGGGAACCCCATGAAGCCTAATAATCTCTTAGAAATATATGTCCCCTAGATATCCCACTTTTCTAATATCCCTAATTAGAAATAAATGTAATAATTTAGTGAGTTTTTCAATAATCACCCAAACCACATCCTTACCATTAGGAGTCCATGTTAAATCAAGAATGGAATCCATTGAAATATTATCACACTTTCATACTGCAATGGGTAATGGATACAACAGACCTACAGGTGTCTAGTGGTCTACCTTAACATTATGAAAAGTGAGGAACTACAATACAAAATCGGATACTAAACCCCTCATCCTTAGCCACCAATACTGATGTCTCGAATCCAAGTACATCATTGTATCCCCAAGGTTCACAAAACAACATGACCGATGTCCAATATTGAGAAACTATAATCTCAATGAAGGTAGAACAACTAACATTTTTTGGAAGCTCAAAGATCCACTAGGATACTGAGACCACTCACTTGATGCCTCCCCACAATTTAGGATTTTTCTTAAGCATTGGATCTAAATGTCTTTAATATTCTCAATTCAAACTCACTCATCCATATATGATTCAAAATTTATCAAATCTAAGAACACCTTCCCAAAAAACTCTTTTACTTCCAATCTCATATCGGCAAAAAAAATCATCATAGACCATTGATAAAATGGTTATTTCATGTTTTGTGATGGTAATTTAATACCCAATTCATCTAAAACCACATTTCATTTCCCATGGGAATATGTGATATCAAAATCGAAGGATTGAAGATACTCAACCTAGCATCTCTGTCGAAATTTCAGATCAATCTAAGTGAAAATATATTTCAAGCTCTTATGATCTGAATATAACATAAATGACTCCCCAAAGAGATAGTACTACCATGTTTTGAGTACATGCATAATAGCTACCAAGTCAAGATCATGGGTAGATTAGTTCATCTAATGAGGGAGTAACTAGTGAGAGCTATAAGACATAACCCGTTTCCCCAGTATCATGACACAACCAAAACCTATACCAGAATAATTACAGAACACATCATAACCTCAACCTGGTTCCGAAAGAATCAAAACATGTGATGAATTATACATCATCTTCATATCCTCAAAATATCTATGACACTTTTAATTGAATTCAAACGTTACACCTTTACATGTTAAAGCTATCATTGAAGATATAAGATTGTAGAAGTTCTGAAAAAAGAGGCTATAGTAACCTGACCAATCCGAGAATCCTTATATCTCAAAAATGTTTCTAAGATACTACCAAGACATAACCACCTCTATATTTTCAGGATCAACTTATATGTTCCTCTTAGATATCACATGCCCCCAGAACTTCAGCTCACAGATCCAAAAATCACACTTGGAAGGCTTTCCATACATATGATATTCCCTCAATGTTTGAAGAATGATATTAAAATAGTCTTTGTGATACTTCTCTATCTTCAAGTACACCCAGATATCATCTATGATCACAATAATAAAATAGTCAAAAACTGAGGAAATATTTGGTTCATCCAAGCCATAAATACCACAAGATCATTAATGAGACCAAATAGAATAACAGAAAACTCAAAATGCCCATATCAACTCCAAAATGATGTATTTGGTGTTTCCTCTTCTTGTAATATCAAATAGTGGTACCCTAACCACATGTTAATCTTATAAAACCAACAAGACTATATAAGCTAATCTAAGAGATCATTAATTTTGGGTAAAGTATACTTATTCTTAATAGAAACCCGATTCAACATTTGATAGTCAATACAAAGTATAAGGCTCCCATATACCTTCTTAGCAACGAGTAATAGTGAATCCCACAATGACACACTAGAAAAAACAAAACCTTTCACCTCTAGGTCCTCAAGATGATCCTTAAGTTCCACTAACCTGATAGGTACCATTTGATATGATGGAACATAAATGGGCATCATTGTAGGGAGTAGGTCAATAGTATACTTGACCTCTATCTGTGGAGGTAAACTATAGAAATCATCTAAAAAACCTCAGAGTATTCACACACAACATCAGGTATCTAACTAACCAACCAAGGGTAATCTTCAATAGGAAACAATTTTGAAAACTGACATGCGATTATACTGGCATAAGAAACAACATGCAATTCTCTTCTTGATATAGAGTCCCACCCACCCTAGAAAACATGATTGAACCCATAAATATATAAGAATTGTACCCAAAGATGATAAAATTTTATCTAGTCTTTCATGCTGGCCATACAATCCATGCCAATAATGAAGTCAATGATATCAAGATCCAGCACTAGGAAGTCCCAAACCACCTTAAAGTCACCTATCATCACCCAACACATGGGGAACTTAAAACCTTGTTCATACCTCCTTCACAAAGGCATGAAAAGATTAAAAAAATAATGAAATAAGATCTTAATTAAATCATAACATTTATAAAAAGTTTAAAAATATAAAATAATTAGTATAACCTATTTTAAAAAAAATCTTCAGGCATAGAAGAAAAAAAATACCTCTAATAGTAGTTGGACCTATTTTAGATTCATGTGGAACACACTCTACTACATAAATACATAGAAAATTAGTTAATTAGACATTCCACTTATACTAAGGATGAGACCCTCTACCTTTTGAATCATAAAAAATGAACTTGTGACCCCTTGGTGATCATGGATTCTGCCTTACTAACTCGGGACATCTATTCACAAAAACATTTCAGATGAAAAAACTGACCAAAAGATGATGGGTCTAAGGATTTATGTACACTAATGCCTGATATGAACATGAATCCCACAATAGTATCAAATAACCTATTTCTACCTAATAGAATCCCCTAAAACTGTCCATATAGTAAACTATCCACTCTTGTGCTTCTTTTTTTGATTAGAATTAACAGCCTGGCTAACTTATTCACTAACTGAAGCGCCCCCAAAACTTATTCTTGATATATCCATGTCATCCAAATATGATTTATCCACTACCTCAATAATGGTCAAAATGAAGAAAACAACTTGCATTGATCAAACATCAGCCCTCATACCCATCTCAAACCTCAAATCCTTTAGGTAATCACTGTTGATAAGATATGGTGCCAGGTGAACCAACTAAAAAATGATGGTGGAGTACTCCAAGATGGTTTTCTCCCATTACAGCATGGTAAGAATTTGTTGGGAATTTTTGGAACATAAAGTATCAATATAAAAATGATGATTAAAGATCTTCTTGAAAGAAACCCAGGGAAGAACTTTGTACAACTTATATTGCACCATCGAATCCCACAATTTTTTTTCAGGTCCCTCGAGCCTATACATAGGAAAAACCACCTGATAATCACCAGGAGTCTTAAATAGGTTAAATATCCCTTCAATATATTCAAGAAGCTACACAGAATATTTTGGTACATTTTTACTATGGAATACAGGTGGATGCTGCTTGTTAAATTTCGATCCATGAGAAATGTTGTTATTTTCCAATGGATTGGAAGTTAAGAATTTATATATGAAATTATAATTATATAATAATGTTTATTTTATAAATATCACATATATTCATTAATTTTAACCATATGAGCTTCCATGTAAAGAATAAGAAAAAAGTGAAACACATCGCTTCACGTGGTGGTTGTCCACCGTATACAGGAGTGATGTATTGTATCCCCCATAGAATGTAAAGTAGGAATATATAAGTGATATTATAACTCAATAATTATAATTATGTCATAAATATCATATAAATATGTTAAATAAATTACTATATTTATCATTGAATGGTGGTGATGGGAAACAAATTACACAAGTTCATGAGGTGGTATTCCACTAAACACATGATCAACAGTTTCATTTTCCATCAGATGAAAGTAGAGATAGATATATGTTATGACATTAAAATAATAACATATTAGTATATGGGATATAGTAGTTCTATTATATTATTATTATATAATAATATTTGAATTATGAGGAAGAAGAAATTAGATAGATTCTCGTTCAAGAATCTTACCTCTTATTCAGATGACCACTTTAGGTTTGCAGTAAAAACATTACTTGGATAGAATTATAATATAAAAGGACTATGGGATGTGGTTAGAGGATTATTGAAGGTATTTAGGAAGTTATTTTTGGAACGAAATGGTTTTGGATGTTTGAATGGAAGAGGAGAGGGGAGGCCTTTTATTTGTGGGGGAGAGGACACAATTGGAATTTTTGAAAAGAATAGTGTACCCATGTTTCTTACATTTTATTAGGCTCCAAAATGGGTAATTATCAAAGCTTAAAGGTTTTAAGGTTGAAATATGGAAATAAAATTAGTTTTGGATAATATTTATTTCATTTTGACCCTTATCTTCTTAGTTTAACCCTCGGTAAACCTGTTTTCACCTTAACCATGTTAATGATCTTGTACAATTTTCACTATTAATTATTGTAAAAAATTAAGTTTTTCTTATTATATAATATAGATTATTCTAAATAAAAATTTTCAATCCATTTTCTAAAACTAAATACACATAAGTGGTGTAATTCAATTTAAAATTAAACTTACAGACATGTTGAAAAACTAAATTTTCCAAAGAAATACTTTCAAAAGATGAAAAAGTTTTTATATCATAATTAAATAAGAAATTGATTAAAATAAGATAAATAAGATAAAATTTAATAATATTTTACAAATTTTAATTTATAAGAAATTTACAAATAATTTAACTTTGTAAAAAATTTAAACAAAAATCCAGTTTTCAATAAAAATATATATTTTTCACTATTTGTTAAAAAATTAACATTTTCATACACTTCTAAAAAATTAAACCAAAGATATTTTTTAAATTTATAATTCAAAAATGAGTTTTATTTTTTAATATAATTTTTTTAATAATTTAGATCATTAATTTTAAGTTATGTGTGCAAAGCGTGACTAAACTGCCTTTTTTAGAAAAATACTGCCTTTCAGAATTTTTTTTAAAATAGTTATCATTTTATTTATAATTAATATATAACAATATAATTTATTTTTGTTACATTTTTAAACCATATAATTTTTATAATTTAGTTATTCATATTTTTACCTGCCAACTTAATGACTATGTTATAACGATCATGTTTGAATAATAATTTTTTAATAGAGTATCAAATTTCATTTAAACACAATGTTGCATTTATCACAAGCTATAGAAGAGATTTAATTTGTTTAAAAAGAAATATATCTTAAAGTATCAGGTGTTAAATTCTCTTATAATCTTGGTGTTGCATGCCATAATGTTACATGGTTTTCTAATCTTAGCGTTTCATGCCATATATGATATCAAACATGATGTTCCTCTTTTAAAGTCTGAAGGTGTTAAAAATATCTTCCTATCAACAAGATGAGAGACACAAATCCATAGAGTCATAAATCTACAACAAAATGTTCATTTATGAAAGTGAAATTCATAAAAACTATAATATTTAATATCAAGAATAGTAATCCCATATCACTAGAAACTTGGACTTCCGATCAGAATAGGTGTTCTCAAAGCACCAGTCTAATGTCCATCAATGGTTCTGAAAAATTTCAAATAATTTTATCTACCGTAAACCAAATAGTATAAAAATAGGAAAGGAAACCTCTGATACCAATTTTTAACATCCCAATCTTGGTGACACTAAAGTGATGTCCCAATCTAGTACTCCATGAGGCCTCATGTGTGCCTCCCTATATGTCAATGTTTGCTAACTATAAGTGAAGGTATAATAGTGGTACAGTGGGTTGACTATACCCTTTTTTTATAGTTAGAAACGAAAAAACCAAAAATCATCCATATAATTATATAATCATATTTTTAAAACAATAAATTTAAAATTTACTATAATAAATGAAATGCACTAAAAGCCCTAAAAACAATGTCATACATACAACGTCTGATCACCCACTAGGCCAATCACATATATAAGAATAATGAAATAAATAAATGTACATGTAAATAATAATAAATCAAGCTAGAATAGTCTCTATAAAAATATCAATCTACTCTATCCTGATCATAAGAATCCACAAGATCAGCTCTGCTCAATCACAAAACACTGGGATTCAACCCTATATATCATGCATTTGTGATTAACCTAAAAGAAAACTTACATTATGAAAACACACTAAGGTGAACATTTAGGGGTGATAAATTAATCTCAATAGGCCACCCCATTGGATAACCTATAAAATACAGTCATAAGTGCATGCTCATTCAAAATTATTATCCTATCCAAAACACAATTTAAATATAAACAAAATAAAGACCACCGTTGATCCTCAGGTCTGCAATACCATTCAACAATACTGATTTAACCTTGGTTAGAATTTCCCTGTAAAAATACCATTATATATACATATATATTCCCATACATTTATATTTATATTTATATAAATGAAAATGTCTTGAACCTGAGACATAAGACCAAAGATTCCATCAATAATATCATAATATATTCAATCATAGTCGATCATTGGGTTTATGATCCCGATCATCTAGATATCTAGTGAATAGGGATCTGAGATTGATGTACTACCACTCAAGCCATGTATCATTAAGTCTATAATTTGAACTATAATACCATTTGACAATACCAACTTCGACCGACACCCGAAATGTCTCTGAGAATGATATATCCCAAGTGGTGGATACATGTCTTAACCATTGGTTCAACCATACTTTCCTATAATCACTATAATGAAGGATTCTAAGTAATATCTAGACATCCAATAAAATAACACTGATATAGGTTCCATATATCACATTTTAGGTAAATCTAGACCGATGTCTGAAGTCTTTGGTCCCGGTCTATAGTCAATCATGAGACTGTGACTTGGATAATCCCTAAAAGGGATTACCCTTATAAAATGTGTAAGGAATGATCTCTAGATCCAAGTAAAATCTCACCATACATTAATTAGACAACTAAATAGCTCACTCCCAGAAAAGTTTAGTGAATATTGTAATTGTGCATCGACCCAACCCTAGGAATCATCATATGCATTGATCAATGAAAGTGGAATCATCCATGTAGTATATCAAAAGAGGTTGTGGATTACCATGTCTAACAATACCATCATGTAAGGATAAAAATAAAAATTTGATAAATTACCTATGTGAATCCCCATAATATAATCCACAAGTAGTCTCAAGAGAAGGATCCCAGGAAGTATGTCTGTGCATCCCAATCATATAATCTATCAAAAAGGGATAGAAGCTAGATAATAGGAAGTACCTTTAGGAATACCAATAGAATCTTCTCATTATGTCAGACTCATCAGACACAAAACTTTAAGAACCTCTAGAAATCATAGATGTATTAGTAGTAAACAAGTGTTTATATAAAAAAGTGTGATGGTGGTCGAACACCTAGTCCCAACACTAGTTCCACAACCATATAGACTTACATGATTTTCATGGGTTATAAGGTTACACTCATTACCATATCTAACCAAACCACCAATGCACTTTCTCAGGTTTAGTAAACCACAATGGGATCCATTGGGTCCCTCAGGTCCAAACATTAGAGAATCTTCCTACACTGGATCCTTGAAAACATTACACAAATAAAGGTATCTTTTACAGATCCTCAGAAATAACCAATCTCATGGCCTCTTTTTCTGTAAGGGACCATCTCATAAGGGATAAACCCATAAGGGAAAAATATAAATAATAATTAGCATAGAGAGATAGCTCATGGACCATCTCAGATCAAGGTCCCATTAGGGGTTGGTCCAAACACCCAACCAAAACTATCTCATCAAGCCACACCATGATCCTTCTATCCAAGGAATATATTGAGATAAATCATAATTGGGCCATGGTTAATGCATGCCAGGTCCTATAACTATTCTCATGATGCTCATATGGGTATCATCCTAGGTCTCTCTCTCAAGAGAGATGAAAAAATCCATTTACTAGAAGAATTACTTCTCAATTATCTTACATTCCTCAAAACATATCTTAGGAGTATATAAATTACCTCAATGGTTTCACCATCATGATCAAAATGAAAAAACACTAAAAAGAGAGTAATCATATGTACAAATACAACTATGGGGTGAAAAGATATGAAAAACCCTCAAAATGGAAATCAGGGAGCAGTACACGATGTGTATACCCATGCACATAGCCTGTACTCTCAAATCCTCACATGGGCCTGTAATTCAACTATTCATAGAATTTAGAACCCAAGTACATAGAATTTACCATACATGGGGTACCTTACCATGCACCTAAAATGGATTTCCATGTATTTTAGCCTAGATGTGTACTTCTACATGATGTGAAACCCACTCAGGGTCTAGCTGTGTACTATACATGACCAAGTTCCCCTACACTACCTGTTTTTCTGAGTAACTGGAAACATGGATGAGTATGAATATATGGGGTGTAATCATGGTATATGGTGTATAGTTACAAAAATATCTTTTTGGCGTGAATATGGATTCTGGTCCCAGAACCCCTACATGGGGTGTAATCCCAATACATGACACATAATTCCAAAAAAGTTTGTTCCCTGAATGCGAAGAACACATGACATGTGTCCCTGAACAATAAATTATGTGATCAGGATTTCTAAATAGGAAACCCCTATGAATGTCCTGAAACCCTATCCCCCCCCCACAACAGCTATAGTTCAACCCAGTAAGGGTACTTAGATGCCATAAATGTGATTTAAAACTATAAATCACTAAATATATATGGATATAAAACATAAAATTTAAAATGGCCTACCTTTGGATAGAATCCACCAATGGTTCACCTATATACATGGTTTGTAGCTTCCACACGATGATTCGACTCAACCCGATATCTGCGGAGATACCAAACTTTCTATCTATCTCTTTATATCTATCCATATCCATTTTATCTCTAGGTAATGGTGAAAGATATCCCATAGGGGGTGTATGTGGGAATCCAAGGGGAGGAGAAGGAAATAAAATGTAAAAAATAAAAGGATGAAAAGTAAAGAAAAAGAAAAAGGGTCTAAAGCATGACCCTGATGCCCGTCATGAGTTTATGCCATCGGAAACCCCCCCTTTTGGACTCAATGGTGGTGAATGAATCATAATATAGTTATTTATTTATAATATATGGCATAAAAAACTTGCATGAATAAATGAATATTTATTTAATTAAATATTAAATATTAATTATTCCCCAGATATTCAAATGGATCATAATTCCACCAAAATCCTATCATAGGGTAATCACCCTATTTTGGTACTTATAGAGTGGTCAAAAAAACTTATTCAAATTAATATTATATGGGAAAATTACAATTTTTCCCCTTATAAACACCTGAAATCAAAATATTCAAATTTCCACTCAATTTTCCTATCTAAAGGAACACGATTCCTTGCACAACATAACCCTTACAGTGTTTATATGGAACCTAAATTTTAAATAGAAAACATATCATGTAACATATAATTATATAATAGTCCAATAACCAATTATTAATTTAGATAATAAAAAAATAAGAGATTAAAAATAACAACAATCAAACCATAATATTAATCAAACACATTTAAGAATTATGAAAATGCTATCACAAGAAACAAAAATTCCAGAAACACAATAAACATTTCTTATTAAGAACAATCCCAAAAAATTTAATACCTCACTAAATAAAATATAACTTATACCACAATTCACATTCTTATTCTAACAACATTAAAAACACCCAAATTGACTTATTCAAAAATATTGATATAATAAATAATATAGATAACCAATGAGTATCCCCATAACCTAAATTCATCTGAGGAGATAACATAACATTTTCCTCATGAAACAAATCTCAAAACATCCCCACTTTATCTTCAAAAACATCAACCAACCCAACTTGTCTAGAAAATAAAAATATTTTGAAAAAAGATGATAATAATAAGGATGTCACATAATAACCCAGTGCCCAATATATCATTCAAATGAGAGGATTAGAACAACTTCATAAAGATACTGATATCCAAATTCCACCACATTTTTTATTTCTATTCCCCAAAAACAAAATTTGACCATAGGCCCTAAAAAACCTACATTAACACAACCCATGAAAAGAGTAAAAACATACCAACTTAAAACCCCAATAAAAATTACTAACTATCCTATAAAAATTATGTAGGGACTGACCTTAAAAAATTAAATAAACTTTAGTTAATTTATGAATTTAAATTTATTTCACATTGAGGATATTTTCAATTTTACATATTTAGATAATTAATCTATAACTCATACATAAAAAATCCATAATAACACAAAGTGGAAACATGTAAAAAGTATCCATTTTCCTAAAAATCTAAAATATTTAATATGAAGGACAATCACTTTTATGATAACTTTTGATGAAATTCAACAGGAATTATCCCAATACTTACTCATCCTTAAGTCCTGTGAAAAAAATTATAAAAACACTGGAGGATAATAAAAGTATTAGTAAGGGATATAAAAAAAAGAAAACCATTATTCCATTGATAAACATTAAAACCCAAGAAACAATTATCATAAATTAATAATTTACACCCATAATAAGTAGAATATAATTTCTATTGAAATTAAGATCATTTAACAGATTTTTTATACAAATATTACCATTAAATTTATAGTAAGAATAGAAAATGCATAAAGGTACCTTGGGACATAATTATACTTTTCACTCTTATAAATAGAATAACTATGAGATTGACTTCCATACATGTCACAATTATAAATAGAATATCTAGACGATCAACTTCTATACCAGATGCATCAGAGGTTATAATGTTACCACCTATCATTGGTTTATCATGAAACTACCTATCATTGGTTTATCATGTTACCACCTATCAAATTTTCAAGTACAATTATATAATCATAACACATAAAATATTTCAATTTTCAACATGTCAATCTTAAAATTTCATTTTCACTCATAAGAAAACATTTATTGTTATAGAAATAATAAATCATTTTTAAAAAAACATTTTAAACAAAAAATACCTATAAAAGGAAAATAAGGGTTTATTTTACTTTTAAAAATGTGAAAGACAATAGTGTATTCTAAATATCAAATAATAGTCATGACGGTGGTGAAGTTGTTATCACTGTATACATTAAAAAGAAGATTTTTTTTCATTTGTAAAGGAAGTAAAACATTCCTTATAAAAAATAGAAAAAGATTCCTTTTTGAAAACCTTTGAATGAAATTAAAAATAGACACAAAATTTCCATTATAATTATTTTATAAAAATATAAATTAATATCAACAATATTGACAAGGAGAATAATATTGGATAATTATATATTTAAACATTTAAGGCATCCTATACCACTTGGAACTTTTAAATCACAATAGACATGAAAGTAGAAAATTTTAAAAAACATTAAATAACATGATAATAGATATAATATGGATATGGAATGTAAAAGTTCTTTATATAAACTTTATAAAAGAATAAATGTGCATATCATCAAGAAATATCTCAATGAAAGGAGATTGAGATGAAATCTCTTACATTGAGTCAGATTCGTCTCATTTGTTTTTCATCTTCCTGAATAATAACCATAGATTAATTATTTAGTTTGTTGAAATATTATTTATAGTTTATTATTCATTTTATATCACTTATTATTGTGTTATAATAATTACTTAATTATTTAAGCTCACGGTGGTCTTTTTGACAATATTCGATAAATGAGTCCAAAATGACTTTGGTATGATGTCTATAATCCAAATACTCATAAGTCAATAATATCTAGAATAATATTAATGACATAATAATAAATTTTTTACATTAATTATACTTTTATATAAATCCATTTATCTATTTTTATGAAAAATGAACAGTGTTATAATCATAGATATGGTAGGCCCCACGCTTGCATGAGTAACATTTCCATTTTCAATGATCATTATAGAAAGAAGGTAAGCATTGTTTTATATTTTTAGAGTGATAATAATATAATTAATCTAATATTAATAATTTCAGAATACTTATATATTTCATCCATGTGACGTGATGGTAAAAAATGTATCACATCACTTCGTGGTGGTGATAGTTCACACGTACACACGTACGACATTATATTTTTCATGTGCATAGAAATATTAGAATTTAATTGATATATTATATTTTAATAATGATAAATATTTAATTAACATAATATATATACATTAATTCAATATTTATAACTATTATTGAGAGACAGTGATGGAAAATTAATAATATCAGTTCGCGAGGTGTTAGTTCGGCTTACAAACAAAATATAATTATTTTTCCATTTGATGGAAGTGTAGATGGATTTAGGCAATGAAATTAACATAATAAAATCTAATTATATTTATTTTAATGGATTTATTATTTCATCATGTTTGAAGAATATTTAATGTTAGTGGAAGAAGAAATAAAAAAAAATCACTTAACTAAAAATGATACCTTTTGTCTGGAAGATCTTTATTGATTAACACTTTAACACCTATAAGGGAAGTGTTATTACTAAAATAAGAGATCTATAATATGGGGAGGTATTATATAAAGGTATTTAGGAATATATTTTCTAATCTCAATAGTTTATGCATTATTAATAAAGGAGAAGAATGGGTACCCTTTTATTGGAGAGGGGAGGGTAACTCTTAGAAATATTCAAAATATTAAAATAATATAAATTATATTTTTAACAAAAATGGATCCAACCTTATTAATTTATAATATAGCATTATTTTGGTTCTAAATATATTTATCCCATAAAATTTAGATAAGTTTTTACTATTTTTTAATCCTTATCTTTTAGCTTCAACCAATATTTAACCTATTTAATTATTACCGTGATATCAAGTAATTTATAGTTTTATGGTTAAAATAATTATTATAAAATGATAAAAGACCAATAAATGAGTAATTACTAAAAATTTGAAACTTATAACAGTCATTTGGAAGAATTTTATATTTTTAGTAATTTTATATCATTTAATCAAATATTATTTATTTTAAATTATCATCATTGTCAATTTTGAAACTATTCATTTATATACTTTTTTAAAAAATAATAATAATAGGATATCTTAGAACCAAATATTTTTACCCATAAAAACATATAAATGTCATCCAATAAAATCATGTATTTTAGTAATTATTTAAAACTATATTTAATTTAATATTTTTAATATCATTTATTAGATTCTTTCATTAATTAAATATTTACTTCATCATCATTGTGTCACTATTTAAGATAAATATTTCATCACTAAAAATTATAAATAAATTAACATGATATATATATATTATATTTCAAAATACTATTTATAGTCAAACATATTCCTTATATAAAACCATATTAAAAATATTTCTCTTGCTAAAAAAATAAGAGAAAATTTTCTACCTTTGAGTATAATATTATAAATGTCATACTCGCACCAAGTAGCTTCCAAAGGTTATAATTTCATTCCATATATAATTTAAGCACAAATTAACTAATAAAATTAAATTATTACAAATGTTAGGGTAATTTTATAATATTTATAATATTAATTTTTCCCTTAATTATTTGATTTTCCATTAACTGTGTTAAAAATGTTTTTATTAAAGTCACTATTAATATTATAAAAAAAATAAAAGGGAAACATTTAAAAAATTTTGAACATTTTATTACAAATATAAAATCCTTTTTTATAAGTTAATAACACATATTTTTCCAAAATTAAATGAAAATTAACCTCGTTGACAGAATGGGAAAATAAATTTTTAAAGTAAAAACATTCAAAAGATTGAAATATTTATATATAAAAATAAAATGTGAAATTTAGTTATTTAAAATAAATTGTATTAAATTTTAAAAAATGAAATAATTATACTTTAAAACCACTCAAATATATAATTTGACACTATAAATAAAATTTTTGAAAAAGAAATTTTCAATTAAAATGTAGTATTTTTTAACTATTCATCAAAAAATAAAACTTATCATAAAATTACTAAAAATTAAAACAAAGTAAATTTTTATTCTCCAATTTAAAATAGTAATTTTATTTTTTCCAATAGAAATGTTAGAAGTGTCAAAAACTAGATTTAATTCAAGTGAACCATCAAAAGGTGAAAAAACTTCCTTTCTTGAAAAATATTTCTTTTATTCATAAAATTTGATTTTTTCATATATCACATCTATAAAACACATAAGATTATTTTTTCAAATTAAATTGGATATATATATACATATATATATTTAATTAATATAATCTACTAATATTTATTTCTTTATTTATGGGTATAAAACACACTTGTTCACATTTTAATAGTTTTTCAAAAAAACATATGCTTTTATTTTAATTTTTAATTAATTTTTCAAAAAATAATTAATTATATATATATATGTTTAAACCATATTCTCAAAATTCAGTTAATTATATTCATTCCATCCATTTTAGCAACAATACGATAACTACCACAGTTAAATAATAACATTTAGTGGTTTGTTTAAGCTATGTGTGACGTATCATGTATACTATCAAACATAGTGTTTTTTTTAAAAAAACATGGGATGTAACATTATACTCCCTTTAATAAATTTAGTCCTTACAATTTAAACTATAGATTGAAAACTAGGGGTTTTAATTTTTAAAATACCTTTCTTCACATCCCACACCGGAAAAAGGATAAAAAACACTTACACATTAAAATAATGAAAGGGAAGTATGAAGGTCACCTGAGATAACATATACTAGGGTTCCATGTTTGATGAAATAGAAATATAAGAGAAAAATAACTCTCATATACCAATATAGAGCTATATAGAACATGATCATGGGAATGTTAAACATCACAACACAATAAATATTTGATGGGTCAAAAGATAATTGATAAAAATAAATGGATAACATTTCTGTCTCAAGATACTTTTCATAGAGTTGAGGAATTATTTTACTACCTAAACTAATAATATAAGGAAATATACTTACTTAACATATATAGTTTCATCCTTTAATCAAATTCAACCACAAACTCATATTTTTTCCCCAACGCTGAGTTTTTATAATGAATTTGCATACCCCTGTCATTAGAATCAACTTCTTAGGATCAATAAATCCATAAAATGATGAAAATATATTCCTCTTGTCTTTAGAAATTAACTAAAAGAAAAATAGTAAGGAAAAGATATAATAATTAACCAAAAATAATATGAATTATTTTAATAAAAAATTGTTTTAATCTCTTAAATACAATAGTGACACCAAAAGTTCAACAAAGACCATTCAACAAATAATTTTCCTTAAAATTCCTCAAAATAATACAAACTAATATGGAAACCCAAAAATTAATAATTATTTGATAAAATGTTATTCCTAGATAAATTTTAACATTTATCTCCATATAACATCAATCTCTCTTAATGTCACATACCAAAAATAGAATTTCCTAAATCACACAATCTTCAAGATATACTACTTATTTCCATAAATAACCTGAATCAACATAAGTACAAAATTAAATTACATATTCTTCCAAAATATAATTCAACCAATAACTTCAAAAAAATCCCATTGCATTATGTTTGCCTCAATCAAAAAGGGTTTCCATAATAATAAACTTATTCTTGAAATTTTTTTATTAACATAATCACCAAATCATTTTCCAATCCCATGTTTATGTATTCAATAAAACATATATTCCCAAAATCATGTTATTCTTCATCGATAATTTTTTTTTAAAAAATAAAAAATTATAATAACTGGGACTTCATGAAGGCCAATATTAGGTGATGAACCCTTGTATCCCTTTGGTTATGGGTCCAATTCTTGTGGCCTTTCTGGACACGATGGTTTGTAACCCATACTGTGAGTTTTCATTTTTCCAAAAATAAATTAATGGAATCAATATAATTTTTTTAGAAATTAGAAACATCATTAAAATAACCATAACATATTTTAACCAGAAATATCTTCTTAAACCTTTCATTTTTCACCGTAAAAAGTAATAACCCAAATTTTCTCAAAAATTAATGTCTCCAAAAAAGCCATTAGTCACCTTAAAATTTCATAACATAAATCCTAAAAAGGGTTTATAATACACTGAACTTATGATCAACATTAAAATTATAAACCCATGATGATATCCATAACTCTTAAGAATGAATTATAATCTCCAAAGTTGTCTATACCATCCTTTGATACAAAATGTAAGAACATAACTTTTTAAAATTACATATTGTTGAGTTAAGTGAAAAATTTTAATTTATTTTACATTGAGAATATTTTTATGTTTTAAGATTTAGATAATTAGGCCATAACTCATACATAATAAATCCATAACAATACAAAGTGGGAAATTCTGAACAATATCTATTTTTTTATAATCTAAGAAATTTAAAATAAAGAATAATCACTTTTATGAAATATCTTCATGAAATTCAATATAAAATTTCCCAATATTTACTCATCCTTAAGTCCTATTAAAAACACCAAAAAAATGTGGGATGCGAATAAATATATTAGTAAGGGATATAAAAATAAGGAAACCGCTGGTATATTAATACCAGGAAAGTTCAGTCAGAGGCAAGAACCTCTGACTATTTATTAAAAAAAAGAAAATTAAAAGTTACAGCAAGCAAGGTATGGATGAGGGCGGACATTTTGCCCAAATCCAATCAACACTTCCAAACAAAATGAGAATTACATAACAAGTCAAAACAACAACATTGAACACTTCAGAAATCTCACAACTGCAGAGATCCACCATTGCCAACATTCCAATAGATTCACCAACATAGACTTCACCATCAAGGGAGTTCACCACATCACCATTTCACCATCACTTCACCATCACCACATCACCATTATCAGGCCGCCCTGCTCCACATACAACTCGGTTTTTCCTCCACCCATCACCACGAACAACCGCCAGCAGCAGCACCTCCTAGCAATCAACAACAAGAAACCACCAACACAATCAATGGAATAACCATTCATTAAACTTCCATATATACCACTCTTATAAATGGAATAACCATACAACCGAATTTCATGACTAATGCATTGGATGTTATAAGATAACCACCAATCATTGGATTATCATGGAACCACCTATAATTGGTTTATCAGGTAACCCCCCATAAAATGTCAAAGTACCATTATACAATCATAACACATAAAATATTGAAATTTTCAACATTTTAGTCATAAAATTTCATTTGAACTCATATAGAAACATTTGAAATTATCAAAATAATCAATCCATTTTCAAAACCAATTTTTAATAAGAAATAATTAGAAAATTAAAATATAGGTTATTTATTTTAAAAACATGATGGTTTATAGGAGAATCAAAATATCAAATAATGGTCATTGTGGGAGGGAAGTTGTTGTAGCCGTATACGTTAAAAAGAAAATTAATTTTTTCATTTGACAAGGAAGTAAAAATTTTCATACAGAAAATAAAAAAATATTCCTTTTTGGAAAAATTTGAATGAAATTAAAAAGAGATATAAAATTTCCATTATAATGTTTTTATAAAAATATAAAACAATATCAAGAATATTGACACGGACAAAAATATTTGATAATAAAATATTTAAACATTCAAGGAATCCCATACCACATTGAGCATTTAAATATTAAGAAAAAAGAAATTAGAAAATTTTAAAATCATTAAATAACATTAGAATAGATATAATATGGGTATGGAAAGTCAAAGGGGATTTATATACACTTTGAAAAAGAATAAATGTGCATATCACCAAGAAATGTCTTAATACATGGAGATTGAGACGAAATACCTTAACTTGAGTACGATTCATCATGCATGTTCTTTAAATTCATTAATAATATAATTAGGTTAATTATTTAGTTTATTTAAAACCAAATTAAATTTTATTACTCCTTTTATTTAACTTATCATCATGTTATAGAAATTACTTAATTATTTAATCTCACATTGGAATTTTTGTCGATATTTGGCACATGAGTCCAAAATAAATTGGGTATGATGTTTATTATCATAGTGGTCATAAGTCCATAATCTAAAGAATAATATTCTTGAAATAAAACACACCTTTTGACATCAATTATACATTTATATCAAACCATTTACATACGGTCATGAAAAAGTACAATGCTATAATCATGTAAACGGTTGACCGTACATATGCATGAGTAACATTTCCATTTTTCAATGATCATTATAGAAATAAGATAAGTATTATTTTATTTTTCAAAAATAATAAAAATATCATTAATATCGTATTAATAATTTAAATATACATATATATATCATCCATGTGATGTGGTGATGATAAACGAATCGCATTGCTTTGGGGAGGTGATAGTACCCACGTACAAAAAAAGAACCTTATCATTTTAATGTGCATGGAAAGGTAATAATTTAAATGATATATTATATTTTAATAATTATAAAAATATAATTAATATCATATATAAACATTAATTCCATTATTATAATAATTCTTGAGAGACAGTGATTGAAAATTAATGATATCAGTTCGTAATGTGGTAGTTCATCGTACACACGAATGATAATTATTTTCACATTTTATGGAAGTGTAGATGGATTCTGGTGATTATATTGACATAAAAACTAATAATTATATTTAGGATACTTTAGTTATTATTTTATCTTGATTTAAGAAGTTTTTAATGAGTTGTAAGATGAAATAAAATTGAAACACTTAATAAAAAAATACACCACTTCTTCAGACATTCACCTTGGATAATCAAATTAAAAAATTAAAGTGAGTGTTATTACTAACATAAGATCTATAAAACGTGTTTAGGTGTTCTATTAATATATTTGGGTATATATTGGCTAAAACAAATAGGTTTTGAGGTGTTATGAAAGGAGAAAAATGAGTTTCCTTTTATAGGAGAAGGGATGAGCACTCTTAGAAATCTTCTAAATATTAAATTAATATAAATTTATTTTATAACAGAAATGGATAAAAAACTATTAATTTAGAATATAAGATAATTTGGGGTCAAAATACATGCATTCAATAAAAATTATATAATTTTAGATTATTTTTTAATCTTTATATTAGAGCTTTAACCACTATTTAACCTTTTTAATTCATACCATGATATCATATACTTTACACTTTAATGGTTAATTTAATTTCTAAAATGCCAAAATACACATAAATGAGTCATTTTTGACATTTAGAGACTTATACCATTAATATTTCCGATTTTTTTATTTTTCTAAATTTTATATCATTTAATAAAATATTATTTATTTTAAAATATCATTAATGTCAATTCAGATACTATTTATCACATGACATTTTAAAAATATCACAATAACATTACATCTCCAAAAAATTGCTTTTAAATAATCTATAACATGTCAAATAGATCCAATAAATTTGTGCATGAAAATAATTATATAAAATTATATTTAGTTTTATATTTTAAATATCATTTATTTGATTCTTCCATTAATTAAAAAATTACATCATCATCATTATGTCACCATTTAAGATAATTATTTTATAAAAAAAATTATAAATAAATTACAAATATGTATAAAATCATTATAAATTAATATATTCTACTTACATTCAATCATATCCCTTATATAAACCCATATTAAAAATATTTCTCCTCTTAAAAACAAAAGAATGAAAAAATTGACTTTGTTCTGAATATAACATTATAAATTTCATACTCTCACCCATGTGGGTTAAAAAGGTTATAATTTCATAAAAAGTATGATTCTAATTGAAAATAACGCATCAAATTAAATTAGGAAAAGTCTTAGGGTAATTTTATTATATTTATAATATTATTTTACACATAATTATCTGATTACCTTTAACTGTTTTCATAAAAAAAGTTACTATTTATATTGTCCAAAAATAAAAGGGAACTATTTACATAATTTGGACCTTATTTTTACCAATATGGAATCAATTTTTCAAATTAATAATATATAATTGACAAAAATTAAATAAAAATTAATCTCGTTGACAGAAAGAGAAAACAAGTTTTTAAGTAAAAATGTTCAAAAGATGAAAATGTTTTAATATAGAAATTCAATTTGAAATGGATTACAAAGAACTAAATTGTATTAAATGAAAAAATGATATAATTATACTTTGAAACCACCCAAATATATAATTTAACACAATAAATAAATTTTATGCACACATAGTTTTCTATTAAAATATAGTATTTTTTCATCATTAATAAATAAAAAAATTAAACTGAACATAAAAATAAAAAAAATTAAATCAAAGTAAATTCTGATAGCAATATTTTAAGTAAAAAGTTTATCTTTTCAAATATAACTTATAAAAGTGTCAAAAACTGGGTTTAAAACAAGTGTTCCATCAAAAGGCGACATAACTTGTTTTTTGGAAAAATAATTCTTTTATTCATAAAATTGGATTTTTTTATATAATGTCTAAAAAACACATAATATGAATATTATATATATATATATTTAATTAATATAATCGTACAAGAGTGTTTTTTTATTTATGGATATAAAACACACTTGTACACATTTAAATAGATTTTCAGAAAAGCATTTGCTTTTATTTTAAAAAGTTTTTATTTTTATTTTTAATTAATTTGTAACAAAATAATTAATTAAATATAAATGTGTAAACCATATTTTCAAAATATATTTACAACTGTTCATTACAGCCATTATAAAGACTATATGATAATGAAAATATTTTAATAATAATATTTAGTTGTTCGTTTAAGCTTTATGCAACATATCATGAATACTACTGAATAAAGTATTTCCTTTAAAAAACATGGTATGTTATATATTACCCACAAATTATATAAATCAATAATACAAAAACATTGAAAAAATCCATCAATAATAGAAGGAAACACCATTAAATATTCTAATAGGACACCACTAACAATTCTTCAATAGATAATAAAAAATTACAAAGGAATATATGAAAAAGTAGTCACATTGGAAGAAAATTTAAAACATTAATGAAGTATAAAAGTTTCATTTGATAAATTAATTGTATTATAATCCCATACCTCAAATTTAAATTCAAATCCAATTATAAATACTTTAATATCAGCTAATACACAGTAATTAGGAGATTTAAATTTGATATCAAATTAGTAGAAATACCCAAGGCACCCATAATACATAAAAGATCCCTATAGAATTTGTGTAGGTCTCTTATGTACTATAGATAGAAGAGAATCCAAATTAACACCATGAAACCTCTATAATTGTTTAAATAGAACAAAAAATCAATAAATCATAGTGAACCATTATGTGGTACGATGTAATGGGGTATATCAACTAGGCCTTTGAAGACCAAATTTCAAATACTCCCTCAGATCTCAGTTCAATTACCATTTTTATTTGAAAAAACATGGGATAATACAATGATATTGTATCTTTCATGTTATAATGGATGGAGTATCGATATTCAGTATTCAAACCTAACACACCTCATATCCATTAAACATTACCAATGTACAATGATAAAAATTATGTCATAACAACATCTATATTAGGAATAATAAAATATCATGAAAAAGGGATTATAGTGTAATATAACCCATAATGTTGTTATAATAAAAATTATGGTACAATTATTTGTCTTTAATAATGAGATATATCACTTCTCTTCCCAAAAAACTTCAAAATAAATCACGGTGTAAAAAAACATTTTTATAAAGTTATTTGTTCACTATATAAAATTCGATATTCAACTCCACTTTTGTCACTCTATCTACCTACAAAATCTCTCCAAAGACCTCAAATTCAATAGGAACATATTTTAAATTGATAGAAAAATCCATGAAAATATAATATTTCCATCAACGTAATTATATAAATAGATTAATAAATTTTATGAAATTTTTTTATCAATATTTTTATCACCATTTTCTATCCACATATATTATATAGGTGTAGTATGAGATTTAGAGTGTATTTATGATTTATTAGACAATATAGTTGGAACTGAAATGACCCAGATATAGTATCTTGATAATGATAAGTTGGGGGTGTCTTTGAACTACCGATTGATTTTTTTTCAATAAATAAATTTTATTTTAAATTTAATATAATAAATTTAATTGAGATAAGACCATTAATATTAAATAAACTATAAGTTAATATAAATAATTAAATCATAAATAGTGTTTTTAAATAATCATATCACTTGAGGGTTGTTTTTACACCATCATATTCTCATAGATTTATATTTCCTGAGATAATAAATAATTAGAGAGACAATCCCTGATTTATAAATATAAAGCACCGTAAGAGTTTATAAAAAAATAAATTTTGAATATTAATGAAATATTTTTAATTGAGTAATACTATGCTGGTTGATTTATAATTAAATATCATCTTTGAGATATATTGATTATTTTTCCATTCTGGGAATATTTTTTTGGAAATATCATTTGTTTAAAATTAATTGATTTTTATCATTAAATGTTCTATAATTATTAAAAAATTCTATCAGATAGGAAAAGTAGATAAGTCAAAAAATAATAAATTGAACAATTTATTTTTATAATAAAATAAATAAAATTCATAAAATCTCTAGTTATCATGTGGAAAAATTTTTAATTTAAAAATATTTTTTATAAAAAGAACTTTTCAAGCCAAATAAAAAATTGATATTTATTTATCAATTTGTTTAATATAATTAATGTGTTATTAACCAAAAAAATTAATATTAAAATTTATATGAGAAATATTATAAAATAAACAAATCAATTTTTATAAGTTTTATCATAGTTTAAATCTAAATTACTAGCAGTTATATCTTTTCACCCTCTTACATAGTGAGTAAAGGGTCACATTACTGAAATCAACTATGAAAATAAGTCTAACTATTTAAAAAGAAGAATTAAAATTTCACACCTTGTGAAAAAAAGTAAGAAGAAAAATCCTTTTGAATAGTGAAGTATAGAACAAAACACTAATTTCATTTGTGTTCATGTAGTGTTATGACACCACTTCATTTTATTTGGGAAAAAATACATTTAGGTTTTATTATTAAAGGATGAAATTTAAAATATTTTTTAGTATAGTTAAAGATAATTTACAAAACAAATAGAATAACAATGGCAAAAAAAAGAAAATATATGAATACATGATTTTTGAATTTGGTAGTAATTTTTTATCAACATTAAGAGTATTTTTTATTTATTTATCGGTGAAAATTTCAAATGTCAATTTATCATTTTCTGAATTTTTTATTATTTAAAAATGATAATTAGACTTTTCCTGGATCATTAATTCCATATTATGTATAGTTTTTTATAAAATGTTTCTATAATATATATCACATATTACATTTCACTATATAATATTATACATTAGTGTTTCACTCTTAGTCTCACATAGACTTATCCACCTGACTTTCCCTATAACATATCTTTATGTAAGTAAACCTTATTTTAAATCTGAAATTCTTTTTCATATCAAGAGTTTGACTTGTTTTTATGCTTGTATATGATATTCATCTAGTGTTGGTTTATTGTCACTACTTGAAATTTTTTTAAAACAAGAAGCTCTTACTTATTTCAAAGTATGAGAATTAAAAATAACATATTATGTATATAAATATATATAAAACATTCTATGCATTAAAAAAATAAAATAGTTTAATATTATCACACATGAATTTATATAATATATTATAGTTTAGGTATATCATAATATGTAGTTTGAAAATGTCATTTAATATCAATGGATATTTATCCTTAGGAATGAAATATAAAAAAAATTACACTAAAAAAATATATAAATTTCTAAAGTTAAAAAGTCATGCCTTCAATTTTAATTACATAAAAAAATCCTAAATTATAACTTTTATATGTTTTTCACAAAACATGGTATCATATCATGAAAAATGAAATTTATATATAATTTTTTGTATTACAGAATAAAAATGAAAATATAAGTCTATCATTAATAGTTGTGGGTGTGTATCCATGATGGAGATAAATCAAGATTATTCAAAGATGGTCACATGTGGTAGGATGAAGTACAAAATAACCAATAAAAAACATGAGTATATCATAAATGAAATTTATCTATATGTCCTTGTAAGAGAAATAAAATTTCTTATTGATTTCTATTAAGATGAATAAAATATAAATTATACAATATACCAAAAAGAGGTATACTTATTAATTAATTTAATTTTTTGGATCAGTTATCTGAAAAATGTTTTAATTTTTAATACGGACAACCCAAGGTTTTAAAATAATATGAAAATGTTTCATTTATGATCTTTTTTGAAAATAATGTACCCTTTAGTAAAATATTATCTATTTTATCTTTGATATTATAAACTATCGTACTCATAATATAAATATTCTTCAAAAACCACAAAGTAGACACCACATAGAGTGTAATATGACATATAAAACATTAATATCATGATTTATGTAACATAATTAATACAATTTGTAACTTAGTCAATAAATTATGAAAAAAATAATATTATTTTATAAAGTATATTTATAATTACTATAAAACATATACCTGATATATAAAACTAAACAAATATAGTATATAATTTATATAGTGTATATATTACCTAATAAGTTATATAAAAAATTAATTGAATGAGAATTAAATTTTACATAGTATAAAAAAAATATTAATTCTCGAAAAAGATAATTCTAATTTTTGAAAAAAACATATAGTCATTGTATTAGTTCAATATAATTGAATAAAGCACTAAATAAAATATATAAAACATTTTATATAGTGAAAATAACATTTTACATAGTGTACAAAACATTTATGATTCTAATAGAATATAACTCAAATTTCTGATAACATAAATATAATCAATATAAGTGATTAATATAACTATTAAAAGATTTTTATTTATTATGATCTTGGAGGTTATAGGAAAAAGAAACAATACACACACCCCCTAGGACTCAAAGGACATGGTAAACACCCTCCGATGGTTAAAACACTAAATATCAAGTCGATTACATTGATTCGCCTGAAGGTCCAGTGGACTGAAAGAAATTACATGGGTTTGCACCCCTTCTTGCATCACTCTTGTGTCACCATCTTGTATTACTTCCTCTTTCAATTTACTATGTTTTTTCTTTTATAAACACCTGAATCATTCATCACCCTAAGGGGACTACACAGATTAAAACCAATGTCTCTTGGATATTCTATGATTCAATTTTTTTTATTAAATAAAATCTCAAATAAATGACACCTATACCATTAAAATAATATATTAATAATTTTAATATATATATATATATATAAATATTAAAATCATGAATTAATCATTATAAATAATGAAATCTATTTTTTTGTAGTTTAATACCAAACATCATTCCAAATTAAGATATAAGTATGAAATTTTTTAACCATTGCTGTTGAGTGGTATTTTTTACCAATAAGAATTTATGTCAATATGCCTTGAGAAGAGAATATCATAAGAAAGGTAAAGTAATCAAGTATATGTTATAATAATATAAAGAGTATAATATCCTATAGTTGAGATCATCTTACTAATGGATTATTAAAAATTATTTGAACATATGATACGATATTCTTTCATTAGATTTAAATATCCTTTCACATGTGAAAAATTAATATTGAAATTATCTTAAGAGAAGTTAAAGAAAAAATCTATTATATCCATACTTATGATTATTATGCACAAAGGCTACTGAAAATATGGGTTTATTTCTTAGAAGATGATTAAACAATGGAAGAGTTGTTTGGAAATGAAGATTAAATGTTCTTTAAATTAATTAGATGTGATTTGAAGTGATTTGAGATGTTTTGAGATGTTTTAAGAAATTTATAATTGATTGTAATTTATTAATTGGAATAAAACTATAATTCTTGAGTTTTATATGAATACAATAAAATTTCTAGGTGTTATGTGTGATTAAAAAAGTGAATAACGGGGTTACATAAAAATATATCTATAGTGAAACTTTCTATAAATGAATAATATTGGTCTATAATAGATTAAAACTAAGGAAACTATTCTTGAAAAGAATATATAGTGTGGTATATGGGATATATAAGAATATTCTAATTCTATGTGAGAATAACTTTATTAATTTCTAGGATATTCTATAATAACTTTATTTCCATTATGATATGGATGATTAATATATCATAAGGTGTTCCATATGTGCATAGGAAAATATATAGATATAAACAATATTTGGATGAAAGAAGTGTGTAATAGAATATGTGAGCTATGCTAGAATAATTTTAGATTCCAAATGTTCATGTAATAGTATGATATTGACTAAAATATTGTCTTGATGTTTAAGAATAAAAAATGTTATGGAATGGAAGTCTAATAATGGAGTTTGGGGAAATAAATGAGATATATAATATCTATTATACCAAACATAAGATTTATTCAAAATTTACAAAGGGAATATAACATATTTTTGATAACATTTAAGCTATTCTAAGTGATGCGTAATATTCTCCAAAACATATGGAATATGAATTCCGAGTTTCTAGAGCATACTTAAAACTTGAATTGAATATATTTATCAATTATATATTTGAAAAAAATGATATATATATATATATGTACATATTAATTTTTAACGAGAATAAATATATATTATGTTTTATTTTTCATTCAAATAATAAAAACATGATAAATAAAAAATTATCATGATTTAAGATTAGTTTTATATAATAATTTAAAAGAAGAGATTGATCTATCATAAATGATTTTTATTTAAGGGATTGGATTTTATGAATCACTAACTCTGTGTTTTTCTATATTTGGAGGTATTTATATAGAGTTTCAATCTGTTTAAGATAAGGTGAGTAGATTTTCTATCTTTCTGGAGGTTCACTGTGCCATGTAGGTAAGTGTAGCGGTGGTCATGGTGAGTATAGTTTTGATGTAGTTTCCATAGAAGATGTAAATTGAATTTATTTTTGAATATATGCAGTGAAATATTCAGGGTGAAAATCACTGTACCACTAGAAATTTCATGTGTATCAATGAGAATAACTCTATGTATAGGCTGGAGGGTGTCTGTTACATGTAACCAAGTGGGTTTTCCATTAATCAGAGATAATATAACCATTTCACATGGAAACTATTTTGATGGATATAGAACTAGTTGAGTTTCCTTATGTGAAATGAAAATAGTAGTGATTCCTTGGTTGATGGGAATGTTGGTGTGTCAAATGGTGGTTGAGATGAGCGAGGAGGAGTAAAAACAATAAGCATGGACCCAACACAAAGTGGTCTAGGTTATAGTGATATGAAATTGATATGGAATTTATTCTTCACCATGGTGGGAATCTATGGTAGTCATATAGGGATTTAAATAATTTCTTACATGTATTAGTTTATGTTATAGTTCTATTTAAACTTACCTAAAAATGTTTTGAAAAGTCTGTGAGGTTTGGGGGTATGTGACCATTTCAAATATCTAAAAACTTATATATTTATTTGAATGAAGGCACCATAATCACAGCTTATATAACCCCAATACAGTGGAGTACTATTAATATTTATCTAAAAAAATGAATTTTTTTCCATGGTTTTAATTTTGTTAGCCTTACTAGGTTAAATTCCTCGGGGGTGAATCAGAGTATGATAGATTAATATACTCTTATGTTTGGATTATGTTTCATTGTTAAGAAAAACACACTTCCATTTAATTCCTGTAGAAATTCATGAGAATAAATAAAAACATACACCATACGTAGCAGTTTTACTCCATGCACCCTTAATTGGGCTAGTACAAGGAGAAAAAAATTCAATGTTCCAATGTACCAAATACACTATAACTCTCCACTATTAAAATTGTTAGATCAGTCTCACAATACCTCTAGGTTTACAACAATTCAAATATTGTTGGAAAAATATCCCTCAAGGTAACATTTCAGCATTTTTGGGTTGGTTGTGTTTGTTGACACTGAAGGTTTCCTTGGTAAATTGTCATGTTCCAGAGTTTTTGTTGAAAATTATTGTTGACAAAGAACCATGACAAAGGAATGGATGATCTGGAGGTGGTACAAAAGAATAGAAACAAGGTTGCACCATTTTATAGTGTTTTCCAAATTTTTGGGGTCCAAAATCCAGAGTTTGGTGGGCATCGTGAAAAGTGGATATCCTTTATGTTCTCATAAAAATATGAAAAAGGGAAGAATTTCGAGAAGATAGAATTCATGGATTGGATTTCGCGAAGACAAGAAAAATGTTGTCAGTGATTCTTCGTGATTACAACAAGATTCATGAACTGAAGCATTGAAGAGCATTGCGGTGGCGAAGGGCATTGGGAGTGGAGCTTCATGGTGAAGGTGTGAATTAATTGACAGAATGATCTGTTTTTACGATGAGCTCCACGATTGGAAAATTTCTGTGGTGCTTCGTGATATTGAGATAATTTCTACGTGAATTTTAGAGCTTTGCGATTTGTGATGACATGACGCTGACTTCACGTGGATGGTTCGAGGGTTGGTGGAATCACTTATAAATAGGCCTCAACCCCCTTGAGATAAGTAGAGAGTTTTTGAAGAAAATATTTCGCTCTCGGCTCACGAAGGAGGTTCACGAAGGCAGTTTCTTCACGAAAGGAAGGAGCTTTGCAGTGGCTAATCTAGCTTCGCGAAAGTTTCATGCACCACATTGGCTCAGTGATTTTCACTAGGGAAGTCGCTCTGCGATGACTTGAGCTCTGTGATGGATTGAGCTTAGCGAAAGTGTGAGCTTCGCGAAAAGGTAGGAACTTCGGGAAGGCCTGTTTGAGCTTTATGAAATTGGGATCTTAGGGAAGTAGGGTGCTTTGTGAAGGTACTTTCCAAAGGTTGGTTCCCAGTGGTCAGGGGAAATGGGTATTGATCAGTGGATGAAATTTGGACTTTAACAGGGAATCTATTAATAGTTGAGGATGCATGTATTCATGCAAATTAAGAGACCTACCAGTTTATAAACTATGAGTGGATCCTTTCCAAGTGCAGTGAGAAAAGGAAGAAGAAGAAGGTTATCCTTTCTACTGGTAGTGAGCCAGAGAGAGAGGAACATGGAATGACCCTTGGGAGAGCATTGAGATGACCTTAAACATTGTAAAATCAGTAATACTTCAAATATATGTGATCTAGACTGAACATTATTGGAATTTAGCTTTTGTGGATTTGGTACAATGACACATCGCTGTTGTATGCTCCTTGGACGTAGCCCAGTGAGGGTGAACCAAGTAAAAATCTCTATGTCTTCCTTGTTGCGTCCCTGAATTGCATCAAAAGCATCATAATCAAATAAAGATAAAAATAAGTGATCAATATAAACACACAAGAGAAAATGAAATTACCCTAATAATAAAGTGGTCAAGATCCAGAGGCGGGAATAATTTTGAAAACAAATATGAATACCCTAATTCACCCCCCTCTTAGGGTATCTAGGCCCATTTTGGTCATAAAAAATTGTATCATAGGAATGTTTTATTTTATTAGATTTTTTTTCTCAGAATTCATTCAGTCGATTGCACAAGTTAAAGATCCAATCTCCTCTTATCTCGGTGTGCCTTCGAAAAGGGATAAAAATCAAAGAGGAATAAGAAGTCAGATTGTATTCCTCATTGTGGAAGTGTTTATGAAAAAAGTGTGATTCAAAAAAAAGAATAAAATATCTTGTTGAAGGATGGCTTGGATGAATATGATAGGGAAAATGTATATTCACTCAATAATGATGTAGGAATGAGTGAAGTACTTCAAATTCAATGTGATGCTGAAACTACTGATGATGGTGAAGTCTCCAGAAGGACACTAGAAGAAAATGTCTTCATGAAAAAATAATTGGATCAGAGAATGGATGATGAAGTCAAATCTAAAGATATCCATATCCAAGTACTGTAAATTTAGTTAAAGAGGCTAAGAGGCTTATATCAATGACTTATTGATGTGGCAACAGACCTGAGGGAGAAGAATGATTCCCAGGATGAAGAACTGCAGGAGACATCGTCAAAGAGAGAGAAACATAAAACTGATGATAAGTGAGAGAATCCAAAGTTAGATTAAATTCAAAATATGAAATCTAGAAATTTTGATCTTAGTACATAGCTAACTGAGCTAGTTTAGAAAAATAAAAGGATACAACAAGAGAATGAATGTTGTTCTGATTCGGTTTCTCAAGAGAAATTGGAAGTAAAAGAGCATAATGACATGGTGGATAATTTGACACAAGAATTGGAAGATGAGATGAGTAGAGTAATGCTTCTCAAGAGAGAACTTGATTCTCAACTTGAATCAAGAGATAAAAAGATTCAGCATCTGGTGGAAGAAATAGAATCATTCAAGGAGGAAATGGAGAAATCTAAATCCAAAAAAAAAATCCCAACTTGAAGGATGGGCTACACTTACTATTTGATTTTCCTTCAAAAAGTGATGATAAAATGAAGAAAAAATAAGATACTTCTAAAGAGAAACAATCAAATATTTTCTCATCTAAAAGACCATATTGTTTGGGAAAAACTGGAATTGGATTTGATGAATTCCCTCTCGTACATGACAAAAAGAGAGCCGTGAATTGTTCTAAAAGTGCGGAAAATCCTATAGGTGTTTGAGACAGGCCTAAGAGGACAGTTATAAGAAGTAGTCATAGCATGTGATATTTCTGTGGGATTCATGGACATACATCAAGATTTTGTTCAAAGGCTCTTGAATACATTACATGCTGTGAAAATAGAAATTTACTAAATATGAGAATAATAAGAAGTGTTACGAGAAATCAGAAAGAAGTGTTTCTCAAAGGAAATCATTTATCAGATGATATTAATATTGAATAATGGGACAAAACATGAGTATGTGTCACGAATCTCAGGAGGTCAATTTCAGTGGAAGAACTCAAGCTACATCAACACCTCGACAGAGAAATGATGAAATGAGGTATGCCTTTGATGGAAAATGTTTTATATGTTCTGATTATGGGAATTTGGAAATACATTGTACCAAGAAGAAAGCATGAAAGGAAAAGGAACTCAAAATGAGATTCACGACTCCAGTGATGTATAATGAGAAATCGTACACTTGAAGACAAAGTAGAAAATTGAAAAATATGTTTAGTACCTCAGGAGAATAATAAGGAGATGAATGAAAAGTTTATCAGTCACCTCTTCTATCCCACACACACCATCTCTCTCAGAAAGAACATGATCAAATCTGGAAGAGAAAGGGAGGAGATGCTATAACTGTGAGTAAGAAGAATGTACGTTCAGTGGGGTACCTACCACCAGCGTAAAATAGTGTGGTGACTCAGATATCTGATAAATGAAAAATAAAAAAAGAATTCACTGAAAAGATTAAATTTCATGTGCCATGACGAGAAATAGAGGAAAAAGGTATGATGATAAGAAGAGATATTCCTACTCAGAGAAGGAATCAAGGGAAATGGAATTTCGGGGGAACATAGAAGAAAGAAATCTGTATTAGTGGGTTTAAACCCCAAATGGTGAGAAAGGCTAGGCCTGTAGAATCCACATATCAAAAAAAGACTCAGCATGTGGGTAATGAATGGTTAGTCATATGGAAAGAGCAGTTGAATTTAGATAGGCAGTTAGAAGAATCATGGAAGGTGTGTGATGATACAGAAGAAAGAAATAAAGGGTTGAACCATCAGGTTCAACCAAAATCCTTGTCTTGAGGATTCCAAAATTAACCCCTCTCCCAATGTTTTTAAATGCTGGTAACTGATGATTCTTGTGTTTTAGGTTTTAGGGAGATATAATCCCAGGGGAAGTGGCATCTAATGATGCCCAGTGAAAAGTGATATGCTCTAGAGTGTCAATTTCCTCAAATCAGGTACAAAAGGTGAAGAAGAAAGGGAGAAACAAAGAACAATAAGAAGTTATTGTGTTATTAAATTTTTCTCTTATTTCCTACACCAAGTTCTAACTCAGTAGGCTTATAGATTTTTTAATGGATCAATTCTGAGTGGAATATGAGAATAAATAATGCAGGAGAAGAAGAATATTTATGGGTGTAAAAGGTGGGCTTAACCCTGGGAAGTGTTGCATAACATTAGGAGAGCCTTCAATAACAAAATCAGATTAAAGAGACATCAAAGAAATAATTGGATGACTAGGATTAGGTGTCTATCAAGGGAAGACATATTGCGGGAGAAGTTGCAATAACCATGCATCTCATTCTTATCTATTTTGTTCTAATAATATGGTATCACCTGTCTGTTTTTAGGATACCATGAAGCTGCAAGAGAGTATCAACAATGATTCAAAAATAAGATTAGAAAAGTAGTTGAAAGAAATGATGCCACTGAATAATAATATAGGGATCAATTTTATGATGAATGTAATGTAGAAGAATGCAACACAAGGGGAGAAGAAATGGATGACGCTGATTCAAAACAAATCAGACATGAGAGATTGTTTTGAGGACAGTAGATAAGAATGTCATCATAACTAAATGGGTCTATCGTAACAAGATAAATAATGATTTCCCAGTGATTTGGAACAAATCATGACTAGTATGCAAATGATACTCCCAGATAGAAAGAATAGATGCTGATGATACATTTGCACCGGCTGTGAGACTAGAGACAATCATATTATTCCTACGCATTGCAATGCAATAGAATTTCAAGGTGTTCTAGATAGATGTCAAATCAGTATTTTTGAATGGGGTTCTAGAGAAAAATGTGTATATCGAGAAGCCAGATGGTTTTCTCATTCCTGAAGATGAGAACATGGTTTTCATACTGAAGAGGGAATTATATGGGATAAAACAAGCACCAAGAGCATGGTTCTCATGGATTTATCATTAATTTAAGAAGGTTGGTTTCCAGTGTGGGGGAGTTGATTAAAATCTCTATTTTAACATAAACAGTAATCAAAGGATGATGGTCCTGGTTTATGTCGATGACATAATATTTGGTGGGTCAGATGAATATTAGTGAAAACAGTTTTCTGAATTCCTGAAAAGTGAGTTTGAAATGTCAATGATTAGAGAGATAACATTTTTCCTTGGTCTAAAAGTGACATAAGGAAGGAATGGAACATTCATTTCTCAATCCAAATATGGAAAGGAGGTTTTGAGATGATTTGGAATGGAAAATTCCGTGGATATGAAGACTCCGGTTGCTACCTGGATGAAACTATCCAAAGATGAGGATGGAAAGGTAGTTAATATCATAGTATATAGGCAAGTCATTGGAAGTTTTCTATACTTGAATGTGATAAGGCCTGACACTGTATTAGTTACATGCCAAGCAGTGACATATTAGGGTCATCCCAAGGAAATACACATTCTTTCAATGAGAAGAAAACTTTGGTATATAAAGGGAACAATGGATTTTGGATTGATATATAGTGACAAATCTCAGACAGAATTACTAGGATATACTGATACAGATTGGGTTGATTCAGCGGAAGACTGGAAATCAATGTCAGGAGGTGCTAACTATCTTGGCGAATTTTGTGTTTATTGTCTAAGCAAGAATAAAGATTGCATTTCATTGAGCACCATAGAATCTGAATATATTTATTCCACTCAATCTTTCACACAGTTATTTTGGATGAAGAAAAACTTGATGATATGGGCGTTGAAGTGAAGTCTCCAATCAGAATCCAGTGAGATAACTCAAGTGCTATAAATGTCATAAAAAAATCGGTCCAACACTCAATGACAAAGAACATTGAGATAAATTATAATTTTATCAAGAAGAAGGTTGAGTAGGGAATTGTGATATTGGAGTATGTGCCTACATAACTATAGGTTGCAGACATTCTAACAAAGGCCTTACCCAAGGATGATTTTGAGAGGCATAAACTGGCTTTGGGAGTTCAGTTGACTCCCCACACTTGAACAAGTGTGGATGTGGAACCCCCTCTCCCCGAGGGATTGTATGATTTTCTCAACTGTGCTAATATGTGTTCTTTACAATGTTTTAGGCCACAAAGGAGTGACCTATGGGTTCGTTGAAAAAGGGGGAGAAATAATGACACCTCAAGTAGGAGAAATTGTGGTTAAAAACGGGATAAAATTTCTTAGTTAAAGACACAGGGAGAAGTTGATAGGTGGAGTAGCGAGATAGGGGGAGAGAAATAAGAAATGGGGAGTAAGAGTATCAATTATGATGATGTGTGAAGTGATCTATCAAAGAGTAGATATCACAATAGCTGAGGATTGTGATAAAAGCAGAAAAGTGGTGTTGGAATGGTGTCAGAAGGATTCCAACTATCACTGTAACAGCCCAAGATTTTATAAAAAAATATTCTTTTTAATTTTATTAATGTCTTGTGTTGTACGCTACACCAAAAGGAGCTTTCACAACACGCATCCTTGACTTTCCTTGCATTACACACAATCACGACCTTCCTCGATAGTGTGTGTAATACGCAATACCGAGTTTCACTAAACAACGATATGCTATTAAAATATTATTAAAACTAGCCGGTATGAATAGTAATAACCACTTTTTAAAATTATGTAAATCTTATTTTTCAAAATGATCTTCATTTTTGGATTCGGAGTATCGAATTTAGCCTAAGGTGAAATTTTGGTACATTTCAGATAACTTTCATATTCTGATGAATAGTGAAAATTACTAAATTATAATTAAAAAACAACTTTTTTAATCGAAATAATTAATAGTGATAAATTATTAATTGGAGTAGTTTTAAAGTATATTTAGAATATATTTTTACAATTTAATACAATGTTGGTCATTGGATGTAATTGCACATTTAAACCAGACATAAACAAGTGTCAATCTTTTGATAGATATTGTTTCTTAAAAACACGCTATTTGTTTTAACAGCGGGATTTAATTATAAAATTAATTAATGCAACTTCTATGTTATGAATTTGGTAAAATAGACTTCATTTTTGAATTCGGAATATGAAATATAGCTTAGGATGAAATTTTGGCATTTTTCTGAAAACCTTCATTTTTTGATGAATAGTGAAACTACTAAGTGGTAGTTAAAAAACTGAATTTTTCATAAAACTTAATTTTACCGCTTCTGTGAATGGAATTTCAAAAATCCGAGAGACACGGTTGATGTCAGTAAGTAAAATGTGGTTCAATGAGATGAAAATAATTTTTGGTGAATAGTAACTTTTTACTTTTATTTACCACGGTTAAAAGTAAATAGGGTAATTAAGGGTAAGAATGATATTAATATTACCCTAACACATGTCCTAATTCTATTGGACTAGTGTATCTCGACCAAAAACAACCTTAAGTGTAAAATATTATCATTTAGGCCCACTTGGATTAGATTAGGACATTTATTATTATTTAATTCAAAGAAGAGTTAAAAGAGTTAAAATCAAAGTTTATTCACTAAAACATTTTTAATATGGGGTTATACATAAGATAAATTCGACTATAAATATTCATTAGAAAGCTAAAACGATTTCCTATATAATGATATTTTATTTATAATTTTTAGACTTTAAATAAATTAATTTATTTATGACACAACGATGATGCAGTAATTACCCTTTTAAGGAAATATTAACATAATTGATGTTATAAATACTCAAATGAAGGTAATTTGAGACTTTTTATGAATTCCACTAATTTTATAGGTCACTATGATATATTAGTGTTGATTTAATCAACTTGGTTCGAACATATAATTCTGTTATGACTTTCACAAAAATCATATATCAAATAGTGTCAAAATTGACACAAAATAGTTTTTAAATAAAATATTATATTATTAATTGTTATTTTATTCCTAAAAATCTAAGGTTCGGCCAAATTACTTAGATAAGGATATATATATTAATAATAAATAATTTGGGGTTCGTTTGGCATGTTATTGTAAGTGTATTAACCATATAGTGAAAGAAAACAAAAAGACACGGTAAAAGTTAAATTATTTAACTTAGAGTTAAATCTAATTGATAAGGTTAAAATAATGTCCTAAACTTGTCTAAATCCTATTGGTTGATAGGATTTCGACCCATCCCCACTTTAGCTTCGAAATAAGACCCTTTGGAACCATTATAAACCGATTTTTACTTTAATATAAAATAATATTTTGAGATATTCCTAAGGTGCCCCTCTCCTCCCTTATAAAAGGGCACCTCCTCCCCCTCCTCCTCACGCCAATTTGAGCACTGAAGCTCGGCCAAACTCTGCCAAAATCTCTTCTCCACTTCCCTAGAAACATCCTAGAGGTTCTGGTCTTCCTCAAAGACCAATTTTAGTTCCCTAAGAGGAGGTCTCTAAAAGGCGCTTCAAAGAAGAGGTAATTACCGTTACCAATTCTTTCATCTTTATTTCTTCTTCCACTTCTTCTTCTTAGGTTGTTTCATTATGAAGTAATAACATCAGTATCACTCATATACTGATATGTTATTATAAGTATGAAACAACCCTATTTCACCATCTATCTATCCTACGGAAAAAGAAATCACCGCGCGTGCGTACGTACGGAATACCGTCTCCACGCCGTGGTGTAATCTATTTTCCACCACCACCTTACATGGATGGGTATAATGGTGTAAAGAATAACTATACATAGTTATTAAAACGTCATATTGATTCTGATATATTGTATAATCCACTCCAATTCAATTCAATATTTATGGAAATGATATCATCGCTCGTGCGTACGTACGGACTACCGTCTCCACGACGCGATGAGATTCATTCTCCATGTTAACCATTTAAGAATGATTATAAAGTATATATAAGAAATAATAATGAAATATATGACATTATAAAGCTACTGGATTTATGTATATATATATGTATGTCATCTACTTACTTCCATTCAAGACAATAGGGAAAGGAAAACAACGTTCATGTGTACGTACGGACTACCGTCTCCATGAACGGTGTTTTTCATTTCATTTATCTATCTATTATATATATATATATATATACTGAATATATATGATATATAAATCATATTTTATATTCTGGAAGTAAGTAAATCATGATATAAGTAATAATAATGTCAAGAACAACAAGTCAAAACACCTACGATAAAAGAAACGATTTTACCCAAAACGCTTCTTTAACATGGAATTTACAAAAGAACGGGTAATATAATGTCATAAGTGAACCATATATGATATCATAACAATGAATATGATTCTTTAATAATTAAATGACATTATTTAAACCATTATACAGGAGCTTTGGACACGTACAAAGCAAATCGGACCTAAGGTAAGGGAAATATCACAATCTCACTTTTATCCGAGATTGTTTTTACTTTGGTAATTACTGGGGTGTATTTTATCATCCACATCCATGTTCCATCAATATGTAATATTATTTCCATACTTATACAATATTTTATATCCAATTTTACCCTTCGGTGAGTTTTTTTGTAAAAGATATGAAAGGAATCTTTTGTCATTTTCGTACGAAGTACTTTTTGACTTTTCCGACAAAAGTACGAGAAGAATGGTTTTTTAACTTATACGGTACGAACGGATTTTTACGGTTTTATAAAGCATTATTTTCATGAACCTTCCTCCAAAATATTTCATGACTATTTTCAATAAAATCTATTTCTTTTAAAATTGCATGATGTTTTATGAAAAGAAATTGATTTTGAAGAAGAAAGGATATTTTCCTCAAGAATTCAATTCAAGTGTTTTATCAAAATTATTTTCCATCTAAGATAATAAAGGGTTCTGTTTCTATCCATATTTTTACATTGATTTGACTATGTTGTGATGGAATTATGTTTATGAATTCCTTTATCTTATATGAATGGTTTTATGATGTCATGTTGTTTAAGAATCCCATTTTTGTTACATGTGTTATGAAATGATGTATGATTTATGATTTTGTGGCACACATAAGAATGGTATCATTATGAGATGGGTGGGACCTATATCTCCCTCCAATGCATTGGGTAAAGATTTTATATCTCATGAGATAGACATGGCTGAAATGGTAGGTTATACCGGTTCAGTGAAACAGGACTGAAATGAGGGTTAATCGATTCAGAAAGGGACTTTGTCCACTAAGATAGTCTTGGCAATGAGTCTCGACTAACAAGAAATGATTCTATATGATTATGTGTGTATGACACAAAGTTTCATGTTTTAAGTTATGATTTTTGGGATTTCATTTCACTACTATGATTTATCCCATGTTATGAAATTATGATCTCTTTTGCAGGATAAGATTTCCAAAAGTTATGTTCTTATGAATATGAAGTGATTGATTATTCTTTTGTTTACACTTACTGAGCATTTGAGCTCACTCTTTTATGTTTTCTTTTCCCCAGGATATAAAGAAAGGTTTTAGGTAAAAAAAGGAGATCTTTATGGGAGATATTGAAGATCTTTCACCACGATTAGAAGATTACGTTCCGAGTTTCCAAAGACACTAAACTATTACGGTCCTTGTGTGTGTGTTTTTGTAATGTACTAAGTATTCCGCAAAAGTAATGTAATGTCAATGTACGTCAAGATACGGGTCTCTACAATCACTAATTGGTATCAGTGTGGTATCAACAATTGGTATCAGTTTGGAAATTGGTATCAGTTGGGTGTCAAAAATTGGTTGTATAAATGATGTGATTAATTGATGATAATTTTATTTACTCTTGTTTCTAATAATGAGCATTGGTCATGTGGTCTTAGAGTATGTGGTGAGTGAATCTTTGGTTGCTATCTGAATTGCAAGGGGTGAAGGCTGGTTGATGATAGAAGGAGCTTCATAGAGGTATCAAAGTGTAGAGAATAATTATGGGAATAATTGTCAACACACCCAAAGGGGCAGATTGTTGGAAAAATATCCCTCAAGGTAACATTGCAACATTTTTGGGTTGGTCAAGTTTGTTGAAAATAAAGGTTTCCATGGTAAATTGTTGAGTTCCAGAGATTTTGTTGACAATCCATATTGACAAAGAACCATGAAAAAGGAATAGATGATCTAGAAAATTAAAAAATAATAGATACAAGGTGGCGCCATTTTCCAGTGTTTTCCAAATTTTTGGGGTCCAAAATTTGGAGTTTGGTGAGCATCGCAAAAAGTGGATATCCATGATGATCTCATCAAAATATGGAAAAGGCATCAATTTTGGGAAGATTGGCTTCATGGATTGGATTTCACGAAGACAAGAAAAATTCTGATGGTGATTATTCATGATTACGACATGATTTGTGAAAGGAAGAATTGAAGAGCATTGTGGCAACAATGGGAATTGCGAGTGGAGATTGACGATGAAGGCATGAATTAATTGACAGAACGCTCCGCGATTGCGATGAGCTCCATGATCAGAAAATTTCCATGGTGCTTCAAAGTATTGAGATAAATTCAGTGGGAAATTTGGAGCTTCAAGATTTGTGATGTCCTGGTGTCGATATCGCGTGGAAGGTTCAAGTTTTGGTGGAATTTCCTATAAATAGGCCTCGACCCCCTCGAGAGAGGTAGAGAGTTTTTGAAGAAAATATTTTTCTCTCAGCTCGCAAAGGTGGTTCGTGAAGGCAGTGTGCTTCGCGAAAGGAAGGAGCTTCGTGAGGTCTAATCTAGCTCAACGAAAGTTGTGTGCTCCACGTTGGCTTAGTGAGATTTGCAATGGAAGTCACTCTGCGACGACTTGAGCTGCATGACAGCCTGAGCTCAAAAAAAGTGTGAGCTTCAAAAAAAGGCATGAACTTTGTGACAACTTGTTTGAGCTTTCTGAAATTGGGAGCTTGCGAAGTATGGTGCTTTGTGAAGGCACTCTCCAAAGGATAGTGCCTAGTGGTCAGGAGCAAAGGGGTATTCATCATTGGATGAAATTTATAATTTAACAAGGCATCAGTCAATAGTTGAGGATTCATGTATTAATTCAAATGAAGAGTCCTACAGGTCTATAAACTATGAGTGGATCCCATCAAGGTGCAGTGAGCAATAAAAGAAGAAGAATGTTATCCTTTCTACTAGAAGTGATCCAGAGAGAGGGGAATAGGGAGTGACCCTTGGGAAAGCATTGTGCTAACCCTAAACATTGCAACAACAGTGATCCTGGGCATAAAAGTAATCTAGACCGAACATTATTGGAAGTGATCTTTAGTGGATTTTGTATATCGACACATCGTCATTGTATGTTCCTTGGACATATCCCAGTGAGGGTGAACCAAGTAAAAATCTTTGTGTCTTTCTGGTTGCTTCCCTTCATTGCATCTAAAGAATCACCATCAGATAAAGAAAAAAATAAGTGATCAACATAAACATACAAGAGCAAAAAAAGTGACCCTAATAATAAAGAGGTCAAGATCTAGGTGGGAATGAAGAATTTTGAAAATGAATATCCGTACCCTAATTAAACCCCCTCTCAGGGTATCTTGGCCCCTTTTGGTCTTAAAAAACATTGAAATCTAACTACTTTCTTAAATTAATTGAATGCACTTCTTATCCAATTGATTATTCCATTGATCTAATTCACCTCAAAATTGGTTCACATGTATGTGAGTGTTCCATGATCCCCTATTTTCGCCTTATATTTGAAATTTCCTTTAGTGTATAATGTTTCCTTTGTGTAAAATTATTTCTTGAACAATTTTTATTCCATTGTAGACAACTATAATCCTGATAAAAACTTCCTATGAACCATATGGGTTGAGAACATCATGAACCACCTATAATTCATGGAAAAACCATTCCTTGTGAATGACCACTCCTTTTTCAGATTCAGTGCAATGCAAATTACCACATCCTTGAAAACTCAACTTCCATTGTGAACGACACTAATTTTCAAACAACATTCATACTTATCTTAATTTTTATGATGATAAGGATAACTAATGAAGTTATTTTTACTTAATTAAGGTATTTGAGGTCATTGATATTGGAAAATAAACCTAAATTTTCTTTAATCACAATTACACATAACCCCCTTTACAAATCCATCTTTATTGTGTACTACCCCTGTTATGTGGCTTTAATATCATATAAATTCCCCTATGGAAGCCTTTAAATCAAAATATTTTGTAAAAAATGTGAATACTTTACGAAGAACTCATAATCACTTCATTTCTACCATAAAAAAAAATCCCCCTCCATGAGCTTACATTCATTTTTGAAAACATTCTCTGCAAGCTCAATGCCTTTACCAAGTTACCTTCCTTGAAAACTTCCCATACTGTTCTTGGTCACCTTTTGTTTTCATTTCATACATTATAAATATAATTTTTATCATCCTAAAACTGATTTTTTGGTCTCACATAGGTGCTATGTGTAATGGAAAATTTTCAAGGTCGGAATACTACCATTTCAACAATATTAACTCAAAAAACTCATGCCTAGAAATTTGGAAAACACAAGGAAACCCACTAGCATCAAATCCCCTAAATTTGAAAACAATTATTGGAACTTTATCAATAATATTTTTCAACAATAAAATGAAAATCTTAAAATTCAACCAAGTTGTATTTTTTACCAACAATATCCCCTTTGGGTTTTTGACAACACTACAAAACTACTTAGCAACTATTGTGGAAAAAAATTCACACATATTCTTCTTAAACTATCATTATCACTCTATGACTACAAAAATTGGTCTCATATTTACATTACATTTATTATAATCCTACATGATCCAATATCTGTGTGAGAAACCATAGTATCATAAATGTTTTATCAATGAACCAATTGATTCTTTATACAACTAGACATACCTTCATCAATTCGAACTATTCTAGAAACCCAAAACCTTTAGATTTTTTTGGTAATCAAACCAAAAATTAAAAAACATGTGGAACATGAGAAAACTAATTTCTTTAACAATACACCATAAAAATATTTCATTACAAACTACTTCCATGATTCATATTCATTAACTAAACTACTTTAGCATCATCATATTTTCAAAACACCCTTATTTCAATGCCCACTCTATCTAAATGTCCCCATTTCACTATCAAGTATTCTCACAATTTTATAATGAACCAAAAGGTAACTAATTTTGGTTTAAAACATGGTAATGAACACATATCAACAAAAAGGAAAAACACACTATTCCTTAGGGGGAGGGGTCCTACACCTACACTACTCAAGTGGGATAGTTGACTGGACTCCATTAGAGAGTCTATGTCATTAAAAAACTACTTTGGGTAAGCCCTTAATCGGGATATCTACAACCTTTAGAACATAATTTTTTCATTAGTTTATAGAAAATTAGTTATCACAATGGATTCTGATCAGTAACTTCACTTAAACACCCATATCTTCATGGTAGTCTTCATTCATATTTACAATAGGAAATCTTTAGTGGTCATATGTATCCATCTTATGGGAGTATTAGAAGAAATAAAATCTTTTTTACTTATTAACTAATAAATACATAATACCCCAAGATAGAATGAAGCACTGGATGTTGAATTTCTATCATATAATGAACTAGAATAATCTAAACCAATATAACCCAGTGACTCTTGATAAGAATTTTCATTGCATAGAAAATCAAAATCCACCATTACATTAATGTAACAAGGTATTCTTTTCACTCCAAGTAAGTGGATTTACATGGTAATACTTTGATACCATGAAACCCAGCATATGGAAAAAACAATATCTTGTCATTTCACTATTATGTACAACAATATCCCAATAAAATTCCTATATTCTGTGACAATGACCACTTTGCATTTGTCATCCAATGATAGTTCTATTTGGGTAGTGACCATAGTTGTTATATACATGGAATTATACACTGCAAATTTTCCCTGAACCTCCTTAACATATTTATATTTTGAAATAAATGTTTCATTTCATCCTCATGTAACCTGTACACCAAATAAAAATTCTATCTCACCAATTAGTAACATTTCAAACATGAATTCTAGGAATTCTAAAAACTGTTTTCATTTCACTTCATTCTAATCAACAAATATTAAGTTATCCACATACACCAACACTATCATCCACTTATTTCTCTCATTTTAGAAGTAAATATTATAATCAACTCCACCACATTAGAGACCTTGATTCTTCATATACTGATCAAGTTATGAATAACATTTTCTTGGTTTAGGTTTCAACACATTCAGATGTTTCGTTAAACAAAAAGCTTTGATCTCATCATCATGAATGAGAAAACAATATTTTTTATATGCTTCTTTTAAAACTATATTAATAAATGTTCACCTAATTTCAATATTGAATACATTAAACCAACTCTACATGGTAATTTACTATAATAATAAAATTGTCACTCACCTTTTCATGGGAGAAAATATATCATTCAACATTGATTCCCTCAATCTAGGAGCATAAATTACACACCAGTAATTCCTTAATTCAAATCAATATTATATATTCATTCTATTTGTAATGGAAAACAAATTTGGTCTCGACAATATTCTTATCTTTTTGCCTCTAAAAAATCTACCACATGTGAATCTTATTAATTTGGGTAATATATTCCTTAAATGCTTGAAATCAATTCCCATCGCTATATGGTTATTCAAAACATTTTAGCTCTACTTGATATAGGAAAGATATTTACTATAGATAGTTGATTCTCTTTGTTTGTACTGGAACTACCTAATCATCAATGATGCTCTTCCTAGCAATTTTAGCTAGACTATTTAGCTTCTACCTATATACATGTTTGAATTTTCTCCCATCATCATTAGTATCTCCTTCCGAATCAACATTCTCCACTCCTCCCTCTGAGTTTCTTACCACCTCATCACAATCATTTAGAAACTTCTCATTACATTGTAGAATATTTTATTCATTTTACAAAATAGTTTCTTCATTTATTTCAACCAAATTTACTAGTACCTTTATAAATCACTTATATAATTTTTTCTTGATTATCCAAGGAATATCACTTCATCTCCTTGATATTCAAACTTCTTAGGTTTCTACATATTGAAGAATGACACAAACACAGTTATGAAGACCTGAAATTATTTCAATGTTGGGTTATTTCCATACCAAAGTGTGAATTTTTTTTATTTCAAATTCAATAATTATCTATTAGAGATATAGAACAATGTCAACACTTATTGCTTCCAAAAACTCTATGGTAAGTATTTTTCAATGAGCATCGTTTTGGGAATGTTGTTTATGATTTGATTTCTCCTATTGAAGAAACCATTTTACTACTGAAACTTAGTTCCTTGTCCAATGTTTTTGAGATAATACACCACATGTATATTAGTAAACTCAATTCCATTATTAGTTCAAAATTTTATAATTTTCTATGGAATCATATTTTCAACATCCCTCCAATATTGTGTTATGAAACCATATACCCCATACTTCTAGTTGATGAGTACAATCCATGCCATCCCATTATAGTCACAAATGAATATAAAATAATAACTCTTCCCTTAAATGTATCATGGTGAGATAGGTCCACACACATAAATATCCAAAAGTTCAATAACTATTTAGATCTTTTTTTCTTTTTCTTTGTATGCCTTTTGATTAATCTTCCTTTGCTGATAAGAATTTATCATGCTCTTATGATCATGTGATAGCTTAGGTAGATGTCAGGCACTATCAATTTTCACTAGATATTCCAATGCCGATTCACTCAAATTACCAATACATTTATGATAGAGATTTATTTTGTATTCCTTGGATAAAAAACACATATATTTATCTCTATTGAATTGGTATAGTTTCCAATTTATGTTCTTTCCTGTTACAATAAAAATACCATATTTTAGGTTGATGACATAGGTCTTCTTGGTAAAATTAATTACATATCCCAAGTTACACAGTTGAGTGGAACATAGTATGTAATGAATGAGATAGTCAATGACCAAAAAATCTGAATGTCTAATATCTCCCACCCAAATATAGATTTTGTTGAGCCAATAATCATTAAGCCTTCATCATTTACAATATTATGAAACCATTATATTTTTACTTATTATATATAAAAAATACTTATTCACTATAACACCAAAAGATTTTAGGAAATATATATATTTTGAAATTAATTTAGTTTCTTCAATAGTTTTTGTTACACACAACACCAAATTGTGATGAACCATAATATACTATTGAAAATATTATTATTTAAACTTGGCTTTTATAACCTAGATTTTAAATTTGGTGGTACGAATAGGATAACCACATTTTCTAAATCAAGTATGAATGATTTAGATAATGAAAATATATTGAAAAACAATTACTTAAATTTTTTATTAAATTTTTATATTCTTTGAAAATATATTTTTCAAAAAAATTATTTTCATTGATTTTTTCGAAAAAATAATAAAATTTATTTTTTAAACATTTATAAAATAAATTTTAAAAAAATATTTATTCCAAAATTAATGAATATTGTTGTTTTTATAATTTTTTGAATCGATTAAATTTTTTATCGATAGTGAAATATACTAATTTTTATTAAAAATTGTCTTTCCAATCATGGAATTTATAAGCTTAATTTTTTTTAATTTTTTTAGTAAAAGTAAAATAAATTCAATTATATTATTATTTAAAAAATTAAGGGTACTGGAATCAATTTCATGTTAAATTTATTAATAAAAATATTTTATAATTTTGAAGACCTGTTATTTGGAAAACCTAGTTTTCATCGCATCTATAGGTTTAATTTTAAATTAAATTACACCACTTCTTTAAATTGAATTATGTAAAATAGATCAAATATTTGAAATCATAATAATTAATATTATTTAATAATGCAACATAAATGTCTGCAATAATTAATAGGAAAAACAATAAAAATTAATTACTAAAGTTAATGTTAAAATTTGTTTGCCGGGGGGGGGGGGGGTGAATGCAAAAGATAAGGGTATGTTTTCCAATTTTAATTTTCCAAATCCTATTTTATTTCAACATTTCAGCATTATATTATCCAAAATTTTAATATATGGACATTCGGAGGAATTTATATTGGTAATGACTTTATCATTTTTGATTCATTTAGGAAATTATGAAGTGGTTTCCAAGGGGGTCTTATGCCCCAATTATAAAATGACATATCCACTCCTTTACTATTTACAATTAAAAGAATTTATGGTTTATAAAATACCTTCCCAAATAATTTTTTTTAATTCCATCCCCATTTCCTATAGTTCTTATATTTATTAGGAAATTCTCCAAAGAAGGATTTTGGTTCTAACCTAAGTAGGTTGTCCGAAAAAGATACATCATTCAAAATTGATTATTTTTACTTACTTTATTATTCCAATTACATTAAATATTCTTCAAATATTTTGACATAATAACATAATTATCTCAAATATACATAGATGTTATTATTTTAGTGTTTTAACCTTCATACGCCTCCCCTTCTGTCGAATGAGAAATGAAGCCATTGATCGTGTGTACAAAAGACTAAAGCTTTGTGAACTGATGCAATTAGTTTTCCATAACTACCTTTCACAATTGGATATAATTATTGATTGAACATATTTATATGATAATTACAAATTAATAACACTGACATAATTAAAATATCACATCTACCATCTCACCATCCAATTCATTTGAAAATGATAACGTCACTCATCCGTATGTGTGGACTACCACATCCATGAAGCAGTGTCATATATTTTTCATTATACTTTGACATGTATGGAAATAAGGATAAATATAAAAAATAAATATGGTATATATGTTATAAAAATGATTCTATAATGTTTAATAAATATTTTTCTTTATTCTATTTCATCCATCAAAAAATGAAAATAGCGTTTATGTGTTCGTTCAAACTACCATCTCCATAAATGATGTAATTCATTTTTATATATAACTTTTATGAATGAATATAAATATTTATATAATAAGTTAATATTATATTTATATCATTATTAATATTATTTATATTATGGAACTATAATCAATATTCAAGGACCAAAACTACCAAACCAAAACAAACATGAAAAATGAAGGAGTTGTCACCGAAAACAATGATTTTAATAATGAATTGACGATAAATATATTATAAATGGTTATAAGTGAATAATATATGATATGATAAATATGAGTATGATTATCTAATATCTTTATAATAAAACTATGTTTATAGTTCATGAGGTTCGAACATGTATAAAGAAAGTTGAGACTTGAGGTAAGGGATTTTTGGCTCACTTTAATTTATATGAGACACATTCCATATTCAACACTTTTTTATTTTATGTGGTATGTATAATTTCTATGCATGTATTTTAATATTATTACTATGAAATTAATAGTGGTTTACATATTTATATAATTTTATTTATTTCATGAGGATTATGATTCAAATGTTACCAATGTGGTACGAGTTTTATGCTATGATATAATTATTTATTATTATTGATTATGATTAACTTTATAGTAATGAAATATTATGATATGTCTCTCAATAAAATCATTAATTTTATTTTGTTATGGTAATTTATATATATTACATGTTTCACTTTAATTGTCATCACTTTAATTAGTTAATTTACAAAAAGATTGTTTTAGAAAAAATCGAATTAATTCTCTCTTCAATCAAAATTTAATTCGCTTCCATGTCCATTTTTTATAGAAAATTTTTTCAATAATTTTATTTACTATTATCATATTATTTTTAAATTAATTTTTACCCAAGTTTTAATTTTAAAAAATGGTTTATAAGGGATATTATGTTCATTTTTCTAATGCGGTACTTGTGGAATTTTACCAAAAATGTAAAATAAATATTTATTTTAACATGTATGATATTAAAAATATTAACCACCATCATAAAAACAAAATTATTTAAAAAATTAATTTAAATATTTCCAAGATTATTTTAAAATAAAATATATTCTCTAATATTTATCAAATATTTAAATTTTATAAATCGATTTTCAAAATTGAAAGGGTATTTTTCAAGAGAATGTTTTTAATGATATTTTAAAGGAATTTCTCATCATAAATGAAAACAACACTTGATTATAATTATGATCTAATAGGGATATAATATAATGATACTACCCATATCCTTTATTTATAAGGTATATAATTATGATGACAATATTTTTATGAAACCTATTTATTTTCCACTGGATATTCCATGTTGAAATGCCTATGAAACCCATACCCTTTCCATGTGTTATGTAATGAAGAATTTATGAAATTATTATGAAAACTATTTATTTTAAATGGGTTATTACAAGATTAAATTCTTATTAAACCCCTTATTTTTCATGGGTTATGGTATTATAATGGTTTTATGATCTTTTGGAATATATATGTATGATTTTAATCATTTGATGGGTGAGGCTGAAGTTATATAGCCCTCCAATGAATTGGGTAATGATGGATATCTCATGATATAAACAAGAATAAAATAGGGATTGAACACCATTTTGTAAGGGAATCTATCAACCATGGTAGTCATGGGTGTCAAACTTGACTACCATTATGGTATGGGGAGTAAACCCTTAACATTATGATAGCTTTGAAAATGATCCTTTACTACAAAGAAATTATATATATATATATTTATACCAAAAACCTATGTATTTTTAAAATGTAAGGTTCTTATAGATTATTTTAATTGATTCCATTATTATTCTTTTCTTATTAACTAATATACTTCATGTCATGACCAAAGATTATGATGTTTGATATGCAAGGTATGGTTTTAAAATGTTAACCTCATGTTATTACTCCCTTATGATCATGTTATGATTATGTGATCATTTATATCTCTTTTTTTACCCTTACTAATCATTTTATATCACCCTTTCTTATGTTTCCTTTCCAAAGGTTTTGAATAAAGGTATTATGTATGATATTCTATACGAAGGGTTCTATTTTTGAAGAACGTAGTGGGAGACGATATAGTTCACTTATGAACCAATTGTTTATGTGTCCATATTTTCAAATCCACTATAAATATATAAGTTTTGAATGGATAATTATTTTATATAATTAAAATTCATCTAATATGTTGTAATATTTATATATGAAAATTATGGGTCACTATATTTGGTATTAGAGAATGTTCTAGTTAATATTATGGAACTAGGATGAGAAATATTTAGTGAGAACCATAGGGATACGTATAAGGATAAATAAAAGTACAAGAAAATATCCCAAAATTGTGGTGAATGATAGATTGAGTGGTTTCCAAGAAATTACATCCTTGGAAAGATACTATAAGTGGTTGTGGGTTTGGATCTGTTGGACCTAAGGGTAATAACTCTGAATAAGGTGCATTGGGAATTGACTCGACCATCACCTGGTTCTCGACAATAGGCCATAATTTACTCTTAGTTTGACATTACTAGGGGATATGATTTGGAAATTTACATAATATTTATGGACCATCATGATTTATTTGAATATATAATTATCATGAATTTCCTAGTTTAAACTTAAGGTATCATAAATAAAAAAAAATACTGATTTAGACATCCTATGAATAGATTTTTCGGATTTATAACACTATTCAATGATACCTTAAGATCATGGGAATAATTTTAGTTTTAGTTAGGGAATAAAGATATAATGATGAAGTTTAGCTGATGGTAGGTATTCTCAAATATTGATGTATCTTATTTAATAATAATAAAATTAGTTCCCTTATTTCATGAAAAGACTATAGGAATGTTAGTTTCCATCCTCAATGATTGGATATTAAATTAGTAGAAAAAACCTCTAATGGTATGATGATCACATCTCCAGTATATTATTATTTTTTGGTTGAAGTTTATGGGAATTTCATTCCTGCAATTCTTGTTCTGTCACCTTGGGTCGAATTTGATGTTATCATAGGCATGAATTGATTTTCTCTACAAAAATTTAATATTAGTTTTCATGAAATGGTAACCAAGTTTCTAATTCTAAACCAACCTAATATTATCTATTAGTGTGATGATAAATATTAACTTCTTCAAGAAATCACATCCATTTTATGGGTATTTATTCTAATTGAAAAGTATTGTTTATCTTAAATGGTTGGGAAGAAAATCAACATCATTGATATTCCTATTATGTGAGGGTTTATTGATGTATTTCTGGAATAGTTTCCCATTATTTTACCAAATAATAAAATTATGTTCTAAATAGAACTCATACCTCATGATAAACCTATTTCAATGAATCCTTATAAAATGGACATGATTGAGTTTCAGGAATTGAAGAAGAAACACTAGGAGAATTATGGAAAGGGATTTATTCATCCAAGTGTATAAAATTGGGGTTAATCTATCCATATTTTTAAGAAGAAATATCGATCAATTTGTCATAGCCTTTTTTATTGGGAATTGAAACTAAAAAATGGATATTAGCAGTGGGGTTTGCATGAACTAGCAGTGATTTAAACTGCATCTTAATAGTTTATTAGTAGTTATTAAAACCACTGCGTATTGCATGGTCTATAGTCATTTAGCGTCAGTTTTTTTATTTTGTAGTGGTTTTGTTAAGATTTATATTTAGATAATTTAGAAGTGGTTAATTTTTTATTTATTGGTAGTTTTTTATAGAAAAATATCAAGGGAAAATATAAAGAAATAAAAGAAACTACCATGGAACATGTTAGCGATGGTTAAGAGAAACCGCCACTAAACTTATTTCTTTTAATGTGTTTAGCAATAGTTACTTAAAAGAACCACTAAATCAGTTTTATTTTCTAAAAAATATTCAATAAAAAACAATAAATATAAAAAACTAACATGAAATAAACTAAAACATAAATCTATGATAAAACCATTATATATATATCATACATCCAAAGTCATCTACAAACATCAAGTCACTATAACCTCAATCTGAGTTAATCAATAAATATATCAATATAAATATAGAATATGTACAACAACAAACCATGACTAATATACAACCATGTCAAGACCTCCAATGTATCTTTTTTACTCTACATCATCTCATCAACTGAATCATACCACACTATCTCACCAACTGTAATATATAATTAAAACAAAAATTAAAACTACAAAAAAAAATCAGAATTACTGTAGAATAATTGATAAAATTATAACATACCATGAAAACAAAGAATGATCATGAATTCCTTCAAAATAATATCATGGATCAGAATGGTCAACCTCTTGCATACTATCGAAATCTACCACATACAATGAAAACTAGAACATCTAAGAAAAGAAATGCAAAAAACATAAAATAAAGAATATTTTCATAATGATTCACATAAAAGTTATTATTTTTATAATAAAATAGAATAAATTTTAAAATAAAAAAATTATATATAATTAAAATATCTTTGAAAAAATAAAAATAAATATTTAAGATAAGATTCAACAGTTGAAACTAAAAAGGGATAAGTAAATACTCTAATTTATTTTTAAATCAATGTGCGATACAATTGAATTTTATATAATTTTTTAAATTAATTTGATATAACATCATGTCCTATATTTTGAAAAAAAAACTCCATGGTTGGTGTCCCATTTCTGAGACAAATTCGAGGTCTTTTTATAAGGGGTTGATCATTCTACACACGTTTTAGTGTTTTAAAACACTAAAAACGCCTTTACGACAATAGCATGAAAACTATAATTCTGAATGGAATGCCGCTAGTTTTTACATTTCAAAATTAATTATGTGGTTATTTTACCATAATTTCAAAGTAATACTACGTTGTTTTCCTAGTTTTGACCCACCAAAACTAGTTTTAATGGCTTTTGTACCGTTCCGAAGTGTATACTGAGTAATTATGACCACACTACATGTATTATTGATTTTTTTTCTTGAAATACACATATAAAAAATTCATTAGTGGTTTTCCAATTATTTCACATCAAATTGAGGTCATTTTCTATGGCTTGGACTATTCCATGCATATTTAGTTTTTAAAACACTAAAAATGCCTTTATGACCAAAACAAAAAAACTCTAATTCAGATTGGCATGTTGTTGGTTCTTACATTTCAAGATTAAAATTAAAGTTGTTTTCCAATTATTACAGGGAAATCCAACAAAGTTTTTTGGGTTTTAACATCCCAAAAATTGTTTTTAATTGCTTTTTGACATTCAAAAGTGTATACTGAGTAATGCTGACCACACTGCATGTCCTATTGATGTGTTGTCTATACAAACATATTAAAAATTATTCCTCAGTGGTTGTATAATTATTTAACTTCAATATAAGTTAATTTTTTATGATTATTAACAATCCACACACGTTTTAGTGTTTTGAGACCCTAAAATGCATTGATGACCACAACGGGAAAAATGTAATTCAGCAAGACATGCTATCGGTTTATATACTTCACAATTAAATATATGGTCATTTTACCATGGATTAAGGGAAATAGTACATTTATTCATGGATTTGACCCCCTGGCACTAGTTTTTAAAAGCTTTTGTAACTTTCAAAAGTGTATACAGAGTAATTCAGAACACATCACACATTAGATTGAGGTTTTGTCTGTGCATACACATAAAGAAAAATTTAGTGATTGTTTTACCATGATTTCATGTCAATATAAGGTTTTTTCTATGGTTTCGACCATTAAAAACAAGTTTTAGTGTTTTAAAATACTAAAAAATCATTTATGGTCATAGTACGAAAACCGTAATTTAGAATGACATACCTTATTCTCCTAAATCTAATAATTAAATATACAATTTTGGTCCTATGATTTCAGAGTAATAAGACATCAGTTTTCTAGTTTTGACCGACAAACACTTGTTTTTAAAGGATTTTGTAACTTTCAGAAGTGTATACCGAGTAATTCTGACAACACCACACGTCAGATTAATGTCTTTTCCACGTGTGTGCATCAAAAAAACTTAGTGTTCATTTTCCTATGATTTTACATCAATATGAGGTCATTTTCTTGGGTTTTGACCATTCCATACATGTTGTAGTGTTTTATAACACAAAAAATGCATTTACAACCATAATGGGAAAATTTTAATTCAGAATGATGTATTGTCAGTTCCTATATTTCATAATTATATCCACAATCATTTTCCTATTATTTTAGGGTAATCTAAAATTGTTTTCCTAGTTTGGAACCCAATGTTTTTAAATTATTTGGTATGTTTCAGAAGTGTATATCGAGTAATTCTGACCATACCACACATCAAATTGATGTGTTATATGTGTTTACACATAAAAAACTAAGAGGTTGTTTTACCATGATTTCACATAAATATGATACAGTTTTCTATTGTTTTGAATATTCCATAAACATTTTAGTGTGTAAAAAATGCTAAAAATATATTTATTAACATAAAATCATGAAAATAATTCATAATGACATGTTTTTAGTTTCTACATTTCAAAATTAAATATACAGCTATTATCCCATGAATTTAAAGAAATCTGACATCATTGTCCAAGTTTTAACCAATTAACACCTCTTTTTAAAGGGTTTTGTACCTTTCAGAAGTTTCATATAAAATTGAAATTTTGTATATGTGTACACATAAAAATAACTCATATGTATTTTTAAAATAATTTCACCTTAATCTGATGTTTTTTCTATGTTTTTTACTATTCCACACACGTTTTAGTGTTTATAAACATTAAAAATGCATTTATAGACATAATGGGAAAACTATAATTTGGAATGAAATTTCATAGGTTAATACGTTTCAAAATTAAATATATGGTTCTTTTCATGTTATTTTAGATAAATACAAGGTTGTTTACCTGATTTTGACACCCAAATTTTTTTAAAGGCTTATATACCTTTCAGAAGTGTATACTAACTAATTTCGACCACACCGCACATATGATTGACATATTTTCTATGTGTACGCATCAAAAAAAAACATATGTGTTCTTACAGTGTATTAACTCGCATATGATTTTTTTTCTTTGGGTTTAACAATTCCACACATGTTTTAGTGTTTTGAAACATTAAAAACACATTTATGACTGTAACAAAAAAATAATAATTTGGAATTATGTTCCATTGGTTAATAATTTTTTCAATTAAATATACGATCATTTATTGTTATTTTAGGGAAATTCAAAATTGTTTTTTGGGTTATGACCCCCTTGAAACTTGTTTTTAAAGGATTTTATACATTTTAAAAGTGTAAATTGAGTAATTCCGACCACACCACATGTTATATTGAGGCGTTGTCTATGCGTACACCTCAAAAAAAACTTATTAGTGGTTTTAGCAATATTGTAGATAATTTTAAGCTTTTTTATATGGTTTTTAACATTACACATACATTTTAGTGCTTTAAAACCCTAAAAATGTCTTTATATCCATAATAGAAAAACAATAATTTGTAATGAAGTTCCATTAGTTCCTATATTTCTATATTAAATCTATAGTCGTTGACCTGTGATTTTTGGGAAATACATCCTTGTTTCCCTAGTTTTTACCCCATAACACATGTTTTTAAAGGATTTTGTACATTTCTAAAGTGTTTACTAAGTCAAAATCGAGAAAAAAGCCCAAATTGTTTTCAAAATTATATATAATGATCTATAATTCATTATTGATGTGTATGAATATACCAACTTTCAATCAGGTAGAAGATATGGTTGGTATGACTCAAAATTTGTGTTATATATATAAAAATGTCATTTTAATTTTATTTACAGATGTTTCATGTGTTCTTGAGAAATGTACAAATGATCTATGGAATTTAGAATTTACCTTGATGGGATGAGATATAAGGATGTAAATTTCCTCAGGGATCATGTTAGACATCTGCTGAAATATAGAAACTAATGAATTTTCCATTTTCAACCAACATTGAACCTATTTTTTTCTACAAGAGTCTAGTTCTTTCACGTTTTCATTAAATCTTGAAAATTATCTTTGTGATTCCTATTCAAGGACACTACTTTAACCCCCACCGGGTGTATCTGTAACACATGAATCCACCCTAACAAAGACAACTAATGGAGTATGTATGGTTTCTATCCCCCATACACGTATGGGACGCTCCTTCCATAAAAATATTCCAACTGTATCATTTTGGGAAATTGATGATGATTTTGAATGTTCTACAACATGTAATTCTTGAATTTTAACTTGTTAATACAAATAATATTAAAAAATATTTTGAACATATCTAAAATTAATAATGGTATCTAATTAATACATTTTTATTAGTATTTATTATTATTGAGAAACTATAAAATCATAATAATTAAAATTTTATTCTAAAACCTAAAAATCCTTAAACCAAATTATTTGGGAAAAACTAGATATATAAAAAGGCAATAAATTGGTACTGTTTGATCCATGTAGATGGCCCCGTTTAATTGGGCTTAGGGCCTGATATTTTATATAATATATTTTTCATTATTATGTTTTTATGGTAATGAAATAACATGAAAGGGAAACAAAAAGTACTTACTCCAACGTCTTTGTAGGGTCATTTACAAAACTACCTTTAAGATTACTATGAACTTTAGGACACATATCTGTTCGGCCAAAAGAGGGAATTAAATCATTATCCTTTATAAAAAATGTAAACAAGTTATAGAAACCCCATAGTTATAATAAAATGATATAAATAATAATGAATAAAATACTCACAATTTTTCTTTCTTTTTTTAGAAAACCCTGAGACTCTGTGATGTGAGGAATGACTTCTTTCTCACAATTAATAGTATTTATTTTAAATAATTCCTACAAAAAATAGAAAAATTAAAAAAAATTATATTTTTATTATGTTAATGTTTTTAAGATACAATTATATTTGAAATCACCTCATTATATGAATCTCTATTGACATAGAGAAAGAGCTTCCACTTTTCATGAGAAATGAATTCATTTACTTTCTCATACATTTCTCACGAGATCATTGATGTGTCGTTAAAATCATGCTATAAAGTCATTTTAATATCTCTCAATTTCTTTTCAAAAAAATTCAAAGTCTATGTGAGTGAAATGGTCTCAGGGACATCAAAATGAAAAAACATCTTGAAATAAAAAACATAACACTTTATCATTATAGTACACAATATTACTCATGTATTTTAAATTATTTATCAAGGAATATTAAATTAATATTTACTTTACTTGAGAATCAAAGGCCTAATTTTTTCATGCTGTAGGAAGATGCATCCAATCTTTATTATTAATGGGAAATCTCACCATATCACAAGAAAGTGACCCATGAATCTTCCCATAGATTCTGATAGCTTTACTAGTATGAACCCAAAACTCATCAAATGGATGATAATCATTAATTCCTTCAAGTACCATACATATTCCATGTTTATAGTCATATCCCTTATATGGTTGTCTTTACTTGTTTGAAAAATGCATTAAAAATTTAATACAATATATATTTTTATGAAAAGTGACATACATACAGATAATGATAACTCCCAAATATCCCCTAGATAAAGGGGTGAAAAACTAATCCATCACTAGAGGTGAATCAAGTGGTTGGATACTAATGATATACAGAGATACAAATGACTTTCTAGCAGTCTTAGGTACAACAAAATTACTAGGATCCACAGAAGATGACCATAGTGGTGGTGTGCTCTGAGATGATCATCGGCTAGGATCCTAATTTTTGTTCTCGACATTATTTCAATTAAAATGGATAAGGTATATTAATTGTATAAAAAATGAAAAACCAAAATATTTTTACAAAAAAAAGAAATACTAGGGAAAAATGTATATATGTATGAAACACTAATAAATGAGAAATTTTAATATATTTTCATTACCAATTTATAAATTCAATTATCTTTATTTTTATTATATTCATTGATATCAATCACCATTATAGAAATTCCTTCATTTTAATCCTCTCTTGCATGTTCTACTATTTTGATATTATCAACAAAAAATGGTTCAATGTTTTGTGGTTGATGAGGTCCACTATCATAAAGCACCAATTGATCTTCATCACCTATATCATATAAGTAACTCTTATTTCATTTTACAAAAACAATCCAAACAACATGTATTTCATCATCCACATTATAAACCATATTTTCTTGTGAAGACAAGATAGATGGATCATTTTCTATATTCTGAACGATATCTATCAAGTGAGAGAATTTTACAGAAGTAAAATGTAACGAATATTTCATTATACCCCGATCAATGTTGTCTCAGATACACTTTAATAATTAAAACTTAAATTAGCCATAATTGTTAAATTCAATTATATCGCTCTTATTCCCATAATATGTCACCTCTAAAAATAAAAATACACCACTATTCATAGTTTTCAAGTCTTTTTTCATGATAAATTCTCTAAAACCTGAAGCAATGAATATTGTAGGAATCAAATATCTTAGCCTTCCTTAGAGGGACTTGGGTCAGAAACATCAAATCAGTTGATATTTCCACTCGATTTTCAATATTCATTATCTAGAAAATACGATATAAGCTATTAATTTTAACATAGAAAACAAAACTAGATGTCAATAATATGAATATGATTATATACTTACACAATGGGAGAACTATTAAAAAATCTCATTATTAATATTTTTTATTAATTCCAACGGATTTCAAACTCGACCCCTTAGTCTCCACTTTGTTTACAGTCACAATTATTCAATAAATTGATATGAAATAACACTATAGAGTAGAAAAAATCTACGTTCTTGTAGTAACTCCAATTTAGTCAGTGTAAAACTTCACCCCATTCTAACTGGTCATCCAATAGTTGGGAATACTAATAATTGATATTCAGAATGAGAATTAGTGGAGATTCCATCAACATGTCTAGTATAATTTTATCTAGTTTAAATACTATAAAAAATATAGAATAGTAGGTCAAGAATTATTTGGCTATGTAACCATCAAAAATAAATCCCTCTGGTTTAGATTTATTCCCTAAATATGTTTTAAAATGACCTATATACCAGATGTAAACAAATATGAAACATATTAAAAAAATTTATGCAATGATTTGATAAAATAAAATTCATAAATGAAAATAAAAAATAAAAAAATACCACTCAATTTGATACATCCATTGATAGTGTACTAACCTACCATGTTTAGTTTCTTCAACCAAATGAATAGTCAAATGAATCATGACCATGAATAATGAAGGGGAAAATAACATATCCAAATGACATAGTGTACAAGCAATTATTTTTTGATGTTTATCAAGATTAGTTGGATTTATATTTCTTCCACAAATGTCTTTTAAAAAGGTACAAAACTCAACAATAACCATATATATATATTTTCATGTAAATTATTACTTGAAGCCAATGAAAAAACCTCTCCATAAAAATATGTAAGTCATTACTTTTCAGTCCATTTATCATTATATGTTCTAATTCAATGCACCTTGTTTTGTTACTTGAATATCCATATAGAACTTTGACATTTTTTTTAATTTCTAAGGAATACATATTTCTTATGATTTTTCATTCTAAAAATAGTTGAATGATACTTTCAATTCTTATTTTCCCACAAACCCTGATTTATATTCATTTAATCAAAATTCCCATGATCATTAAGGCGATCCTTCCATTTACCCTTCTCATTAAGCACATTAAAAATTAAATTATCACAAAAGTTCTTCCCAGTATGTGTTACACGAAGATTATAAAGTATAAAATTAAACTTCCAATAATGAAGTTTGAAAAATATACTCCATTTCTTCTATTTTTTTCCAAATTCATTAAATACCATACCTCATACCCTTTACCCCCTTCATTAAACTATTTATATTTTCCAAATTCTTCACTGACATTCATTAACTATCCTCATATTTTTGAACTAGATAACACATTCGTTGATATTATCATTTTAATATTTCCATTTAATCATGTCTTGTTAAACTTGGATTTATGAGAAGAATCATGAAATATACTATGACACATAAACCACCATTTTATGCTATGAGGTAACCATTTACGATCAAAATAAAAATTCTAAACCTAAAAACTCAAACTAGTATGAGTTTTCTAACCAGACAAATTTCCAAGTCATGTAAAGTCACTAACGATCCACATTAAAGCATCATGCATTATAAATAGTTTCTTCATTGAAGCATCATATGATTCCACACCATCATACTATAATTCTAGCAACTCTTTGATTAGAGTTTGAAGGTATACATCAATGTCATTTCAAAGAATTTTATTTCTAAGAATAATCATCAAAATAATTAAAGAAGGGTTATATATATACATCCACGAAGGTAGATTATAGGGGATCAAAAAAATAGGCCAAATTCTATAATTATGACTTAAAGTACCAAAATGGTTAAAACCATAAAATTTTTATCCCAAACATAGATTCTGAGTATCTAAAAAAAGCTGGACATAGTGAATGAAACATATTCCATGATGTTGAATCTTTTGGATATCTCATCAAGCCATCATTACTATCCTACGAATACCACTTCATGTCATAGAAAATCATAGATGATAAGAATAATCATTGCAATCCTAGTTATAGAATAAAGTAACGCAATACCTTTGTAGAAGTTTTCTTCTTCTATTTCTTCCTAGGGTTGCATGGGTTTATACTTTAATTATAGTTCATTAACATCCATATTCTTATTTTACATCTTTTGCATTATTCTTTATCATACTATAATCCCTCGTAAATCATGAAATCATTAGGGTATGCATGTATCTTTGTGTAATCATGTATAAGTATGTTGATTACTTTTTTCATATCATTGAATGATGCAGAGATCTTAGATTCACTAAATGGATCATGGAGAACATATATAATCATAGAAATTATTATTTTAGTAATTCTATAGAGACAAATCATATGATACAACTTAATTAGAAAATACAACTTCGAATAACTAGAACAACCTTCATATAGTTCTTGTTATCTATCTTCGACTAATTCATAAAAATAATTTGTTGGTCACTAAAGTTATGAGAAAAATTAACCCGCTCAGGATCAAATGAAGGTTCTATTGATCTTTTTAAAATCATGGAAATTATATTCTTGAAAACCAGAAGTTCCATTCAAAAAATTTTGAACAAAATTTTCCTTTACCGGGTCATTTTGTATTTTGTTGACAATATTATCATTGTTTTGACGTTACATCACATTTTATTCACCATGAAAAACACAACATTCATATCAATGAGGAATATTTTTTAGTATATCATTATCATATACTTCATTTCTATTCAAACACCAATTGAATTTACAACTAAGACACATACATTTTATTATACCATCAACTAATCGGTTTGAAATTTCAAAATCTAAAAATTATTCCAAACCCATGGAATTTGAAGGTGTGTATTGAGGAAAATTAATAAAAAATTTATCCATAGGTATTGGATTGTATTCTCCCTATATAATCAGATATAAAGATATAAATGTTTAATAAAACAGGTACAAAAAAAATTAAATATGACCCATCTTAGCCGTTGACTCTTTCATAACAACTATAAAAAAAGAGACGCATCAAAAAATGAAAATTTTATTTCTAAACTTATAATATAAACACATTAATAAAAAAAATTATTATTTCTCACAATAATATATTAATAAATAAATAAATTAGATGACCAACAAATTTTAGCACAATGGAAACCCATGAACGTTGTAAAAGATATCAAATATGTATTCCTAAATGGGGAGTTTGAAGATGAAGTGCCTTTCTAAGTAAAAATAAAATTAATTTTTTATGTTAATGAATGATCTATATGGTTTTGGATTAGACTCAAGAGAATGATATTTGAAGTTAGACACATGATTAAAATAATTAATATTTAATGATGGAAGTGTGGAAAACAACCTCTACATTATATATGATAAATATGTATCATTTTTGATATTTTATATATAGATGATATTATTTTTAAGGGAGAAAAAGATAATGGTGTATTCAATCATAGTTTTGTAACTAATGATGGTTCATTCCATTAAAAAATTGTCAACATTGGGCAATGTTTGAACCATTTACCATGATCTAACTAAGACCAAGAGAACCCCTTTACAAAATTGAATGCAATGTATACTTTATTTGGATATCAAAATCTGTCATGTATACCCAAAATATTCAATGTTATATGTATATATTCTATTTACCTATTTTATTATGACTTAATGTTGTTCCATGAATTATATAAATCAACTCTGTTCACATAACATCGAATCAGATGTTCCTTCAATTAGATCTAAGCCTAAAAACATGATGTTAACATAGATTTTAATAATCTGTATTGTGATTTACAAATAAAATGATAAAAAATAAGTCATTTGACGAAAAAAACCAAGTACACACTATAATTAGTTCTCTTAAAAATAATGTTAGTTAAAATAAAATCAATGAAACTCTATTTGATGTTACACTTACTATAACCAATAATTGATCATAATTATTGTAAAATTTATCTGTAACTACTATTATTATTTGATAGATTTTATTAAAATAAATGATTCCTCACATATTTATAAAACCTGAATCATTCTGCTAAATTTAAAATGGGTCAAATATCCCATTTTCAGGACCTTTATCCTTTGAGACCTTTCCTAGGTTGGTGATGAAGCCATGTGCGACACCAAACCCTTCTAACAACTTGTTCTGTCCCTCGGCCTCTCAAACCCCGCTCTGCCCTCACGTTCTTCTATGCCTCTCCGTGTCGGAGCTGGAGTGGTTGTAACAAAGAGGGTTTGGGTTATGCGGTTCGGTGGTCGACGGATTTCAGGCGCTCCAGAGTCGGTTTTCTCTTGTTCGTCAGTTCTCCAGGCGCGACATGTGTCGGTGTGAAGGCAAGTACCAGTTTGGTCGATCTTCTTGTTGTTTCCTCTTTTCCATCGATGAAGGTTTTTTCTGCTTTTATGCGAGATGCGTGATCCATTTTATGTTTGCTCGGGGAAGATCTAGATTTGTCTTTCTGTTTGTGGTGATTTTCATTTCTGGTGTGGTGTTGAACGACGATGTTGACGGTGGCGATGAGGGTGAAACGACGATAGTGTGAATCTTTTCTTCAAGGGTGCTATGGTGGGATGTCTTCGGTGGGATTTTCTCCGGTCATCGGCTCTGGATGCGATGGAGGATGGTGATGGGACCAGGGTGTGTGGTGGATGGCGAACCGACCTGGCTGTGGTGGACGACGACACATCTGGTTGTCACGTGGCTCATGGATCAAGGCCCCTCGGGTTGGGTGACCTTGTGAGTTTTTGAATATTTAGTCTGATATTTTTCCGCTGAAATATGTGGTCTGGTTTTGGGTTTTGAATTTTGAATTTGTGATCACTTCTGTTGGAATATGGTATTTGGAATTTATGAGGTTCCCACTTTCCCCTTAAAGTGGCTATTATGAAAAAAATGATTGTGGTCAATTGGAAAATAGTCTCAATTATTTCTATGTAAAAAATTGGTGGTATGAAAATATATAAAACAAATTTTAATTAATTAATATAAAAAACATGAAATTATGAATGATCAAGATCCCACACCCGAATCATATAACAAAAAATAATTATTTTTTAATTTAAAATAAGGCAAAAAAATTAAGGATTATTATAACTCCAAAAAAATAACTTCAAAACACAAACAACACATTATGATCCAAAATTATATATATAAATTACAATTGAATAAATGAAAAACAAATTCTGTACTCTTCATATCATCCATGATTGTCCATATAATGCTACTCAATAATAGATTTAGGGTGATGTTGATGCAACCTTTAGGGGGGGGGGTATGAGTTGCCACCAAGGAGGCGATACGAGCTTGGTAGAGGGAGGTTGGGGGGGGTCTATGTTGCCTATGAGGAGGGGGACCATGAGTCAGAGAGATTCAGTTTAGAATGGCTAGGGTCATGGGGGTCTAAGAGGGTTGTCTTGGGGGTTGGTGTCTCTATTGAGAAGGTAGGAGGTAGGTCATAGGGTTTGGGGAATGTGAATCATAGGGTTGGGGTCTATATTGAAGAAGGGAGAGTAGGTGGTCAGGGGAGAGAGGGGTGGAAATGGGCTAGGGTCATGGAGAGGGATAGGGGGACTAGGAGGAATGAGGGTTTTGTTAAAATATTTAGTGGCTGTTTAAGTAAAACCGCTGATAATTGTAAAAATTATTAAAATATAGTGGTAGTTTGATAAAAAAAGACTCCATATTATATATATTTTAACCATATTTAATTCACAGTGGTTAGTGTAACCACAACTGATAAATTGTTCCTAAGAAATTCCTTTTTTGTAGTGTAAACAAGATCAAAATTAGGAATAAATATCCTCAACACCATATTGATGACTTCTTTAACCAACCAAAGCTAGTTCAATACTTTTTGATGATTAGGCTTTGTTCTGGATATCCATAATTGTCGGTAAATAAGGGGATATACACATGAAACCATTACGTACAAGTTATTAACACTATGAATATATATTGATTCCATTTTTCTTTCTAATTCCCCCTCTATCTTTATAGATTTTATAAATAAAGTATTTATAGATTACCTTGTTAAATTTTTAGTAGTATATAAATTTTATATTATTATCAATTAAAAGAGAATGTAAGAGAGTTAACATCACTTGAGAATTATGATAAAGGACTCAGGGAAATATAATTTGTATGAAATATTTATGAAGTGTGAATATTGGATAAAAAAGGTTTCATTTTTGGGTCATATAATCTCAGGACATGGTATATCTGTAGATCCATAAAAGACTGAAGTTATTGATTATTGGCCCAAAACAAACACTATGATTGAGATCAAATGTCTTATTTTATTTTTGGTTGGATATTATCAATGGTTTGTGTAGAATTTCAATGATAATCTAATGCAAACACTAAGATAAATCGAATGGGATATAAGTTCTTCTAAACATATGAATCTGAGGAAAATTACATGTAACTAAATAAAATATTAGTTTGAACGCTTATTATTACATTATACTATAAAGGATAAGAGTTTGTAATCTATAGTGATGTATTAAAGGAGCTAAAGGGATGTGTTCTCATGCATAATGATTTCATTATACGTTATGCCGCATGACAAATAAAGTTTCAGGGGAAGAATTACTCAACTCATTATTTGAAGTTAGATGTGGAAATTTCTACATTAAAGATATAGTGACATTATCATTACATTGAATGGTGAGATAAATATATAGATCATAAATGTTTGATTTATATATTCACACAAATGGATTTGACTATGAACTAGAGAATATGGAAAGAAATGACTAAATATTACAAATATTCAATACATTACAACCCTAAGAAAGTGAAAAAGGTAACTGATGCTTTGATTTGAAAGGATAATTATACATTATTTAGGATGAAGATAAAAAATTTCCAATATTTATGGATTTTCAAAGGATTTATTTTTAAATCTTTAAGGAAGGGGATAAATGTTATATTTCTCAAATGAGTGTTCAACTATATATCCACATGAAGATTAATGAGGCACAAAAAGAAGAGGTAGAGTTGAAGATGTAGGTTATAAATATTCCTATGTTTATGCATGATCATGATGTAATGATATGGTTTAAGATTCACACTATTATTCAATCCATACAAGATTTAAAGGAGCTGTTATAGGAAGTGCATAGTTCATCATTATATATTCTTCTTTGAAGTAAAAATTTGTATAGAGATTTGAAACAGTATTTATGGTGTGATGGAATGAAGAGATATATTTCAAAGTGAGAATCTCAATTACTGGTATGTTAATATGTTATGTCAAAGATAGAAATGTATAATATGATGTTACAACCATTACCCATACCAAAACTGAAATGGGAAACCATCACTATGGATTTTTTTATTTAGACTCCCCATAACATCTGAAGGAAACAAATCTATATTGGATGTAGTAAATCGACATATAATGTAAGAATAATTTATATCTACTATATAATTTTTATTTCAGGATTCTATTTATAGGATGTACCTTAAGAAAGTTTTACATTTTCATGGAGTACCACATTCAATTGTACCCGATTTGGATCAGAGGTTTACCTCAATGTTCTAGAAGAGTCTTTAGAAAAACCTTGATACAGAGTTGAGTTTTAGTATGGTGTATCATCCTTTGAAATCTGTATAGTATATGATTACCATTAAAACCTGATAGGATATTCCAAGATCATTATTTATGGATTTCAATTGTTTTTGGGATTAACATCCTCCCTAGTCATGTTTTCATACAATAATAAATTTGACTCAAGAATTAAAATGGTTCCTTGTAAATCCATCTATGGAAAGGAGTGTATAAATCCAATATGTAGGGATGAAGTTATAGAAATAAATCTATTGGGACCTGATCTAGCTGATTAAATTAAAAATAAGGTTATAGATATTCAAAACACATAAGGGTGGCACAAAGATGATAGAAAATGTATGCTAAAGATAATCGGTGAGAACTTGAGTTTGAAGTTAGTGAGAATATTTTTCTGTGAATTTATATACGGAATAAGGTTATGATATTTAAGAATCATATAATATGATAACAAAGTATATTTTTCCATTATAAATCCTTGATTTATTAGGGATGGTTTCTTAACACTTGAAACTTCCACCGAACTTCTCTCAATTATATGATATGTTCCAAGTATCTCTCCTGATAAATTATATAACGGACCCTTCACATGTACTGAAATCAAAAGGCATACAACTTTATCAGGATATTTATTTTGAGAAAAAACTGATAGATATTATATATCATAGAGTTAATGAAACAATACCAATTTATTGGTCAATGATATGTGGTGAAACCCCCACCTTGAAGAAGCTATATGTTAACATGAGGATATTGTGAGGCAGAAGTGTCCTCAGTTATTTATATCAATGTGATGAAATTTTTATGGATAAATTCATTTTAAGGTGGGTATAATATAACAAACCTAGATTTAATGAAATATATATTTTTATATAAGTTTAATTTCTTCGATAGCGTGCGTTACATGAAACACTAAGTTGTGAAAAAACATAATATACTATTAAAAATATTATTATTTAAACAAGAACATTATAAAGTAGAAATTAAATTTGTTGGTATAAATAAGATAAATAGTTTTTTAAAATTAATTTTGAAGTCTTTCAATAAATAAAATATTTTGACTAATAAATATTTAATTTTACGCAATGTCTTTATATGCTTAAAGAATACATTTTTATTAGAGAATGATTTTATTTAAATTTTATCAAAAAATAGTAATTTTTTGGAAATATTTGTAAATATATTTTAAAAAATAAAATAATTTCTGAAATTAACAAGTCAAAATTATCTTAGAGTGATTTGTTTATAATTTTTTGAAAAGATCAATTTTTTAATGAATAGTGAAAAAATAGATTTAGATTAAAAAGTGTATTTTAATTTAAATAATTTTACAAGTTCTATTTTATTTTAAAATGTTTTTAAAATTAAAAATAATTTAATTATATTATTATTAATCCAATTTATTTCAATATAATAAATTTAATATTGGATTTTTATATAAAAAGTTTTTATACTTATAAAGACATTTTCTTTGGAAAACTGATTTTTTCATTACATCTATGAGTTTACTATTAAATAAATTTCTTACACTTCTTTGAATTTAATTTGTAAAAATTTATTCTATATTTAAAATAATAATAATTAACATTATCTAATAATTCTAAAATAATTTTTGGTAATAATGAATATTAAAAATAGTAAAACTTAATTACCACAGTGGGGGGTTAAACCAAAAGATAAGAGTATGTTTTCCAATGAAACTTACCAAAATACTATTTTATGTACATATATAAATATTATTTTAGAAAAACACAAAACTTATTTACATTTTGAGGGATTTTTTTGGGAATGGCTTTATCATTTTGGATTCGTTTAGGAAATTTCCAAGTGGTCATCTCCTCCACTTATAAAAGGAAATCTCTTCTCCACAACTATTTAAAAATTAAAATACTTTTGATTCATCCAATAACTACCCAAATACCTTACTTAACTACTTCAAAACATTTATTTATACCTTATGTTTATTTGGAAACCCTCTTATGTAGGATTTTTTTTCTATCCTAAGGGGGTTTTCCGAAGAAGTGGTATCGATTTTAACTATGAATTTTTATTCTGTTTTATCTTCCACCTCCTTAAAATAATATTGAACTATGATAATATAATAAAATAAATAAATCACATAAAACAATATGTTATTATGTTAGTATCAAAAAAAAAATCCATATCTTCTTCCATAAAATTTGAAACAAAATTGTCGATCATGTGTACATCAGACTACCGTCCCACGAATCGATGTAATTCATTTTATATCATCGATTACCACAACAAGATTTAATGACTAATTTAACATATTTATATTATATATATGATATAATTATACTTATGTTATTATAATATCCCATCTACCTTCTTATGTTCCAATATGTTATTAAATGATAATTTTGTTCAAGCATACGTGTGGAAGACCACCACCACAAAGTGATGTGATACATTTTTATTTTAATTTTGAAATGGATGGTAACAAGGATATATAATGAATATATATGATATATATGATATAATAATTATTAGATAAATTTTAATTTATATTTACCTTCTTTACTTTCCATATGTCTAAAAATAAAAACAACTTTCATGCATTCGTACGACTTACTATATCCCTGAATGGTGCAATTGATTTTTCTATCTATAAATTTTATGAATGACTATAAATATTTATAAATTTAGTATATATTATATTTATATAATTATTATAATTCTGAATATTATGGAACCCTAAAAAAATTTCAAGGACCCAAACAAACGAACCAAAACATACATGAAAAACGAATCAGTTATCACCCGAAATAATGATTTTAAAACATTATTATTGATAAATGGGTGGTAAAAGGTTATAAGTGAATAATATATGTTTTGGTAAACATGAGTACAATTATAAAAAATATTTATAATAAAACTATATTTATTATAGATGAGGTTCAAATTTTTACGATGAAAGTTGGGACTTCAGACAAGGAATTTTCATTTCAAATTAATTTACGTGAGGCACATGCCATATTCAACACTTTTATTTTAGGTGGTTTATATATAGAACATGAATATATTTTATGATGATTATTATAAAGTTTAATTTTATTTACATATCCATATAAGGATTATTCTTTCATGGGTTATAGGATACAAATGTTACAAAGTGGTTAGGGATTTATTTGACAATCTCATAGTTTTGTTAATAATTAGGTTTATAATGATGAAATATTATGATATATATCTCAATTAAATAATGAATTTTATTATAATATATTTGTTTCCATATAAGACATATTTACCTTCAATTTTTCTCTCTTTAAGTACTCAATAGCCTTAAAGAATATTATTAAGAAAAATCGACATGATTTATCTGTTCGATTAAAAATAATTTCACTTCAAAGTACATGTTTTATAAAAAATGTTTTGAAGAATATTAAATATTATTGTATTATTTTTTAAAGTAATTTTTTGCCATGTTTTTATTTGGAAAAAATGGTTTAAAAGTAATATTCTTTTAATTTTTTTTATGAGTTATTTTTTACGTTTTACAAAAATATTAATGTAATAATTTTTTAACATGTGAAACATGAACAATATACCCCACCATAATTGATAATAAATGAAATAAATATTCATTTATATGTTTTAAATTTTATTTTAAATAAAAATATTTTTTTTTGAAATGTCATTTTCTAAATGTAAAAGGTACTTTGTTCAATAATGGTTTTAATGATTTTTAATGGTATTTCTATTCATAAATTACAATAACCCTTGATTATACTTATACTAGACAAGGTATATAATCAAATTATAACATACCTATTCTTTTAATATATGGTTTATGATTATTAGTGAATTATTTTTATGAATCTAGTTTGTTTTTCAAGAGTTATGCCATGTTGAAATGCATATGAAACATGTAACTTTTCCATGGGTTATGGTAGGATTTATTGATGAAATTTTTATAAATACCATTTCTTTTAAATGGGTTATTACATGATGTAATGATTATAAAAGCCATTACTTTCCATGAGTTATGATATGACTATGGGTTTTTGATATTATGGAAGAAAGTTTTATTATTTTTATTATGTTACGGGTGTTCCCATAATTATATATCCCTCTAATGAATTGAGTAATGAGGATATCTCCTGAGATAAACCAAACTTGTATGGGGAGTGAACTTGGTTTAGTAAGGGACACTATCTACTATGATACTCTTGGGATTTAACTTGGACTACTGTGATGGTTTTTGGAGTGAACCAATTCCACTATGATATCCTTATAAATGAGCCTTGACTACAAAGGAAATAATTTTCTATGCTTAAGTGTATTAAAAAATAAATGTATTATGAAAATGATATATTCTCATGAATAATGTTCATTGATTCCTATATATTTCATGTCTTATAAACTACAAATATTTATTTCATGAATCAATATCTTTAAATTTGATATACATGGTATGGTTATAAAATGTTAATACCATTTACTTATACCCTTATCCCCATGTTATACTTATATAATCATTGATATGTCCCTTGTTTACCCAAATTGAGCAGAAAAGCTCACCCTTTATTATATTTCATTTTTCTAGTTTGTGAATAATGTTACTATGTATGATATATCTAAGAAGGGTTCTAGTTATAGTTGGATATATTATAGTTCACTTATGAACTAGTTATTTATTCATCCATGTTTCCAAATTAAATAGACCTATATGATTATGGAATGTATAATTATGTTATGTAATGAATATTTATCTATTAATATGTTATATTTAAATAGAAAAACTATGAGTCAATATATTTACCTTCTTGTGGGAAGGGAATACACTATCGATGATCTGTAAACCAACATGATCTGATAATTTTAGTGTTATAGCTATAACTGTTTCATACTCACCTATTTTATTTTTGATCTATATATATAACTTATTACATTAATATTTATGGGTATTCTTGATCTTCCTCAAAGTATTATAGACCAAATTTATCCTAAAATTAGGAAAATCTAGTTTTCATTTTCATCTCATTCGATGATTCCTTGAACTATTACGTAAAACCACTATGGTTTTATTCAAAGCATTCAAATTCATTTATATGATAAATATCTAAAAAAGTATCCAAATTATACACTCAAAATATAGCTACCATAAAAATTATTCCTTGAATATTTTACTCTATTTGGATGCCTCTATTTCTCTTATTCAATTTGGTACCTCTAGGATATAGAATAGACATTTTTTTAAATTTCCTATATTTCTAAAAAATAGAACCTAATTTGTGGTAAAACCCTATGATTCATTGTTATAGTACCAGTTTTCCCTTAGGTTCATTAAATATTATAAGTTATACCCAAATAAACATTCAACATCAGAGTGGGTTCTTATTGTATTGCGTTAACTAATACCAGTTTTTGTTCATGATCATGACCCATACTAGCCTTGTCATTCAGATAAATCTGTATCTTCTATTTATAATCATTTTCATGTTCTTTAAAACATAAAACATTCACTTTCATCTTTTCTATCACCTGAATCATTTTATATACTATTCTTATACTAGGAGTGAAAATACTCTCTTGATCGTCAAATTATAATCATAGTTTTGCAATTTCTTCGTCAATATCTTTGATATTTTAGACCTAATATTTCACTATATTAGTCAAAAAATTAATAAACATTGTCTATTCATCAAATATGACCTTGAAGTCAATGAATTTATTTTTGTTTTATGGATTTAAATACTTTTTATTTTTTATTTTTTCATTTATCTTGGACTTCTCTTCTTCTGGCTAGTACTTATATATACTGTCATCCTAAACCACTTTATTGTATTTATTTTTTAGGCTCTCAAATCATCAATCTACTCAAGATAATATTCCAATTAAAACTATAGATAAACTCTTACTTCAACATCTATTTCAACAATTTTACTCTCTTCTCTTATCTAGTAATTTCTAGCAACTGATACTATAACATTTTATATATGATATTTTTATTCATCCATTTCCTCAGACTTAATTTCTTATAAACTACCAAGTTATTATGAAAAGAAGATTCATTTTATTGGATAATTTTCATTTAGTAATTTTCAATAATTTTACATTGGTTAATTATTTTTTTTATAGGAACCACATCGTCCTCATTTTCTTGTTGAAATTGTTTGGGGAACATGTCCCTATGGATCACAACCATTATTAATCGAAAATAAGTGAGTAGAAGTTTACTTTTAAACTTTTCTTAATCCATTTACTATTTTTTGAAATGGAATGAAATTAATTCATCCACAAATTCTTATTCCTATCCAAAATCCATGTTATGATTATTCATGGCATTGAATACCACCTACTTAGTCTTACATTTTTCTAAAGTATCATTGTTATCATTTCTTATCTCATAAGTGAAAAGAGTACTATAAAAATTATCCATTACATACTTTGGATATTTATTATCAAGTACTGAGACATTAAAATTGAGATGGTATGGTAGTATTTTTAGGATGAAATAGATGATATTTACATCATCGATTATTTATCCAAAATAATGAATGTCCTCTACAATTATGTTCACCTAATAAAAGAACGCATCAATAGACACATTAGAGTATATCCTTAGGTCCTAATTGTTTTACATAGAACCTAAAATTTATCTTATAATAACATTAAATGAAATTCATATATATTAATAATATTTTCCCATATTGAATGTGATGACTTACATGAAATCACCATTGATTAGTTTACATTTGATAAGGTTCCCCATAAACCATCGATTCCTCTAGCTTCAAGATCTAATTCTATTTGGTCTGCATCTGATAAATCTTCACTATCTATACTGGCTGAAATACCATGCATCATATCAATAAAATCATAAATGGATAATTATTATAAGTAGCTCCTCATCTAATTATTCTATATTTAAAGATATTTTCCATTTAATATTACAATCCCCTTATGATTAACAACTTCCATTTCATAAATTAAGAGAGAAACACTAACTCTATACTTTTCTTATGATACTAATTCTTTAAGTTACAAGATTTAATACCTTCATGTAAAGGGGTGGGGGTGAATTAGGGTATGATATATTTAAATATTATCCTATTTGGATCATGTTTAAATGTTAAAAACACACACTTCTATCTCATTCTCATAGTAATTCCTAAGAAAACATAAAAACATATATGAGACACAACAATTTTACTTGGTTCACCCTTAACTGGTCTAGTGAAATGATTATACAAAGTGCTTGATACAAAGAGGTGTTGATTTTTTTTGAATAAAATGAATGATGGTTGATGCAAACAAATTATTTTTAGGATATTGTCTTTTGTTTTGATTATCTAAATCTGTATGTTGAAAAAGGAAGATTTGATTACATAAAACAATTATTGACCTAGTATTAATGTCTTAAAAATGTTCAATGAGGTTTAGAGAATAACATTTGTCAACAACATTGTGATATTTCCAGAGATAATGTTCTGACAGAAAAGTTTGGGTCTAATAGATTGAGGTGAATGAACTAAAATAATAGGGAAAAGGGTTAAACCAAATGTTTGTTTGATTTTATTAATTATTTAACAAGAAATAGAGGATGGTATAATGAAATTTAGGATATAATTCACTGTTCCTAATAGTATCAAACATCAAGATCACTAAAAGTATTAATGGTTCATGCTAAGATTATTTTGATCAGAATATGTTGTACTATATAGATGGGTGTATAAAGTATTATGTTAAAAATTTGTAATTTTTTTGAAAAAATATATTGAATAAATTTTATTATAAATTTCTTCAAAAATAATTCACTGGATAGAGAGTTCAGAGTTATTAGATAAATATTTCCCAATGATCAGACATAGGTCTTCAAATAATCATAAATATATATCAAAATGGTCATATAGTGGTTTCTGAATAATAAAATAGTAGTTTACAATAAAAGAAATAATATACTATTTTTTGATCCAAGTCCATCAGACTATGTGACTCAAAGTCATCAAATAAATAAATTTCGTTATCATTGTATGAAGAAATACAAATTAATTAGATAGGGTATTAGAAAGTCATCTGTTAGAGTACTATGATGTATTGGAAAAGGGTTAAGGATCTTTACAAAATATTTGGTAAGACATTTATTAGGTTGATGATGAGGTGTCATTTCAATGTTTTTAAATTTTGTTGAGATTTTATGAAGGTTTGAAGAATATTTTCCACATTAATATTTTAGGAAAGGATTTATATACTTTTTTTATTTCTATTTACATAGATCTTTATAGGTGGTAAATTGAAGGAAGGGATGAGTTGAAAATAAAAATTTGTAGTGGGAAACTCAAATTTCAGTTATAATATCCTATTTTTTTGAGAAAAATAAAGCCTATATAAAGGGGTACATGATTGTTGTGAAATAGATTTTTTTCGAGATACTTGTTGAAAAGGAGAGGTGAGATAAAATATATTTAGAGATTATTTTTTCATTTCATTAGACATAAAAGCAAGAGATGAAAAATTATTAGATATAGGATACCATTCAGAGGATATTATATGGAGGATACCATACATTGTGGTAATATAAGTACATGTACCAGATGAACTATATCAATTAGAGATGTACCAGACATAATATATTGAATGAAAAACTACTAGACAAATAATTTATCAGAAAGGTAGTTTTTTATATAAATCTAAATATAATTTATTACTAACTACTATGTAAGAAATTGATGAAGAGTAATATGAACATGTATGAAGTTATTTGCAAAGAAATTTAAAATAGAATAGTGAAAACGTATTGAAGCCTGATAGTGAAGGTTTATTTCTCTGTCGTAATTTTTTTATCATACAATATATTTAAAAAGAAAATGAACTTTCAAGGAACTATAGTACTATTAAAGTGGTGAATATTACCTATGTGTTGTAAACTTTTACATTTTATCATCTAGTGGATGTGTGGCCTTAAATAATTTCCAAAACATGTGAAGTAAAAGATAAAAATATTGTGTAGTAAACCTTTTAAATTCTTGGGTTCTTGTGGGTGTTCGTTTATTTTTCTATTTCCAGAGGCAATTCTATTTACTGGAGGTGAAAGTTATTTTAAATAAAAAAACAAAAAACAAAATACTAATGATTCAACCCTCTCTATATCATGTTCATATGGATCCTAATGGATCCTTTAAATTGGTATCAGATCAAAGTTCCCTTCATTGAATCTTGGTAGTTTGATATTTGAACAACAGAAAGGATACCATATGTGTTTAGAATTCAATTAATAGTTAGTTTATTTATGTATTATGTAGAATGAACTATAATATCTGGAATTAAATAATGATACATTATCTTTTCTATATTATCTATCATTTTATTGAATCCGTTATAGACAGTTTTAATCCTCCTAACAAGGGTGAACCCTTAATAGCTATAAAAAAGAAGAACTTGGAGAATTAGGGAAATTATATAAATTTTATACTTTCTTCTCCCTATCTCTCTCCCAAAAGTGGATTTCATAGGATTACATAAATTTTCACAAATAATCATATCTTGGGAAAGGTGAATAAAAATTATTAATGAATATTTAATTGAAAAAATCAATGTTATAGATCAACAGACTGAAACTTCAGGATGTTAAAGTAAGAGATGTTGAATATGTTTGTGAGTTATTTACAAGGGTTAATGAAAATGTAAGAACTATAATATGTTTTTATGAGATGTTGGAAGAATAAAATATTATTTAAAATATACTAAGAATTATTCATGATTTATTTTACACCAATATATTTTATTTGGATAGAGTTTCAGAAACTATCTCTAGATGATTTTTGTAGTATTCTCATAAAATGTAAAATTAGGATAGAAAATGTTGTCAAGAATAAATAAATGGTTGATCAAGAAGTCTGTTTCAAAGATACTATGCTAGAAATGTCAATAAAAGTTTTCCAGGAAGTAGAAAATTAATCTAACACTGAAGATAATGTATGTAATTTTTTCCATAAATTCATGTCTTTAGTTTTTATAACGATTAAAAGAGTTATGAGGAAATATAAAGGAATGTTACTATTAAAGTGATTTAAATATTGGGACATTCAAAATTTCAAAGAAAACTATCTAACTTAAAATAAACATAATTATAGTGGTAAAAAATATAGAATGTATTGAAGATATATTAAGAAGAATATATAAAAATCAAGGTCCTTTTCAAAATAAAAGATTAATAAGTTATCTAAATCTATAATGAGATATTTTTTCGATGTATGATAAAGATAAATATAATGAAGTGGAAGATGAAAATTCCAGTGATGATGGTAATGAAGAGTTCATTATTACGAAGGTTAATAATGAGAATTTTACCAGTGATGAATGATGAAAATGTAAATTATAAGAAGTGGAATATTATATAGATTTTACGCTTAAAATAGAATTGAAATAATTCACCTCAAAAATTATTAATAATGAGAAATACAAAAAGTAGTTGAATAAATAAGATCTTTCATAAAACAATTAGGAATTATATAAGGATGAAAATTTAGGGTAATTAAAATATATTGATAATTAGAATAAGATACTTGATTAAGATAAAATCATCAATATAAATCTTGAACAAAAGATAATAGAGAAGGACAAAGAATATGATCTTTTTCATTGAAAACATATGGAGGTTAGAAAATGAATAAAAAATTCCAAAACATAATTTTATATGTTTATTAATGTTAAATGAAGTGTAAACCTAAAAAATATCAATAAATATAAAAATAAATGGTTAAAAACATGGTTAAATTTGTTTTGAAAACTAAAAACGTCAAGAGAACTATGTGTGTTGAAAAAAATAAGAGAGGTCCTAAATTAGGATGTTTCTGAGGAGTTAATGCTTGAAGAGAAAAATATTATAAACTAAGAATTTTTAAATATGATAATAAGTCTTCAATAAGGAATAATATTTTATAAGATACTATAATTTTAGTTCATAATAAGGATCCAAGGTTCATAGTAAGAAAGATGTTAGAAAACCAGTACGTAGTTTTAGAGAAAATACATGTTATAAAGGAAAATATGATTTATATGGATATTACTAGAACTGTAGAGGCTTTAATAGTATAGAAAAGAAATTATTAGATTAATCATAAACACTAAAATGAATATATTAGGCATTGTATTCATATTTTGTGGGGGATTCAAACCACTAAAATAAATAAACATGAAAAATCAATTTTGAAAACTGAAAATAGACTTCAACCACTAGAAACTATTTGTGAGAGATGTTATAAGACAATAAATACTGATAGAGTACTCTTTTAAATGTTTCCACATAAATAATATTATAGAAAAAATCTCAAAAACCTCATTTTAATGAGTAAAAAGGAAACAAGAAGGCCATGTTTTTTTAAACTTTCCTTGAGGCCATAAAAGGTGAATAAACATTGATATTAGAGAGTGTGAGTTCATAATATATAATTGTATATTTTAGATTGTTTATGAAATATAAAATATTTCAAGGAATGGATAGTGAATTTTGGAAATTATTATCCACTTTGAACTAAAGATATTTGATATGGTATCATTGGAAAAAGAAAATTTAAATTCCTTAAGTTCATTTTATATTGATGGACTAAAACACAACTTTATGATTGTATCAAAAATATTTTATTATGGAAAAGAAGATTTTTTTAGAAATTATGGATTTTATATAATATGTATTTAATGTGAGAATGTTTTAATAAGAATAAAAAAACTAAGGGAAATCAGTTTCACGCTAAAGATAAACACAGTTAATGCTATCTTAGAATGATGGAATTAAAATAAGTTGTGACATAAAAGGATTAGAAATATGTGATAGAGGAATTTTAACAAGATGAGAAGGAGATAAATTATTAGTGATGTTCTTGAAATGATAATAAAAAGTGTCTCGTATTATTCAATATTCTATAAAGGGATGATTTAAAATTCAATACATTATTGATGATTTCTATTATATTACAAGTATTATTTTTTCGTAACATAAATCAGTGTCTCTCAAAATTCCTATGAGTTTCAGAAAAAGTTATGAAAAGGAATGTAGATACCCTTTAAAGAAAATTCAAACTGATAATGGTGATTAATACAAAAATGGGAAGTTAAAATATTGTATTTATAAGTATGGAATTCAACATGGACTTATTTTACCATAAACAACACAAAATATGGTGTTGAAGAATGAAATATTTGGACTTTTCTTGAAATATATCAAACCATGATGATTGAACATGATATTTTAGGATATTTATCATTTCTTTAATTATCGAAATTATAGGTGAGAATCTTAGAAAGTTTCATCAAAGGGGAGTTTATAGTATCTTCCTTGGATACCCAACTAATTTTAGATGATGAAATTTTGATATTAAATAAACTAGAAGTATTATTGAATATAAATATGTAAATGTGTTGGAAAATTCTGATAGAAAGAGTTTATAGTTATAAACTAATATAAGAGGAAGTGAAGATGAAGATTTTGATATTAAACAACATGAAAATTTTTCTGACAAAAATAATAATATAGAAGATATATATGATAAATATATTGATTCAACACTTCAAGTGATGAAGGAAAATTATGTCCATCTCATTCAAGGATGAAGAAATAAGTAGACATCTAAAATATCAATGGAGATCGAGGAAAACATGTTGAAACTGGAAGAACATTAAGGGTAGTTTCACATAACTATTTGTACTGATAGGTAAATCCAAGATATTTTAAATAAGAAATGGATCACCAAGAGTGTATTGATTTTATAAATGAATAATTAAATCAGATTGAGGATAATGAGACATATAAACATTTACTGAAACCTAAAGATAAATTTTAATTGGAAAAAAGAGAGGTTTCTAGAATAATTTGAGTGATAAAGGTGAAGTTAAAAGAAATAAAGAAATATTGGTTATTAATGAAAACTAATAGGTTAAGGGAATTGGTTTTTATGTGTCCTTTCCTCCAGTATAAATACTTGACACCATTAAAAAAATTTCTTCTATTAATATAAAATAGAAATATAAGATATTTTAAACGAATTTCTAGTATGTTTTTATCAATAGAGATTTAGAATAAAAAGTCTATATTATGAAACAATTTCGTTTATTTATTGTTCAATTAAAAAATTTATGTTTGAATGTTGAATAAGGACTTGTATAGATTGAAACAAGCCCTAAGAGATTGATATTTTAAATATGATAATTTGTTAAAGATGTTCAATTTTAGGAAAGGAAGAGTTGACATCATGATATACATATAATAAAATAATAGACTTCCATCATTATGATTATTCATGTTGATGATATCATATTCATTGATAATAAGGGAGAAATGTGTCAAAATTATGATAAGGAGAAGAAAAAATTATTTTAAATGTGTATTATAGGAGTAATGAAATACTTTCTTAGCATAAAATCTCTAAAAAGGTTAGTTTCCATTTATTAAGAGAATTAGGTTAAAGAAATTTTAAATAAATTTGCAATGGAATATTCCAATCCTATTTACGCACCCATTTCTATGGGGATTTTTTTTTAAAATTTGAGAAAGGAAATGAAATTGATCCTAAACTATTTCGGAAATTGATTGGAATCATGTTATATATCACAACATTAAGGAATTATTTAGTTTGTGTTGTTTCACATTCTACCAAGTTTCAAAGTGCAACAAAAGAGTCCCATATTATGGATGAAAAAATAATTAATTGATATATCAATGAAATAATTGAATTTTGGTTGAAATATGATAACATGAGATATATTAATATATTTTGTTACATAGATGTAGACTGGGATAGTTATATCGATGAGAGTAGATCCACATCTGTTGGAATATTCTTCTTGGGAGAATGATGTGTAAGTTGGTATAAGAAAACTTTCAATGACTCTATGAATGTATGATGTTGAGTATTCATATTCCACTGAAGATACGACATAGTTAATATGAAGGAATACACAGTTGAAATATTTTTTGGTTGATGTAAAGCTGCCCCTTCTATTGGGTGGTGACAATCAATGTGTTATCAATGTAAATAATAATCTAATATAACATTATAAACCTCATACACTATATTTTAAATATCAAATTTTCAAAGAATATATGAAAATAAATAAACTAAATCTAGGGGATGTACGCATAAAGGAGAAAGTAGATGATACCTTTACTAGACCTTAGCTGAAGGATGCATTTTACAAGATAGGGTTAATTATTGGAATATAACTGCACTATATTCATGGATAAGGTATGTGATATCTATCCCCTCTCTAATATTTTATTTTTATAATGTTTTCAACAAGGGATAAAATATATATCATAAATCTATCAGTTCATATGGGATTTACCTATTTTGGGAGAGAATATGTTTTGGAGGGGTTTTTAAAAGGGGTAAGATATAATATCAACAAGTGTGAAATGTTTTAATAGTTTTTTTAAAATAATATAATAACCACTTCTTTATAGGTTGATGTTTTTTATGAGGAATTTTTGATCTTAGAAAGATGTTAAGAATGTTTATAAATCACTGCTTTATGGACATCACAAAATTATTTTTCAATGATTCTTATTTCCAACGCCTAGTTCACTCACATAGATTTAGAATTATTTAATAACAATATAGTGTTGTAGTTTCATATAATTGGTGATTTATGTTGCTTTATTAACAACAAAATCAAAAGTGAGAAATTCTTGAGACTGGGTGTTTTTTATTTTTGTTTGAATAGAAAGTAGGCTGGTTGATAGAAATAGAAACTGCTTACGATTTTAATTTTTTTTAAACTCCTAAATTAGTAAGTTATAGAAGAAATAGTTTCTTACTTATTATGATTGGTGATATGGTCCTAATTTCTTAAAACATGCCTTGATGTTTAGAGAAACAAATTCATTAAAAACATTATAATGTTACATTACATTAATTTTATATAAAGAATTAAATCAAATAGGTATGAGTTATCAAAATATGATTTATGAATAATTAAAAAAAGGTATCTAAATGATCAGAAAGTGGTTTTTAAGTCATTATATAGTGGTTTCCAAGAAAAAAATAAGACATAGTTTTTCGATCTGAGTTTACTGAACCGAGTTACTTAAAGTATTCAGATGAAAAAAATACGATGTTTTAAAATTGGGAAATATGTTGTAATCCGAAATATTTTTAAAATTTATTTAGACGGAACACTATGATGTATCAGATATAGGTTTTAGGTTTTTTTCAAATATTTTGTAGACATTCATTTTGAAGATACTAAGTTATTAATTCAATTTACATAAATATAATCTATCTTTGTGGAATTTTTGAAAATGATAATTGATTTGATTTTTGAGAATGTCTTTATGAAGTTTTTTGAACCCTATTTTCTTATATATTTAAAGGTGGTCAACTGATGAAATATATAAGTGGATAATTCAAATTTAGAGTAGGAAACTCAAATTTTAAGTTCATCCTCCTCCCTTATTTTTTAGACAAATGATGCCTATATAATGGGGAGAAGGATCAATATGAAGTAATTATAGATGTTGTGATGGTTTTTGATGGAGTGAGGTGAAAAATTAATATATTGAGAGATAAATTTACTATGGAATCACATATAGAATTATAATAGAGGATAACAAACAGATGGTATCAGATAAAGGATACTATAGAGATTGTTATTGTATGGAGAAGAGTATCAGATAGAGGTGTACCAGATAGATTATACCATACATTGTATACCATATAGAATTATATTGAATGAAGAATTTATCATACAAATTTTTTTACACAAATGATCAGTTAGAATTTTTTTCATACTACTGTGTAAGAAATTGAAGAAGAGGAACAAAAACATGTAATAATGAAAGTCTAAAGAATGTTTTTTTTGAAAAGTGGCATTATATTAAATCCCTCTACCAAAGGTTCTTTTATTGTTGGATAATTTGTTTACCACAATATATGTATGAGGAGAACATGCACTATCAAAGGGAAATTATGTTATAAAAGTGACGAATATGACCTACTTACTGTACACCACACAATATTATATATTAGTGGATGTATGGCCTTGGATTATTTCCAAACCATTCCAAGGACTACCAAATCTTATTGAGTACTGAGCAATGTAAATCCTGATTTTCCTATGGATATTCTTGTATGTTGTTTCCCTGTAAAGTCAATTATATCTAACCAGAGGTGAATGTTGTTTTAAAGAATAAAAACATAAATGTAAGAATACCAGTGATTCACCACCTCCCCCACTTAGTGGTCATAAATACATCGATTGGCCAATTCAAAAGGAATGGTGTCAATGTATCAAATTTTCTATAGCATGATACTATTGAAAATATTAGAGTGGACACACTATCCCTCATGGTTTACAAATATTAAAAATTTGAAGTCCTATTTCTCTCTCAACTAATGTGGGAACACTGCTCCTCCAAAATATTCCCTATTGTAATGAATCACATCAGAATTAGTTTACACTTATGAGGGTGTACTATGGATCTCCATTTTGACCTTAGATATAAAATACCATTTATTTTATATCATTTTGTAGAATTTTTTTATGAGTTATTCTTATTCCTCTATAAACTACTTAATCCGTCTATTAACTGAGTTTTCACCACATGACATGGGTGATTCAAGTACAACCTTTGATTCATGGATGTATGATGCCCCACAAATAACTGCTCTTTTGTGAGCTAAAATGAACCATTAAATATCTCTCCCTCACATATTTAACTTCCATAAAAAACTACACTTCTTTATGAACCACTATCTAACATAGTCAAATTTATCAGGTGATGTCACTCTCTAATGAAAATAAATTTCCTTAATGATGTGATTAAGTGTCCTTTATATAAGAAAATAAAACAAAAAAAATTAACTAATCATACACTCATTCCATTTTGAAAATTAGCCTTTACTACATACAACACCAACTATGTAGTTTTCATAGCACATAAATTCTCTTATGGTGACCTTTGAATCACCATCTTTTTTAAATGATGAGAAAATTTTTCAGTTTCCTATAAATAAATTCATTTCTTTGTAAAATGATATCCACCCTCTATGAACATTCTTTATGGTTCAATAATTTTCTATGTGATCTCAATCACTTTATGAAATATGCCACACTACAAACTTACAATATAGTTTATGGTATCCCTTTATAGTCACCCCAAAATTTCTCTATTTTTTGTGATCATCCATAAACCTCCTGTGTGGTTTCACAAAATTTATATGGAGTTTGGGAATTTTACTTTGTAGGAATCTCCCATTTTCCAAAAAATCAACTTAGAAAATTCAGGCTAAAAAATTTGGAAAACACTATGTAATTCCACCACATTCAAATCACCTCAGTTGCTAAAAAAATTATGGATGTTTTTCAAATGAAATTTTAAATATATAAAATCAACCGAAAAACAAAAAAACACCACAGGGAGGGATTTTATCACAAATTTTTATATTTTCTCTATTTGAATCAAAATCGACCCAGGCTCTCTGTGTGATCGTTTATCATTTCCCTTGGGTGATTAAACCACTTTTTTCATTGAGATCTGAAACTATTGACCTAATGTATTATATTTTTAAATTACCATATTTTTACTCATCCACATTCATTATAGAGGTTTTATATAGGTTGGTTTCTCAGGTTATGTTTGACTTATGTGTGTGTCATGATGACAATTTTTTTATGGTTAGGTTTTTTTGAGGTTTTCACTAAGTCTGGAAATTATTGACTCCATGTTTATCCATTATTGGGTGACAATTCCGTGAAGATATATATTATGTAATGAGATTCAGAAATTGTACTAATTTTATGAGATAATGTGAGATTATAATGACTTGGATTCTTTGTGTAAGTGATCAAATCAATATAGAATAGATAATAACCTATAAATTAGTAATATAAACTATTAAAGGGGTGTTTTTATTTACATGATGTTATGTTATGTTTTGGTTATTACTCATGATTGTATCACGATATTGTTATAATTAATTAATATATTCAAAGTTTTTACTTGATTTTATGACTTATTAATTTTTTTTAAAGAATGTAAAGTTGGTATAATAAAGTAATTAAAGTATGATTCATGTGCATCGAGTTATTATTCTTTTATAAAACTACAATATATGGAAGGATTTATTTCTATTTTTTGATAGTAGATGATATTTTTATTGTTTATATGATTCTTAGCTATTAGAATATACTGATAATAAACAAATTAATTCATGATATTAATGGAATAATTGGATTATTGGAATCAAATGTTTGGGACTTCGTGATATAAACATTGTTTTCCAATCTTTTATACTTGATTTTATGTCATTAGTTTCCCCGAAATATGTTAGGCTAATGAAAATTTTCACTATCATAAATATACCTTTGGATTGTAATAACATTTCCATGTATTATTATGAAGAATGTTATAGATGGTGTGTTTGGTGAGGTATGGGATGGTTCACCTTGTCTATACTAATGGTTCAATGTGTATGAGGTGGGGATGGATAACACAAGTTGAGAGAATTAATTGACTATTTTCCAGATCATTGTGCTAGGGTGGTTGATATTATGGTTAGTATAGGTTGAGAGTTAGGATTTACGATCCTCATTTTAGTTTCTTTATTTGTTTCCTATCGTGATTATTTATAGATTGATAGAATTTTTTTATTTATTCAAGAATTATATCTATATGAGAAGGGTTTGGTTGTGTATTAGAATATCCATTATTATGTATTGGTAATTAAATTATAAATAAATCATAGGTTTAGGAACTGAAATTTGTAATGATTAAATAAATGGAGACTTTGAGTAGGGTTGGAATGAAAGATTTAAGAGAATGGATTGGAAATCATGAAAATTATCATATTAAACTCAAGAGAAAATTAGTTTTTGATGGAATGAAATGATTAAACCATAATTGATTATGGGTTTGATGAAAGAATGGTATAGACTATTTACCAATTGAATTTAGATAATGATGGTACTTGATACTTGTAGTATTAAATGATATCTTGTTTTTAATAATATAGTGGTGGAATCTAGGTTTTCATGTTGTTTGAATACTGCAATTTGTGTTTAGGGTGAGATAAATTCCATTAGACTAGTTATATGTATAAATATCCATATGTTATATTATTTAGTACACTCCACCACCCATGTCATTTGGGAAGTTGATACCGATATTGTGCATGGGTTTTAGGTATCTTTCCAACATATAGGATGTCAAGGATATGGATGGATGACTACTATCACACCTCACTGTCTCTTCCTAACATAGCATAGTAATTAGTCATATTTGAGTTATAATGGATTTAGGTATAGGGTGTTATCTCATGCATTCAATTATTCCACATAGGTTTACCATATATATATATGTGCGATATATAGTAGTTTGATGTTATATCATGTCCATGTATTCAAGCTATAACTACTATGGTTACTATATGTCCACTGACACCGATTTTAGTGGATTGATACATAATGCATGATACAAGAGTTTTTTTTATTTTGGATAGAAAAATTGGTTATAGATATGATGATTTTGGGTTCTAATGGGCTACATGATGTGTACAATGAGATGGTGATGTAGTTGCGATAAAATTTATTAGATGAGTAGTATGACTTATAGAGGGTGTGGGAACATAGAGATGTAAGTTTTTTGGGGTGAGGGTGTGATGAAACTCACAATTTCACATATATTATTCTATAATTAAATGTTTCAATTGGAAAAATTTCATATTTTAAGACCAATTTTCACAATTTTGGGTTTTTTAGTAATATGATCATAATTTTGAAAATAAGATAATTTTTGAATGGAAATATTTTTATATTAGACTTTTATTTAAACCATAACATATTATACACTAATAAAAATAATATAATTTCTTTTTTAGGTTGATTTTCTTTATGGTATATATTTCATTCATCTAGACCCAAAACTCAATCAAACATTTTGAGAACCGAAACCAACTCACATGTCAGGCCTCCAAATTTATTCCAGGACTAAATGAATTTCGAATATGGGTCTATATATTACAAATGGTCAACAAAAAGGATCATAAAATTCATAGGTATATAGAGATCATTATTTAAAATGTCTTCTTAAATTGCGGAATACCATTATTTACCCTCTTTCATGGTCCAAAATTCTTGGGAATTCGGTACATTGGAATTCAAACAATCACCAAGGTAGAAATAATTCACGGAGTAAATATGTTAGAAAATCATTTTAGAATGTCCAAAATGATTCAATTTAGTGGGATTATTGGGAATACATAAATGAAAACAATTTAGAAGAATAAAATTTCAAATTAGGCTATATTTTATACATACCACGTGGAATATTTTTTTTGACAGAATTGGATCTAAATGTTTCCCCTCCCATAACTATATAATTAAATGTTTTATTCCATGTCAGGGGTTGGAAACTTATATTGGAAATTTACAATAGAATAAGTGATTTTATTATATTTTAATAGTCTTTTAGATTTTTAATATATATTTTTTCATCTACCTCTCTTATTATTCATTTTATATTCTGTTTTCCCCACCAAGTTCATTATAATATTCATAAAAATGGAAAACTAACCCTCATTATTGTTTGAGGGGGGGGGGGTGATATTTTGAGTTAGTTATGCTTGAATAACTTATCCATAGTTTATTATATGAATTTTAATTAGCCTTAAATTTGTTTTTTGTGCACTTCACATTGTTTTCACTACTATTATATTTTTCTTCCCAATATTTTTTATTCATCTCTTTCATTTTTATAATTCCGCATACAAGGTAGAGTATCCTTATGGTGATGATGTGAGGGAGTATTGTCCCACATGTGGAGGGTAAATGTGTGGTAATAAAAATTTCAACGGGAGGGTATTTTGTGGTAGGTTTGATCTCAATATTGAGTATAATATTGAGAATTATTATATTAAAGAACAATTATAACGTCATTGTGAAGTCCTAAGAACAACGAATTATTTCTTAATCACTAACATAACTTTTAATTCTTTTTATTTAATTTTTATTTTTAATATATTTTGTTCATATGAATTTTAATATTTACATTATGTTAGTATATTATTTTGTATTATATTAATTAGTTTTTAAATAGTGACAATAAAAAAACAGTGTGTTTAAGTTTCCAGTTTGAGAGATCAAACTCATGGTGCACATTATACTAAATTCTTACCTCATAGAAATTATTTGTGAAATATTCATGAAAAAATAAATTTAATCAGATTTCATTTGTTTCTGGGGAGTCCAATAGATTGGGAATGTTGTTTATAGAAACAAAAAGTCATATATTTCAAATTCTAAAAAATAAATATTCATTACACACCCATATTTTCTTATTGAAATGAAATGTTATTTTTCATATGATTATTATTTAACATATTTTTATGAGTCCAAAATGGAATAATCATCAAATATTAAATTTATAAATACTAAAATAAAAACATAACTAAAGAATTAAGGAATTAGATGAAAATTATTTCAGATTCCTCGAAGGAATTAGAAGCTAAAAATTAGGCCCAAGAAAAAGAGCAATCAAGGATTTATTTATTAATATTTTCCATTGAAGAACCTTGTGAAGATGTAATCCTGAATTAAATAGTATAAAATGTATCAAGGAAATATCTAAAGGTGTTTGAATATGAAAACATTGTAGTTAATGCACATGTGGGATATTAAGATGAATTTGATGAAAATTGGGAGGAATTATTTAGAAGTTGAAAAGGTATGTGATTTTCCCAAAATTTTCATTTAAAAATATTTACCAATATACCTCTATCGTTACGTGGAAGAAGAAACCACACATTTGGTGGAATATTAACAAAAATTGGATGATATTTACTACCTTCCTCTATCAATAACAAATCTTCTCCCAGAGTCATTGAGAAATGAAGAAGAATTAATAACCAAGCTTAATCCTGGAGATACTATATTATTAAATTATTTTATATCAAATTTATTGAAAATTAAATGGGTAATAACTCATAATAATTTATATTTACCATTTTATGATAATACATGGATATACTTGGAGGATTATGATAAAGAAGATGATAATCTTATTGGGACTAAGTTACTAGTGAACCTCCTAGATGAAATCAATTTTTGTGTTAACCTAATAAAAGGATAAGACCTATTTACTGATTCTTCATGTTTTAATAATAATCATGTTGAACTATTTTTTTAGTTATTGTTTTTTTAAATTTTTGATACAATATAATATGATCATTCCATGGATGTTGACGTTGAAGATGCTACACAAGTAGTGGAAGTAAACAAAGAGGGATTATTATTTATCTTTACCCCAAATTGAAAGCAGTAAAAAATTTCTAAGGTGATGGAATTTTTTTAATCTATCCACAGATTACTCTACAAACTATATGAATGAGTTTAATATAGAAGTAATTTTTTTGGTTCAAATCATGTAAGACACATCCACCATTACACATTGGGTGACCGCTACAACTGCCTGACCATGGGAAGTAAAATCCTGTTACACACTGTGTGTGTGTGTGGGGGGGGGGGTCAAACTATTCTTCATTTCTACTCTATTATATTTATATTTATTTTTTTAATATTTTCTTATGTTTTATGTTCTTTGTTTTGAGGTATATTTTTCATCAGATATGATCTTAACACAACAATACAACTATAAAATAAATTCATCTTGTATCTTTCCTTCTCAATTGGTTTTTAACTCTTATATTCTTATTTTTTTGAGCTTAATTGATGGGAAAATAAATTTTATGTATGTGGGGGATTGTCAAACAATGTGTTTTCTTTATATTTATTAAATTCTTAGGAAAATTGATCTTTAATGAACCCATTTTTTATTTTTCACACATGAATTGATTTTGAGTGATTATTTTTATTTGGGATAAAATGAATTTTTAATGATTGTTTATGTGGAAATTTTTTCATTGATTTTGATTTTAAATTATTTTTAAGATCTTGTAAATTTTTTTAATTCCATACCCATTATACACTGATTCAAATTAAATTGTCCTATCCCCTGAGGTATTTTAAACCCTTTTGATATATTCTTCCTATTACTGAAAATGTCGTGAGAGAAACTAGGTTTTTTCTAAAAAATATAACATATGATTATTTTATTTCAGTTATTTTGAGTAGATAAAATGATTTTTATGTGATTTAGGAATTTTTTGTTTATAAATAAAAATATTAAATTGATACCCACCTTTACAGTTATCCTTTTTCAGCACTTAGAAGAATTAATTTTTCTTATAGGTTTAAGACACATTATATGCTAATTATTCCTTAACTCCCTTAAAACATAACATTTTTACATGATTATTTAAAGTTATATTGTGAGAGAAGGGATTTTATTATTAATTAATTGGTTTGGGTCATATTTTATAGTGCGAAGGTTATGTGACAACATATTGGGAATTTTATTAAAAGGAAAGAGTAACCTTCATTCATTATGATTCATTACTATGATCCAGTTCTCCTGATAAAAGAAAAAAAATGAAAAATGGAGATGAGATTACTTATTTATTTAGATTTCATTTATGAATCATATACCTCACAAAAATTTATGGTTTGATTTTATTTCATTTATTTTATCTACTTTTCATCTCATCCTCTAGGAAAAAAAGAAAAAAATGAAAAAGTAGAATTTGGATTAAACATTTCATTTTATTCACTTTTTGACTAATTAACCATATCGCAAAAGGGGGTGTTGTGTTTAAAATGGAATAGTAATTGAGTAGGGGTATATTTCTTGTATTTTAGTTGAATTTTATTGCATTGGTATTTAAGAGTTTAACCTCCTTTTTCTAGCCTTAAATTTTTAAATGTTTTCACCCACCAAACCATAGCCACAAATTCACCTTTATAGATAATTTAGGATTAATAATTTTTTTATTTCTCATGGTGTGGGGAGATTATAATTTTCACAAGCCTATGGTTACACATGTAATTTCCGTGTATGATCATAACTATATATTTAATTTATCTTGAGTAAAGGGTGACATGAATTTCAATGCGAGGTAGGTGTGATTAGTCCCTGAATGGATTTTTGAGGTTGATTAAATTTAAATATGATAGATAAAAATGGAAGGGAATTGTTTTTAATATAGGAGAAATGATGAAACTCTATTTCATAAAATATATTAAAATTTTTATCACTTTTAATTTTGGCGTGTATTTTGATTTAGATGTTTTATGATTTCTCAAGAGTGAAATTTTAGGTTTGGGGGATTGATTAAACTCATAAATTAACATATATTTTCTTTAATTCAATGTTTTAATCCCAATGATTTCATATTTTAATGGTTATTGTCCCAATTTTAGATTTTAGTAATTGTAGTTGGAGTAGAAACTCAAGAGGGGTGGGGGGGAATTTAGTTCCAATAAAAATTTCTGTTAAAAATATTACTATTAAAATCCCCAATTTATAAAACAAGATAAACTGTAGTGAATTTGTAAAACTGTTAAAGTTCAATTAGGTTATCAAAGATTGATTAGGTCTCAGTTAATTTAAATAGAAGATTAAATTAGCCTTTTAATCTAATCTACCTATTTAAAATAGTTACAAACACTTTCTAGATTAACTATCAGAGTAACTTGAAAATAGTTTTGTATTTAAAAGTAATTAGCAGTGTAATATATAGTATACATCAAACTTAATCTAATAATTCACAGCAGATATAACCAAGAGGTCCAGTCTCAAGATGAGACTTAGTCCTCTCAAATTTATATATAAATTTGATCCACACACTGGATCGGGGTTAACAATAGTTTAAAAACTGTCCAGGTAGTCAGACCTCTACCATAGTTATTTGTGGGAAAAAAAATCAAAAACACAAAGGCTATCCAGGTCTCACTTGACCTCTACCGCTATCCACAGTGGGAAACACAAGAGATAAAACAGATGTGAGTGAGGATTTAGAAATCCTCCAGTTCAGCACAGGAGACAGTGTGTGTATAAAATATACAGAGTACACACATTTCTCGAAAAGTAAATAATTAATCACGTAGAGAGAGTAGATAAGATTTTATAATGATCTGGTATTAGCAGTGTAGCTCTGGACTCCTTGGATTCAGCATAAATGCGTCTGAGTCCTTCTCTGATTTTTCTGTTAAAAAACAGAGTGTCGTGGTTCAGCTTGGTGTTCTTCACAAGTGAATATGTTATTTACTTCATGTGTTCTTCAGTAGTGTCATATTTCATGTATGAGACAATTCTCTCTTTGAAGATCTTACAATCTCTTCTTCGTGGTCGTGCTCAAGATTGGTGTTCTATTCAGTACAGTGCACTCATGTTTCTTACTGGCATTCGTATGTTCCTCCCGTTCTCTACTACAACTCGATCTTCCTTATATTCCATGAGATCCAGCAATAGAATGATTTCCGTTTCATAGGTATGAGGTATGGTTTCCTGACAGGCCAACAACTATCATTAAATATCATTAATTTCATTAAAAACATCAAATATGACCGTTAGAAATATTTAAATAATATATACAAAAAGGTTAAGAAATGGTGTCATAGTAGTTATGAAAATGGTGTCTCCTTCATGGTATGTCTTTCACGGTATGTCCTTCAATATATTTCCTTCACGGTATGTACTTCACAGTGTGTCACTCATGGTGTCTTTCTCACGGTGTGTCACTGGTCACAGTGTCTGAGACTTGGGCTTCACAGTGTCTGCTTCAGTGTTTCTATTCACGGTGTCTGTTTCTTGCTCACAGTGTCTTATTTTCTGTGTCAAGATTCATGGTGTCTTGTACTTATAAAAATAACTATATTTAGACTTGAACAGTAATATGAAAAAAATGGATTGAGCTTAACCATTATAAATTATAAGATAACTTGAAACATAAATACACATGGGTAATAATATATGTGGGATTTGTGATCAGTAATAAGATTTGTGAATAGAAAAGGGATTTCTAAATATCAAGGAGACTTGTAAACAGTAAAAATATTTGTGATCATTAAAACATGATTAATACATGATGAGTCCAACAATATACCCCCTTTTGATGATCACAAATCATGCATAGGTAATGTAGAAGTGAGATGAAACAATAGAGAATATAACAGATAGAAAAAAATATTATAGAATAACACATAAATTTTTCTCCCCCTTTTGGGATTATCAAAAAGTAAACAGAATAGAGGGGAAATAGTGCATATTTCATTAAAAGTGTTTAGAATACAACATACAATAGAAATACAAAAAACAAAGACATCCCCATCAAAGAAGTGTAGGTACTGGTCTTGTTCATGTATTGGTCATCTCTTTGCCTTTATCAGTAGCAGAGGATGAAGGCATAGAAGTGGTAGACAAGGAAGGCAAAAGAAGACCTTCAAATATAGAGGGAGACAATGAGGGAGCAGTAGCAGATCCAGTCTGTGGTTGATCATGAATGACTAGCCTGATCTGAGAACGAGCTTGGATAACTGACATGGTAGTGGAGGCTAAGGCAGGTAGTCCAGGTCTGAGTGGAGTAGTTGCAGGAGCAACAACAGCCGTGCTTTGGACATGAAGGTAGGGATTTAGAAGATTGTTGAAATATGTAATAATTTCTCCTCCGTACTACATTGCCTTTTCAAAATCATCTTTATTCTCCATGAATTTTTCCAATAGTATGGTGAACTGAGTAAGCTTTTGAACTTGAGTTTTTAAAGATTGAGTCACATGATTTATCCTCAAATTTTCCATAAGATACTTAAAGTGATTTTTCATATCAGATTTGGAGAAAATATGGGTGATATAGAAATATATCTTCTTGGTGATCTCCTATTGATCATCATTGGAAATTTTAGAATGAATTCGAACCAGGTCAAGCACTTTATCACTATTCTTTGCATCTTCAAATAAAGGAGCCAAATCAAAACCACTGAAGGAATTATGAATTTCTTCCTTGATCCAAGATCTGAGTAGATAATCATCCAAAGAAGGAGTAGAGGATTGACCGGAGGGAGGATAATCCTGTACAACTATGGTTAGAGCATTGAGTTGTTTCAATACCTTTTGAAGACAACCAGTTTATTAATCTGTCTGCTTATTCATGTTCTCCACAAGTTCCCTCATGCGTTGCAACATCTTTGTGTACCTTTCACCAATCTTTTCATAAAAATATAAAAGATACAGATGCATTTTGGACACAATAACTCGAGAAATGTTAGAAACAGTAGGTTCAAGAGAAGCAGCAATATGTGCAGGAGTAGGATCAGGCTTTGATCTGGAGTGCAGTTCTTGCTGGAGGTTTTCAACCATTCCTTTCATAGTTTCAACATCATCACTAAGCAGATTATTTTCAACTCTTACTTCATGAATTTAATGGATCATCCTAGGTTGAATATACAGAATAATATTTTCGAAAATAATCGAGGAATCTTCCGGACTTAGTTGAGTCACAGGACGTTGTTGAGAGGACATAATTTTCTCAACTCCAGCAAAGATAGTCTCTCTGAAAACTTTCAAATCTTCTTTACTGAAAAACGATTGCTGATCATTTATGGGATTAGGTGAAGGTGGAGGTATAGGTGCTGGTTTTGGTTCTGGTTGAGGTTCATATTCAGTTTCAGGATCAGCTTCAGATTCAGTTTTTGGTTGAGGTTCAGGTTGTGTGACTAACTTCATTCGAACCAAGAAGAATGGTCAATCCCAGATGAAGTCACTTGTTGTAATTCACTCACATCATAGAAGCTATAGAATTCATATCGAGTATACATAGAGTATGACTTAGTTGGTGGAGATGCATCATAAGGCTCAGCTTCATCAATATCAATATTTTGAGGTTCCTCCCCCTCAAAATGTGCTTCCATTTTAGATTCTTGAGGCTCATGAACTGGGTTAAGATTCATAGGATCATCTCTAATCTCCTCATCCATTTCTTGCCTTGGTAATTGAAAGGAAATTTCCATCCTCTCTTCAGCAGAGGGTATGTACTCAGGAACAAATTGTACCACAGGAAGGTCTTCCAAAGTAACTTCTTGGATAATAGGGAGTTCATTTTGAGTTTCTTCTTGCACATGAGGGAGTTTTGATACTATAGGCTCTATCATGGCTTGATGATCTGATTCTGTTACTACATATTATCTTACAGCCTCAGGTTGTGATTCTTGGTCAACATTATCTCTTGTGGAAGGAGGTTCTTCTTCTTCAAACACAATTTAAGGAACAAAAATCCTTTCATTTTCAACAACAACTTCTTCCCTTGATACTTCAGAAGGAATAACAGTAGGGACATCAATCATTTCTTTCTCAAAAGGAGACGATTCCTTTTGAGGTACTTCAGCAACCTCTTCCTCTTCTTCTTCATCTTCTGAGTACTCAACCACTTCATCTGGTTCCAAACCAGGATCATTAATACCCTTTGTCCTTATTGGATAATCCACAGGACTATACTTCTCATACAACTTATCATTGTCTTTAACCCACTGCTTTTTCCAGGTATTCCAATTTATATTCATCCTTCTGATGGTAGGTTTGTATACAAAGAACTCAAAATCCATAAGAACTTATTCATTTGGTCCAACTAATTCTTTGGCAACTAGCATAGTGGAAATCATCCTTGAGTAAAACAAGGATGTAGACTTGGATGTGACCTTATCAATTCACACATTTGGTGAATAATATATTTGCACATATTTATCTTATGGACATTCTTCATCATATGAATCATAAAGACATCTTGATACTTTAAGTCAGCAAAGTCTCATATCCTTGGACTGATTAAATTTTGAAAAAACATGAACATCAGCCGAGTCTCACCATCCTGTTCTGCTGCTATGTCCCTTATCTTGGTACCATTTCCAGTTAAGATTTCTAGAGCATTCTCTAGGTCAAATATTTCAGATATAGGAGGAGGGTCTCTCTGGTAATCATCACAAATTCCTTTATGTGGAATCATTAGGCATGTAGCCCATAACCTCGAAGAGAATAAGCATTTTTTCCATTGATCCATCTTGTTACCATATTTCTTACTCTAGCCTAAAAATAAAACTTTACATACTGATAGAACTGAGATACCAACCTTCGGTAAATAGGTCTATATTTTCTTGAGAACAATTTGATCCATCCTTGTTATCTTAATACTTTTAGGACCAATGACTTGCTTGATAAAATCCACTCAGGGCAGAATTCCTTCTCAGGTACAATAGTACGGATTACTAGGTTTTGATTTAGGGGTCCTTTAGGTGCAAGCTTCGGTGCTATCTTATTCTTCTTTGAGATTTGCTTCTCAGGGTAGATGAAGGCGAACACATCATCTTTGTAATTCACTAATGTTTTGGGCAGGAGAGAATAAGAGAAGGTTTGCAAGGTGGAGAGGGTTCGAGAGAAGGTACAAGTGAAGAATCGGGTGAAACCCTTATGTTTTATCATTTGGGAATGTCAAAAGTCATAAAAATAAAAACATGGGAAAGGAAATAGCTGTGAAATAAAAATTACCATGATACAAGTTAAGATAAATGCATAAATAATTTTCATGGTGAGACCGTGAGTTGTTGTTACGATGCGATGGAAAAAAGCTTGTCATGGTGAGAGAGTCAATGTCGTCAAGGTGAGACAGTGAATGGTCTGCTCAGTCACGGTGAGACAGTGAGTGAACTGTTCTGTCACGGTGAGACAGTGACAGACCGTGAGCACTAAGTGTTAATTGTGAGACTGTATGCATGAGACAGTAACCAAGAAATAGTGAGCATGAAATAGTAAAGTTATTTAGCAAAATTTTAAATAGTAAGGCCAATAAGATATCTATTTCTGATTGATCATGCCAAGATCATGTATGATGTAATCTAATATCATAGAATTTAATGGTTTAGTGAATATATCAGCATGTTGATATTAAGTACCAATGAATTCCAAAGTGATATCTCATTATTGATAATGATACCTCAAAAAGTGATGTCTTACATCAATATGTTTTGTCCTAGAATGTAAAACAAGATTTTTTTGAAACATTAATAGCACTTGTGTTGTCACAATATTTTGGTACATATCTGAATTGATATCCATAGTCTAGTAAAGTGTGTTTCATCCACAAAATTTGTGGACAACAACTTCCTGCAGCTATGTATTCAGCTTTTGCAGTAGATAATGCAACATAATTTTGTTTCTTACTACACCATGATACAAGTGACTTGCCTAAAAGGTGACATGTTCCAGAGGTGATTTTTCAATGTAACTTACAACCAGCAAAATCAGCATCAGAATAACTAATTAGTTCAAATGATTTTCCTTTTGGATAGAACAGTCCTAGATTGGGTGTATGGTTGAGGTATTTGAAAATTATTTTTAGAGCATTCAAATGTGATTCTATAGGGTTGGCTTGAAATCGAGCACACATATACACACTAAAAATAATGTCAGGGCGACTAGCAGTTAAGTAGAGTAGACTTCCAATCATTCCTCTATAAGTGGTTTGATCAACTGATTTACCATCTTCATCAAGATCCATCTTACAGGTGGTACTCATGGGAGTGTCACTACTTTTAGTTCTATCCAATCCAAAACGTTTTAAAATATCTCTAGTTTAATTACATTGAGTCAAAACAATTCCATCATTATTTTGAAAGATTTGAAATCCAAGAAAGAATTTTAGTTCACCCATTAAACTCATTTAAAATTCATTTTGCATCATTTTAGAAAAATCAGTACATAATGAAGTTTTTGAAGATCCAAAAATAATATCATCTACATAGATTTGAACAACTAAAAAATCATTAGAAATTATTTTTATAAAAATAGTAGGATCAACTATTGCTATTGTAAAACCATTAGAAATTATAAAAGTACATAATCTGTCATACCAAGCTCTTGTAGCTTGCTTTAAACCATATAAAGATTTTTATAATTTGAAAATATGATTTGGAAATTGAGGGTTTATAAATCCAGGGGGTTGTTCAACAAAAACATCATCACCTATATATCAATTTAAGAATTCACTCTTGACATCCATTTGATATAGTTTGAAATTAATATGTGAAGCATAAGCAAGTAGAATTCTAATGGATTCAAGTCTTGCTACTGGAGAAAAAGTCTCCTCATAGTCAATTCCATCTTCTTGACTATAGCCTTGTGCAACTAATCTAGCCTTCTTTCTAACTATATTTCTAGCTTCATCTACTTTATTTCTAAACACACATTTACTGCCCTGGTAAAAGTTTCCTTAGGTCTTTCCATTAATTCACAGACTTTGTGTCTTTCAAATTGATTAAGTTCTTCTGGCATAGCCATTACCGAAAATTCTTCATTGATCGAATCATCAATGTTTTTAGTTTTAAGCTGTGACAAGAAGGCTTGATATTCAACCTGATTTCTAAGAGAATCCCTAGTCTGTGTCCCTCTATCTAGATTACCAACAATAGCATATAAAGGACGATTCTTTAAAATTCTAGTTGATCTAGTAAAGGTAGGACTACAAATTTCAGGTTCTTCTCTAGGTTCGTTTTAATTAGGAGGAGATTCTGAAATATTTCCAAAACTGGTTGTTCTTACAACAGGTTTATTGATCTTATCATTAAGGTTCAGAATAGACAAATCTTCTTCAAGATTTTCAAGAGAAGGCTTAGGTTCATGTGGACCAGTTTCATCAAATTTGATGTGAACAAATTCTTCCACACACTTCGTTCTTTTATTAAAAACTATATAGGTTTTGCTAGTTATAGAATATCCTAAAAAGATTCCTTCATCACTTTTGGATTCAAAATTTTCAAGATAATCCTTGTTATTTAGAATAAAGACTTTGCAACCAAAGACTCTAAAGTAATTGAATTTAGGTTTCCTATTGTTCCACAACTCATAAGGGGTCTTCTTGAGAACTGGTCTTATCAAGACTCTATTGATAATATAACAAGCTGTATTTACAGATTCAACCCAAAAATAAATAGGTAGGTCATACTCATTGAGCATAGTCCTTGCAATTTCTTGTAGGGTTCTATTTCTTCTTTATACTACACCATTTTGCTGAGGTGTCCTAGGGGTAGAAAAGTTATGACAATAGCCATTGTGTGAGTAATAAGATTCAAACTCTTGATTCTCAAACTCATGGACCTGATCACTTCTCAAGGTCATAATCTTAAGTCCACTATGATTCTCTACATACTTGGAGTATTTAATAAAGTATGAACAAGCTTCACTTTTGTGAGCTAAGAAGTATACCCAAGTATATGTAGAAAAGTCATCTTCTAAGACATAGACATAGTGCTTCCCATTTAAACTAGAAACACTAGAAGGTCCAAACAATTCCATGTAAACCAACTCGAGAGGTTGAGAAGTTGAAACTTCTTTATTTTATTTAAAAGAAACTTTATGTTGCTTTCCCTTTTGACAGGGATTACAAACTTTGTCATTTGGAAACTCTAGTTTGGGTATGTATCTAACTATGTTTTTCCTAGTCGATTTTCTAAGTGAATGTATATTAAAGTGTCCAAATATTCTACTCCAAAGCCATGATTCTTTATGAAAATATTTTAAACGGGTAATATTTGCTTTAGCTAAATAATTTAAATCAATTACATATACATTTTCATTTCTCAAAGAAGAAAATACTAAAACATTTTTAGAATTAAAAACATTAGATGAATAATTTTCTAACTTACCATTAAATTTATCATCACATAATTGATAAATAATTTTCATGTTGTATTTCAATCCATCAACAAATAAAACTTTAGAAATTAAAACAGAGTTAGTGTTACCAATTTGGCCTAGGCTAATGATCTTTCCTTTAGAATTATCACCAAAGGTGTCATAGCCTCCATCAACCTTTATTAATCTTTTAAAGCATGAGTAATCTCCAGACATGTACCTTGAACATCCACTGTCCAAGTACCATGTTTTACTACAGGAACTCTTTAAGCAGGTCTTCTACAAAACAGGTTTAGATAGAGAATGATTTTGGTACCCAGATTTTCTTAGGTCTAGACAGGTTAGCAATCAAAGATTTAGGTATCCAAATATATCTTACGGGTCTCATATAATAATGGATTCAACATATTTTGACAATTAATATCTATTTGATCTGTACCTTTGTGAGGAACTAGTTGAGATATATGAAGTTTTAGAACTTGAAATAGTAGAATTTTGTCCAGAATTAGGAATAAATCTATTTTTGGTAAACTGTCTTTGTCTAGGTTGGTATCCTTAACTGGTAGTATACTTTAGTGCCACATGTTTACCTAGAATTTGAGTTTGAGTGTTCTTTCCATTTGTGAACTTTCCTAATTCCTTTCCCAGTTTCTCATTAGACATTTTCCGTTCAATATTTTCTTTTAAAAATTGAGCATTCTTTTCCTTTTCAATCTCAAGGGCAAATTTAATAGTCCTAGATAAAGCATGCTATTTCCTTAATGTTTTGTACATGTCATTAAGTTCATTACATGTTTCTTCTAGTATATTACAATATTCAAAAAGTTCCTCACTAGACAAGTTTTCGAGTTCAGAATCAGATTCAGCTCCAGAATAATAATAATTAGGGGAAATAGGTACCTTTGAAGTATTGGTCATGAAACACATGTTGGAACGATCCTTTTTAGAATCAGAAACTCCATATTCACTTGTCCTTTCTTCTGAAGCAGTTCAACTTACTTTCATTGCTTTCCTATACTTACTTTCCTTATAGTCATGTTTCTTCTTGAACTGTAGTTTTGGAAAGTCAGCTTTTATGTGACATTTTCTTTTATATTCATAGCGAACAACTTCCCGACTCTTATCATCTTTCTTCCAATCCTTCTTCCAATGACCATTGTTAACATATTTATCTTTGTAGTTTTATTTTTGGAAGAATTTATTCTTCCCATATAATTTCTTAAATCTTATGGCTATTTGAGCCATCTCAGCATCACTATTAGAAGCAGTCTTATCACTAATCGAGATTTCAGTAGGTATATGAATTTCATTTTTGTCCTTGCTCTTTGAATTAGTAGACTTAAATGCCTCTGACTTCCTTTTAGGTTAATCATATTCTTCCTTATTCACCTTGAGTTCTTCCTAATACATCATAAGATTACCAATTAGCACTTTGATAGGCAGAGCACCAATGTCACATGAGTCTCTTATTGAAATAGATGTGCCTCTCCATCGGTCTGACTGACATCTCAATATTCTCATAATTTGTTCCTTTGCTGGAACAACTTTTCCAAGGGATCTCATAGTGTTGAAAATCTCATTGAACCTAAGATACATGTCATATATAGGTTCATCAGTCTTCATTTTAATATTATCATATTTAATAGTATAATTGTTCAATCTCATTTCTTTAACATTGGTTGTTCGTTTATGAGAAACACCAAAAGTATCCCATATTTCTAAAGTAGTTTTGAAAGTAGATATTCTGTTGAACTCTTCATCACTTAAAGCACAATACATGGCATTCATTTCTTTACATTTATTATTGTAAGCTACTTTAGTAGGTTCATCCCAAGTAGTTCTTTCAGTTTCTGGAATCTTATATTGAGTTTCTGTAACAGTACTGATATCAAATTCCATCATCTCTAAATGAATTTTCATTTTAAGCTTCCACCGGGCATATTTTGTACCATTAAAGAAAGGCGGCATGTTGGTAGCAGCACCTTATAGTCTATTTTCAATAGCTATATTTTAGAAAATATATTTAAAGAGAAAAAATTTATAACTAACTGAAATTTAAGATCTTTAAGGATGAAAGTAAAATCATATTTGAAAGAAAAAAATAGAAGGTTTTTAAATCCTTTAACAGAAACAATCCTTTGATACCAAATGTTGGTTGGAGTGGACACTCAAGAGGTGGGGGGTGGTGAATTGAGTTCCAATAAAAATTTCTGTTAAAAATATTTCTATTAATATCACTAATTTATAAAACAAGTTACACTGTAGTGAATTTGTAAAGCTGTTAAAGTTCAATTAGGTTCTCAAAGATTGAATAGGTCTCTGTTAATTTAATCATAAGATTAAATTAGCTTTTGAAACTAATCTAATGATTTAAAATAGTTAAAACACTTGCTAGATTAACTATCAAAGTAACTTCAAAATAGTTTTGTATTTCAAATTAATTAGCGGCGGAATATATAGTATACTTTAAACATAATCTATGAATGCACAAAAGATATAACCAAGAGGTTTAGTCTCATGCCGAGACTTAGTCCTCCCAAATTTATATATAAATTTGATCCACACCCTGGATCGGGCATAAAAATAGTTTAAGAACTGTACAGGTACTCAGACCACTACCACAGTTATTCGTGGGAAAACAACTCAACAACACATAGGCTTTCCAGGTCTCACTTGACCTCTACCACTATCCATAGTGGGAAACACAAGAAATAAAATAGATGTGAGTGAGGATTTAGAAATCCTCCAGTTCAGCACATGAGACAATGTGTGTGTAAAATATACAGAGTACACACACTGCTCGAAAAGTAAATAATGAATCACTTAGAGTGAGTAGATAAGAGTTTAAAATGCTCTAGTGATTAGTAGTGCAACTCTGGACTCCTTGGATTCAGCAGAAATGTGTCTGAGTCCTTAGTTGGTTTTTCTGTTAAAAAACAGAGTGTCATGGTTTAGCTTGGTGTTCTTCACAAGTGAAGATGTTCTGTACTTCGTGTGTTCTTCAGTAGTGTTAGATTGCATGTTTGAGACAATTCTCTCTTTAATGATCTTGTAGTCTCTTATTCATGGTCGTTCTCAAGATTGGTGTTCTGTTCAGTATAGTGAACTCGTGTTTCTTGCTCGTGTGCGTATGTTCTTCCCTTTCTATACTGCAGCTCAATCTTCCTTATATTCCATGATCTCCAGCAATAGAATGATTTCATTTTTAGAGGTACGATATATGGTTTCCTGATAGGCCAACAACTATCATTAAATATCATTAATTTCATTGAAAACATCAAATATGACCATTAGCAATATTAAAATAATATTGACAAAATGTTTAAGAAATGGTGTCATAGTAGTTATGAAAACGATGTCTCATTCACGGTATGTCCTTCATGGTATGTCCATCACGGCATGTCCTTCACGGTGTGCCGCACACTGTGTCTTTCTCACGGTGTTTCATTGGTCACGGTGTCTGAGACTTGGGTTTGACAGTGTCTGCTTCAGTGTTTCTATTCACGGTGTCTATTTCTTGCTCATAGTGTCTGACTTACTGTGTCAAGCTTCACCGTTTCATATACTTAGAAAAATTAATATATTTTGACTTAGATAGTAATATGTATAAAATGGATTGAGCTTAACCATTATAAAGTATAAGATAACTTGAAACATAAATACACACGAGTAATAAGACATTTGAGATTTGTGAGCAGTAATAAGATTTGGGAATAGTAATGAGATTTTTAAATATCAAGGAGATTTGTAAAAAATAAGGAGAATTGTGATCACTAAAACATGATTAATACATGGGGAGTCCAAAAAATAATAATTTGATCTTAATTATGAAAATAAAACAGTTTTGGAATTTAATTTTTTATATCAGAATATTCTTTCAATCATAACTTATTATACACTAATCTAAATCATGGAATTATTATTTTTGGCTCAAAAACTATGATCCAAATTTCATCAAACTATACCAAAATCCCAATAAAACGTTTTGAGATCCAAAATAAGATCACAAGTCAAGACATTATGTTTGTTCCCAGATTGAATGAATTTTTAATATGGGACCATTTCTCATATATGGGTAGCCTAAATGAGTATGAAATTTATAAAGAAGAGCTTGTGATCCTACCCCCTAAATGTGAGATCGGGTTTGGGATAGAGTTATAGTTGGTTTTCACCATAATATAAATTTTACTATATTGGATAGTGAAATTGTGTTTTTAATGCTATGGATTCATATTGTCGATCTTCTATAGAGATAATTTATTTAGCCTAGTGTGATGCCCTCAGAAGCTGCATTTTTATTCCAGAATAAAGAGGATTGATGTCTATGACTATGTATCAGTTATCATCAATTGAATCACGTGAAAATGAATAATAATTACAATATTATGTGAATTGATAGTGGATTATATAACCTAAAGGAAGCTAGATAGTTCTCAAAGATTTACCTATGATTAAGATATTGTAAGATGTGAGTAAAGGATGAGAAAATTTCAAAGAATACCTTTTGATGTTCTTACTGGAATTATGAATTTATTGTGATGTTGTTCAGTGTCACGAACTCCCTTATCTTGTTTATGTTTATAAAACCCTGATATTTTATGATATTGTTCTCTATAAATAAATTTTATTTCTTTGATAGTGTACATTATATGCCACAATGAGTTTAAATGAACTATGTGACACTATTGAATTAATATTATTTAATGTGATAACTATTACCTTGTCGTTGGATTTTTGGGTATTAATAATGCTTACTAAACAATGAAAAAATAATTTTTCAACATAATTAAATTAATTCATTGGTTATAAAAAATTTATAAATGAAAATAAAAGTTTTCGAAGGTAAATAGAGATTTTTTTCCAGGAAAAATAATATGTCTGCCTAGTTATTATAAAGTGAATTTCTACCACAGTTCAAAATATTATTTTATAAAAGGTTATTATTTTTTAAATCATTATATAAAGATTATCTTAGTGTAAAATTTAGTAATTTTATGAAACAATTTATTTTATAATGAATAGTGAAAATACTGATTTTTTACTCAAAACTGTATTTTCTGTTCAAATATTTGCAAAGATTTATTTTTGTTCTAAAATGGGTTTTTTAGGGAAGACCTATTTTCTTCACATTTTATTGGTTTTATTTAAAATTAAATTCTTCCAATTATATGGAATTATTATGATAACATGGATTATATATTTGGAATCATAGTAATTAATCTAATTTAATATGTTCAAATTATTTTATTTTTCATTATGAATAATAAACATAATAAATATTTTCACCTCAGTAAGGGTGAAATAGATAAAATTGGATTAATGATTTTTGATAAGGATTTAAATATTCTATATAACTTTGCTTTATCCTCTTAGATGAGTGGAGTTCAACCATTATCATACATGTCTCAAAATTATGGCCACTTGGTTCCATTTTTCTTTGATTATGTCTTTCATATTATTTTAAGAGAAGAATAAATTCAAAATAACACTCTATTGACTTTAATGTCTCTAATTTTTTCATAAGGATAAAAAGAATTTATGTTCATTTATAAATATTTATTTAAAAAATAAATAATGTTTTTATCATGCTAATTTATTTCAATTTCTAGTGATTGGGTAATTACTTTAAATTATTTTAGAACACCGACACAATATTTTTTCAACTAATAAAAAAAATAAAATAACTGATATTAAAAATATTAAAACTAATACAATTTGAGTTAATTATTATTTTCCTTTAATGTTTAGTTAAATATAATTTAATAATTATGTTTTAAAATTTTATATTTGAATTCTACTAATATTGTAATGACATTGATGTCAAATAAAATTAATATTAAAAAACATGACCATAATGATATTTTATAATAATCAATATTTTATTAAAATATTTAAAATTAGAAATATCTTATATTAATCCATGGGAATGGTGTATAGATTAAAATATTATCCATGTTCTATTTGTAATGTCCTGATTCAGGTAGCACATAATGGTGCTCTAGCTGGTTGTTTACGTGACCTCAGGTGTGCCTACCCGTATGTCAGTTTTTGCCGACTAGTAGCGAGGGTCGAATATGTAATGTGGGGAGACTATACCCTCTTTAACAAATAATCAAAAAATGGGAATAAATTATCAAGAAAAAAATGATAATAAGAAATAACTAAAATTAATACCATAACAACAAATACTAACATCACTTGATAATCCCATAATAGAAAAACAATATCCAAAACCAACGTAGTAAACATGTAATGTCATATCAATGTCAAGTGTCAAATGGAAACCAAAATAATGAAATTGAAAACTCCCAAGATGGAACTGACATAATGTCTTATTCCGTCATTAATGGTCTATCATGAATCCGAACTCATCTATCTATCATATAGCTCTTTCCTTTATCCCATCTTGCAAACAGGAAGTCTATTCAGGTACTGATTAGGAAGCATGCGTATGGTATGAGTTTATCTCATTAAGAAAACACCAACTACATTTAAATAAATATATTGTCAATTAATGTGTATGTAGTTTTATAAATAATAAAGTTCAAATGATAAAGTAATTTTTTCACATTATATCATTCTTTAATTAACCGTATAGGTCACCGAGTTCATGGTGACACCCAAACCAAAAGTAAATACTTTGGACCATTCATGAGTCTTTACCATCCACCAAAGGTATATCACATGTCATTATATCATGGGGTTTCATTAATAATTTAATTACGAATTCACATTTATACAATGGAGGCCTAGAGTAGCAGTCTGGAACTCCATGGGTGTTTGGTGCAGTTTTCAGTGTCCCAAAGCTCTATGATTACATGGAATACATATATATATTGCGTAACTAAAATAATAGTCTAGATACCCATAGGTATTTGGTACAGTAGTACCTATCCCACAACTCAGTAAAAAATATCACATCTCATGGTTCTATATTCACAACCCATTATCAACAATTTCCAAAATCTATTATTTGACCAATTTGTTAATATCATTTATTTACCAAATTTAAAATTCCATTTAAAACCCATTCATAATTCATAATTCTTCATTTCAATTATATCAGCATACCCCATGTGTTTCCATCGAGTCCGGCCTCAAAATCATCATGAAATCCAATGGGTTTTGTGAAGGGTTTCACAATATCAAGAAAATAAATGAATTAAATCAAATTAAAATTAAATTTCCCTATGTGGAAATTTAAATTACACTGTTATATACAAAAAATTAATCAGGACTATGTGAATTGACAGTTATACCACCTTTTTTATGATTGTTGATAAACACTCACCAACTTGTAATCCACAATTTGATGTTGAATGATCAATTTCAAAATGAAAAAATAGATATAGGATCAAAACCTTGGACCTAGATCCAATGAAACACGACAATCAAAACCTTGATCAAAACCATCTCTATTAGAGGAAAAATAATCCCTCTTCATCATGAAAGTGAGAATGGAGAGAGATGAATCCAATGAGAAGAGATTATATAGCAGAAGAGATGATGAATCCCTTCATGGAATATTTTATTCATAATAGAAGGGATTTAAGGAACCTTGGAATCCTCTTAAGAGATTCTATAATAGAAGTATATTTATTAGGGTCAAGACGAGTTGATTTGTGGTAAAAACCATGAGGTTCATGAATTTTAATAATTTTTTTTGGTGGGATTACAACTCATGTTTAGGGTTTCTTGGGTAGAGGCACATGTTTTTCCAAACTATAAACCTTAAATGCGAACCTCTACATAGATGATAGACATTATTTTATAAGGATCACATAGTTCACAAATTTGTGTGCCAACATTAAAAATTCTCTCTATTTTAGGGTGCATGGTTTGGGGAGTGATGTCGCATGGTTTGGCCAAACTGTGCTCCAAAACTGGACCACCTCTTATGCCTCCAAAATGGTGTGCATTATTTCATAGGGAAAAGCAAATGGTTTTCCCAAACGATGATCAAACCATGAATAACCTCATGGGATTTTAAATTTCTATAATTTCACATGAAAGAACCCCAAATAGAATCCCAAAAAATGAATAACCAAAATAACGTTAAAAGAGTACTTGGAAGTGAGTACAAGGAATCTCCAGAAAGGTTGAGATCTTAAAATCTCCCCACATTACAATAGATCATCCTCATTATCTACTCCAAAGAATATTTAATATTCGGAGGTAAAATGGTCAATCCACTAAGACTACATATCTACTTACCTATATCATTTTCCTCCCAAACATGACTATGTTGACACAATACTCAAACTATCAACACATTCTTTCTGAGCAACAATTTCTCACTGTTATCCATAATAGGAATTAGATGCTCCTCAAAGGATTCACTAACCTCAAGACCAATATCATCAATTTTGATAACATGAGAAGGGTTGGGGTGATACTACCTAATCCGTGACACATGAAAAAAATCATGCATCGCACTATACCTTTGTGGAAGTTCCAATAGGTATGCCAGTAGTTCGATTCTCTTCACAATCTCAAAAGGTTCAAAAAACCTAGGCACCAAATTCCCCTACCTCAAAATCCTACAGTGACCAATTTAGGTGACACCCTATGAAAATAAATGATCACCCATGTAAAAATAAAGAGGTCTACAATGTCGACCAACATAAAAATTCTACCTACACTAAGACATAACCATATGTTTCTGAATCAACTGGACCTAATCCATTGTATATGGTACTAGAATCGATCCCAAAAATTCTGACTTTCCTTCCTCCACCTAGTATAGAGGTGATATACATGGCCTACTATAAAGTACCTTATGTGGTTCCATCTAAATAGTCACCAAATAACTGTTGTTATAGGAAAACTCAATGAGCTCTTAGTGCTTCTCACAAGACTCACTAAATTCTAGAATGCATGCCCATAGAATATCCTCTAATACCTTTATAGTACGTTATAACAGCCCATCTTTATATGGGTGGAAATACAAACTTAAAATACCTTGGTACCAAATGATATCTATAATACCTACCAAAAATGTTAAGTAAAGAAAGGATCATGGTCTAAATCATACTTTGTTTTACCCCATGTAATTGGACTATGTATTGAACATACATATCCCCAAACAGATGGACTATGTAATTCTCCCAGATAGGCAAGAAATGGGATACTTTTGTTAATTGGTCCAAAAACACCCAAATAATGTCATTATTCTAAGAAGTTTTCATAAGACCCACCATGATGTCCATGGTAACAACATACCACTTCTATTATAGAATAATAAATGACTATAAAAAACCACCAGATCATTAATGTTCTTACTTCAATTGCTGATAGGTGAAACGCCATGTCACGAACCCTACAATCTACCTATTTTAGACCAACCACCAATACCATTGATATAGGTCACGATATATTTTGGTCAAACCAAGATGCACTTCACACAATAAAAAATGAAACTCACTCGTTAGATCCTCTCATAGAAATGTAGGTACAGTAACATGATTGCCAAAATCGATGATCCCATCCTCATATATTGTTCATTTTGAGTGTGTATCCCCATGTTCAAGGATTTACCTCAAGAATAAACTCTTTGTATCATTATACTACCTCTCCCTGATCCCACTCAAAAGTGTGGACTCTATTGATATTGATAATAGGGAAATATTCTCCCAGGCGTCTTGAAGTACACTATGCATCTTAATAAACAAGGTTATAATCTTCCACTCAAAATTGGAGTCTTTAACTTCTTAATTCCGTTTTTTCTTAATTAACATGTTAGAAACACTATTTCCCTTCCATTTTATACATGATATCTCAAAATCAAATGAATGATTATACTAAACCCACCCCCAATGTATAAGATTCAAATCCCAATGTGAGAAGATATAATTTAATCTCTTTTGATCGATATACATAGTAAAATTCTCTCCCAACATGTAATCCTATTAACAATTTAAGGCATAAACCCCTTTTGTGAACTCCAGATCTTCCAGAGGACAATTCCATTCATGTGACCTCAAATTTCATGAACCATATGCCACAAATCTATCACCCTATATAAAAAATACTCCAAATTCTATCCAAGATGTTTCAAAAAACATGTTTTACTTTTCACCCATCTCGAGTAGGATAAAAATCGGCGAGGTAGTCAAATTCTTGTTTATCTCCTGGAAAGAATCCTTAGATACTCTATAACATTCAAACATGATGGCCTTTTAGGTCAAGATTGAAATTGGTGCTGCCAAATTTGAAAAGTCTTTGATGGACCTTTGATAATAACACTATAACCCCAGAAATATTTACATATGTATTTTTTTTGGGATACTCCCAAGAATCTAATGCCTAAACATTCTCTAGGTCCACAGAAATACCTTCCTTATAGATTATTTAACTTAAAAAATATAACCATTCAATGAAGAATTGACGCATAGATAGCTTGGAATATATCCTATTCTATCTTAGAGTACTTAATAATATGTCAAGATGATGGGAATGATCTTTACGTGTCTTGGATTGCACCAAGATGTCATCCAAAAAATAAAAATAAAAAATGATACAAATATTGAGGAAATATTTGTAATATCAAGGCCATAAACACAACCGGAGTGTTTTTCAGCCTAAATTACATCACAAAGAACTCTTATAGGATATAACTACTTGTGAAAAAAGTATGAGGTATATTAGAAGTTCTGAATATCAAATAATGATACACCAATTACAAGTAAATCTAGGAGAATATACAATATCCTCTCAAAATTTCAAAGATATCATCGATACATGGAAGATAAAACTTTTTCATTGCTATCATCTTATTCAAAGCTTGATAATAAGAGCATAAATGTAGAGTCCCATCAAAATTATTTGAAAACAAATCTAGAGAACCTCAAGGTGGCGTACTCGGATAGATAAATCACTTATCCATCAAATCTTCAAACTGAGTCTTATGTTTTGGGAGATATTTTGATGTTATCTTCTACTGTGGAATAGAAACTGGTTCTTCTTCGAGAATGAGTTCAGTTGTATACTCAACATTACTCTTTGGTGGAATCCTTGAGAATTCTTTAGGAAACACATCATAAAACTAACCCACTATGGGTGATAAAACATCATCATTCACACCCCCATCATCTATAAAAGGACATAACACCCGAGTGGTGAGCTTCCCCCAGTTGCTAATGAATTGGACCTATAAGGACTATCTAGATATCCCACTCTCCACGATGTGTATAGTTATAACCCTCGATAGATGTAAAGGTTACTATCCTTTGGTAACAATCTATGTGGGATCAGTATGATACCAACCAATCCAATCCCAAAATCATGTCAAAAACCAACATATAATGTATGCAGAGATCCCAGAGAAAATGATATTACCCAACCTCAAGAGAACACCCCTCCCATAAACAAATGACCTCAAATGAATTCCCAATGGTGTGTCAATCATCATAAAACCACTCACAAACACCACCATTAGTCTCAAACCATTCTCATGTTCAGTAGATGTAAAAGAATGAGAGGACCCTATATCAAATAAGGAAATTGAAAGCATAAAATATACATTAATTGTACATCAAACAATTGATGTCCCTGCCTCGCTATGAACAAGTGAAGGATGAACTGAATGCATCTGTCCCTTCCCTCTTCCATGTGCTACAATTTAATACCCTGAGCTACACCACTCTATTATTATATTCACTCTTTCTCGAAAGTACCAAATACCCTAACTTGACTGCCATAACAAGAATAAATCCATATTCCTGACTGATATAGGGTAGAAAACCCCCTTTCATCACTCTGATTCAGATTGGTTCCTCCACCACTACCCATCGGTCAAGGGTTTCTACAATACCTCTGTATGTAAATCATCCTGCCATAGGCATGACACTCTACTATAGGTCATGGGAACTGGTTAAAAATTTAACCTAGCCTACCACACTGGTGGTAGTATATTTGGTTAATAATACAAGTAACTTATCCTTTCCCCCAGACACTCAGTTTTCTATCTCCTTGGTTTAAGTTATCATACCAACACTTCATAATCTCAGAATACATACGTCTTATTCATCTAGTAGAAACCACCCCTATTCCACTAGAAGAATCCTTCAGGTTCCCCTTAGAAGTGAAGGTTTGATTCAAAACTTCAAAAAACTTTTCTATCCAAAATATGTTAATGTTGGAATTTGTGTCACATTTAATCCCATATCAAAAAAATTTCTCTATATTTGTCTCATTTCCTTCCAATGTTAGAATAAATCACTACAAATTAGTGAAGATACCATCATAGTCAATCACAAATATACTCCCCTAGATCAACCACATGAAATTTTCCTCCACCTATTTCCTTAGAATCTCATCATAATAGTTTTCTATAAATTTATACTAAAATTATTTCTATACAATATTCTCCATATACCCATCTCGAGTCTAAATATCCCACCAGTGATTCAATTTTCCACAAAATATATAAGCCACCAGCTTGAACATATTCTTAGTAGAAGTCTCTAAATTGTCGAGGATCATTTTAATAGACTCAATCTACAACTCAACCTCCTTAGGTCAACCTTATCATGTAAAGTCCATAGGGTTTTTCAAAAATAAATCTTATGTCATGTTAGATATATTTTTCATAACCCACTCTAAGTCTCAATACATTAACAACATAAAGCAAGGAATGTTCTCAAGGAACATCTCTACAACACATTCACCCCCAAATATCAGGGACTTATGTTCCAATGTTGGAGGATCATTTCTATCCATATCCTCTGGTCTTCCTATAAAAAAGGTAATCATAGAAGAATGTCTCTATAATTAAAAAAACATATAGTAGGACACATAACACATCATTATCACATTTAAAAAAGAGGGATTCACATAAAGTTATAATAATTCATCCCCCAAACCCTATCACACTATCAAAACTAACGCACTATCACTACACTCAACCATCCCTCCTTTGGTGATGGAAAACATAGAGTAAACCAGTTCAATATTTCAAAGTTTCCCATTAGAAACCAATTTATCCATTTCAATTTCCACATTTAGAATCATTTACAATTTTATTTTTTTATTAGGAACCTTTTTATATTAAATTACAGAAATGGAGAAAAGAATTTAATTTATGTATATCACCCAAAAATTAATTTTTTTGTGTGCATAAAATGATTCATTCCACATAAAATTCAATGTTCCTAGAATAATGTATGTATAATAAATTTTTATTCCATACTTGGCCTCAAGGAAAAATATCACAAAATGATAACATCACAGAATAAGTACATCAATCAATGTTAAATAACAATCAAATTTAAAAACAAACATCATGAAGAAAAATCCCACCCTAGGTACTTGGGGTTTCCACCCACATAGGTTAGATACTCCCATGTACAAGCTCATAAACAAGGTCCAAATCATCATAGTCTCTTTTATACCATTCCCAAATAGTAATAAAACTAAAAATAAATGAAAAAAAATATTTGATGCCACTTTGTAACATCCTAGAGAGGGTGCCACATGCCAGTCCCTCAAGCCGTTAAGTTATGTGAACTCTGGCTGCCCGTATGTCAGAGGCTGCCAACTAGCTGTTATTATATAATATGAAATGTAAGGAGACAATAACCTCTTTATCAAAGTATAAAAAAATTGAAATAAATTACTCATATCCAAATTATAAAAATTAATAACAAAAAATTATACCATAACAATAAGGGCCAACATTACATGATAATCTGAAAATAGGAAAACAATATCCAAAACCACAATAATAAATATTTCATGGTATACAAGTGTTAAGTGTCAAATGAAAAAAATAAAGTCATTTAAAAATACCAATATAGTCCCAAAATTATGTCTGGTTCCATCATCCATGATCTATCCCAAATCATAACTCATCCAACTATCATAGTGCTCTTACCCGTATCATATTCTACAGACATGAAGTCTATTCAGGTACCAATCAGAAAAATTGGGTAGGGTATTAATATAACTTAGTAGGCCACCACTACAAAAATCAAAATAAATATTCATTCTATAATAGTTAAATTTTTTTATAGAGAATAAAGTAAAAATGATAATGTAAATATTTTTCCCATTAAATTGTTATTTAATTTACCACATTGGTCCATAGGTTCATGGTGACACCTGAACCAACAAAACATAATTTGGCCCATGTTGGAGTCTGAACCGTCCACCAAATAGCTATCACATTTCCTTATTTCATGGGTTTTAATTAATCATTTAATTCCAATTTCACATTCATTCAATGGGGGCCTAGAGTCACAATGTGTCACCCTATGGGTATTTAGAGAAATAGTCCCTATCCCACAACCCTGTAATCACACTCAATACATATATATCTTTGGCACCTATAGTGGTAGTTTTTAATAATTTGGGTATTTGGTGTAATAGTGTGTATCCCACAAATCATTAAAAAATATCACATCTCACAATTCCACATTCACAACCCATTATCAAACATTTCCACAATCCATTATTTATACAATTTTATATTTTCATTTATCAACCATAATCACAATACCATTTATCAACCATGATTAATTCATAATTCAACGTTTCAATTATCTTAGTACACCATAAGATTTTTCATCGGGTTTTGTCTCAAAATAATTAAAGGGTCTAATGGGATTCATGAAAGTTTTCACAATATCAATGGAATCTATTAAATAAATCAAATTGATATGCAATTTCCCCACATGGCTATTTAAATTACAGAATTAAATAAAATATATTAATTAAGACAATGAGAATTTTTATTTATACTATCAACATAAAGATCATTAATGAACACCAAACAACTCATAACCCCTAATTTGATGTTGAATGATCAATTTCACAATGAAAAAAGAGATCTTGGATCAGAAACTAGTACCAAGTTCCAACAAAAAACTATCAAAACCTAGATCTAAACCATTTATAAAGGGAAAAAATAATCCCAATTCATTATTAAAGATTGTACAGAGAGAGAGGAAACCGATCAGAAGAGATTAAATACTGAAATAGAGGTAAAATCCTTCCATCAGATCATTTATTTTCATAAGAAGTGGTTTTTTAGCCTTTTAATCCTCATAAGAGATTCTAAAATTCACTAAATTTTTTTATCACTAATTGGGGGTGACTAGGGGTAAAAATTGGGGGGCTAGTGAATTATAATAAAATTTTCAGAGGGATTAAAAAATGCTTGACCAGTTTTATAGATGGAGGCACATGTCATTCAAAACTATGCACCTTAACTATGTGCCTCTATTTAGTGGGTTCACAGTTTCTCCCATGTGGTGCACAGTTTGAAAAACCAATCACCCATGATAAAAATATCATCTGTTTTAGTGTGTATGGTTTGGGGAGGGAGCCCGCACGAAATCACCAAACTATGTTCCCCATCTTATGTCTCCAAAATTAGACACATTGTTTCTTGGGGAATGAAAAATGTTTTTTCCTAACTGTGTACCAACTATGCAAAGCCCCATGGGTTTCCAAATCTATCAAATTTCATTTGAACCAACCCAAAAAAACCTAACCAATGTTTTACCAAAAAAGGGTTAATTGGTTTCTGAAACAGAGCATGAGGAATCTCTAGAATTATTGGCATCTTACTATATTTATGGGACAATTGTATTTTTTTCTCCAAATTATTGACCCTTAATGAATAAAAAACACTGATATTGTGGTAATTGTTAAAAGGGTTATTGTGGGTTAAAATAAAGAGATACTGGTAAAAAAATCACCTAAACATGAAAAAATTTAATTTAATGGGATAATTTTGACTCATAAACATCCTTTATTTTTAATATATCTATTTTATTCCTCATTTTCTTATAATTACATTATATTAATTTAATACATTAAGTAATACCAAGAGTGCCCCACACCCTAATTATAAAAGGCACCTATTATTCTCTCATTGTACCACCTTTTGACAGTATATCAAGGATAAAACATTCCGTCATACCTTTATATATTCCTTCCACATATAATATAGCTTCATGTATCTCCAAAATACCATCATTTCAAGCCTTAAGGTGTAATCCAAAAAAATTTTATCAACAAAAGGTATAACTCTTAAAAGATTACTCTCAATTTTATTTCTTATTAAACCTATTCTAAATCTGTGGTACTCATTCTAAAATAAAAAATTTATTTTCTTTAATAAACTAAATTGTTATTATGATGATTCATTTCTCATTACACACATTCTTTTCATCATTTGAAAAAAGAATATATCGCTTGTACGTAAGTGTAGACTACCACCTCTCTAATGCAATGTGTTTTGTTTTTCATCACCAGTTTATATATATGGTTATGATGATGGAATTAGTGAATATATAGTTTATATATGATATTATTATGGTTATTTAACGATTAATTATTATTTAAATTTCATTCATTCTATCTTGAAAAAAATGGAAGCATCACTTGGGAATACCTACATACTACTATCTCCTCAAAGTGGTGAAATTCATTTTTCATCACCGCTTCATATGATTAATTTTAAAAGGGTATAAAATCATTAATTATGACACGAATGAAATTGTTATAATTCTGGATAATATGGAAACATTATGAAATTAAAAGGATTGGAAATATCCAACCGAAACATACATGAATAGAGAAACAATTATCATTTGGAAAAATTAATTTAATAATGCATTATTCATAAATAGGTGATAAGAAGTTATAATTAAATTATATGTCATATTATATATGTGAGTAATATTTTATAATAAATGTATAATAAATCATAATTTATTATAAATTAGTTTAAAACATGTAAAAATTACGTCAAGAATTGATATAAGGGGACTTTTCTTCTCACTTTTATTTCTGTGAGACATATACCATATTCACAACTTTTTTATATTATGTGGTGTATATACTACCCAAGAATATATTTTTTTGTTTATTAAAATGAAATTTATATGGATTTAAAAATCAATCTAATGTTCAATCTTTCATGATTATTTGTTTTGTATAATACTAATGGGTTATGGGATTTAAAATCCCAATTTAATTTGGATTTCTTATGGTTAAATTCACATTGAAGAAATTAAATGATAATTATATAATAAAATAAAATAATTTTCTTATTTTGTGGTTATTCATCTAATTTTAAAATAATATTACAATTATCTTATCATTAGTACTTAACATTTTAAGTAAATTTTTTAAAAAAAAAACAAACTTTATTTCCTCTGGTTCAGAATCTTTCTCATTCATGTCCATGTTTTTTTAAAATATTTTCATGAATGTGTTAATATTCACCTAATAATGTTTAGAGTTATTATTTTCCATGTTTTATGTTTTATTAAATTTTATATAAGAACATTCTTTTCATTTTACAAATGATATTCTTTTTACCTTTTTAGAAAATGTGAATGAAATATTTGTTTTAACATACATAGAATGAATAAAATTTCTTTCCATCATAGATACTAAATGTTTTAAATATTATTTGTCAATAATACTTGGTTATTTTCAAATAAATTTTTTTATCTTAATTTTTCATAAATATTTTCATTTTAAATAAGTTATTTCAAAATTAAAAGAGTATTCTCCTAAAAAAATATTTCAGTGACCTATTAAATGATATTTCATTTATTATAAAATCATTTAATGTTAATTATAATATACTATAGACATGGTCCAATAATACCATCTGTATTATTTATTGGGATGGTTTATCAATATGATGATGATATTTTTATGAAACCTGTTTATTTTACCTAGGTTATAGTATTATAAAATGATATAATGTTTATGAAATTCATTTCAATTCCATGGGTTATTTAAGGATGATGTGATGAATGTTTTATGATACTTTCTAACACATATGTATGGTTTTTATTAAGTTAATGGGGGCCCGAAAATTATATATCCCTCTAATGAATTCAATAAAGATTTATTTTCATGAGATAATAATGAGAAATGAGTTGATATACTCAATCCACTATGGGAAACAAGTAGTTTTGAATGAAACATTATATGAAACATACAGGGATGTATGAATTGATGTGATTTGGGAAACATGTGTTGATAACTGATCCAATATGATTTTATGGTCTCAGTATTTAACCATGAAATATGAATTGATTTATATGAAAATAATGGTGATACACTTTTATAAAATGTTTTTATAGTTTGAAAACATGGTTAATGATTGATTAATGACGATCTATCACTATTATTATCCATGAATTTAAAATACTAAATTTTAATTCCATGAATCTAGATTATGATAAATGATAAACTTGGTATGAAAACTGTAAGTTATTATCATGATCTCATACCATTATGTTTATTTTATGTTTGGATATGGTTATCTATTGATATCTACCTTGTTTACCCTTAATGATCATATATGATAATCCTTTCTTGTATTTCCTTAAATAAGGTTATGGAGAATGGTTTTATGTTTGGTGTGTCAAGATGGTTACAATGTGAGAAGTGCTTTATGAGAGATGATATATAATATAAATATATAATATGTTTATGTATATAGTATCCAAATACACCAAACCATTATGGTTCTAGTGTGTATCATAAGGTTATTCATTCAATATTCATCAAAAAATGATATTTTATTTATGTATGAAAATTTTAGGGCATCTTAATTTTAATTATGAATTCTGTGTTCTGTGAATTTATAGATCAGTTTGTGGTGGTTTTCTTCAATGACATGGGGTTGTATTCTGATTCAAAAGATGGGGAATAAAAGTATCTGTGATATATTTTAGATTTTCTTTGACATCATAATCTATTTAGGATGCTGCTGAAGTGTAATTTTTGGGTTAGTGCGGTTTATTTATTTTGATATTTCGTGTATAGTCATAGAATATTTATGGATCTTTTAAATATTTAGGAGGTAGTTTCTTTGATATCCACTAATAATATTTTTGAAGTGGAGATCTTCCCTTATACTATAGGCTATTACAAGAGTTTTGACCCCAAAATCTATTATATTAATACACCTCTAACAGCCTTGAACTGAATGTTTTACGCCTTTATGTGGACTAACCAATGCTAGAATCTTTTTACATATTTCATGTATAACACAGTTGATACTATTATTCTTCATTTTCTATAATTAGGGGTTGTATTTTTGGTTTATTATAACATTTTACATCTTTTATTAGGCTGTTTTTTGATTGAGAAAAGTGAAATTATATTATATAGGCCATAATAGCTATAACCTCATTAATGAAACTATTCCCCTAATGATGTTGATCTGGTTATAGATTTGTTTTCCCAAAATTTTTGGTAGCATTACCTCATTATTTAATACTTTTTGATCTTTAATGATTACAAAATCATTAGATATAAATTCTACCATTGTGATTTTATGTTTCTTCAATGGTAGAGGATGAAATTTATTAAATATTATAACTTTAGTATTTCATATACACAAGGGAAATGAAATGTTTTGGCCTATTCACTATGTAATATTATGCATGATGACATTATTCATTCATGCAGTGTTTCTTGGAAAGTGATGGAGGTTCTATCTATGATTCAAATTGAAATGTGAGAAGTTAGTAGAAGAAGCAGTTTTTATTAGATGATGGTTCTATAGTCATTGGTGTAGTATGTGGAGGAATTCAATATATGGGACTCTAAGGTATATGGTTGGTGACATCTCTTTTATTTATGTTGATAAACCAGAGGTATGGTTTGAAGATAATTATTATTAGGTGTTCTTCTCGGGGAATATGGTCATTCCTTAGTTGATTTTGGAGGTAGTTATCCCTGAGTTCTATAGTTATACCCTTTTTTATATTCTAGATTTTATAAGATGTATATTTTCTTCAAAAAATAGTTTTAGTGGCTTAGGATGGAGAAATATTTTTTTGATTTCTTGTCTTAGTGTTTAGTCTTATAAATGGTGAAGGTGGAGCATTATTTTTATAGTGGGTTGCATTAGACATTCCATATTACCCAGTGGTAGTGGGAGGATATATCAATAGACCTCATCACTATTTTATATTGAGTCCAAGTCATATTTTCTTCTATCTGGGTGTTTATGGATTTTATGAAAAATTCAGCTATTGTTTGGTGATTAAGGCATCAAGGATGGTTGATGTTTTATCAAGGTTATATCTAGAGGAGGTAGTGAGCATTCACAGGGTTCCAAAGATGAAAATATCTGATCTTGATCCTTGTATGACCTCTTGAGCATGTTTAGGTCTTCAACTTTATTTTTTATCTCAGTTATTCATTAACACTAGTTTACATTTATAGACATATGGTCAGACATAGCACAATATCCCAACATTAGAGGACATGTTGTTCACATTTTTTCTTGATTTTGGAGGTTTATGGTTGAGGCACATATAATTGAGATAGATCTATTATAATAGTAATCATTACTCTACCATGGGTACAATAATTTTCAAAGCATTCTATGGTGACCTTGTAGATCATTGTTGTATTGGTTCAAGAATTGGTAGTTAGTGATTATCAAACTGAAAATAATACAGAGCATGAAAGAGATGGTAAAGGCGATTCTTGATTGGATAAAGGAATATGAGGTTCATTATAATCCCTATGTTGATGTTATGAGGATGCTTCTATAGTCTTACATTAGAGATTACATGTTATTAAAGATATATTATCATCATAAGAAGAGGAGGTTTGTTCATTAGAGTAATATTTCACATTGAATTTTTGTACCTTTTGAGGTTCTCGATAATGTTTGAGATGTTTCCTATTAGTCACCACAACATCTAAAAATTAACTGGACTCATTAGGTTTTCTATTTATCACAAAAGTTTCAAAATCATAATGGAAATTTCCATGTCATTGACTGAGGTGATTTGGAAGTTGAAGATTATGCAACATTTGAGGAATGACCTATTAAGATTCCAAACCATCATGATAAGTTTTTTTGGGTGTGTTATTCCTATTATTCATGTATTGTGGTGGCATGTTGTCTTGGAGGAGTGTATTTAGGAGCATGAGTAGTAAATTAACCATCGATAACCTATGTGTTCTATTATGTGAATTTTTTTAGATGATATGTGTGGTGTTACATAATTTATTAGATTATTAATTATGTTGTGTGTTTATAAAACATGTTTCTATAATGTTTATTATTTATTATTATTATTGTGAGATCACTAAAAGTTATATCACAAGGTGGATATTTAACCATTTTAAACCATTATTTTCTTTAATTATTGAGGATGATAATTGTTTTAGAGGTATATGTTGTAAGGTCTTGTTTTTTTAAATCTAGTTCTTTTATATTATAGGATTTGAAAGTGTTGATAATGACTTCAAAGTTTTTTTAGATTTGGGGAAAGAATTTATTTTCTCTTTTTAGATTTATGACATTGTCGTGGTTGTCATGAAACTAGTTATGGTAAGGTCCTTCTTGAATCTATGGATGTGGAAGCTATAGATTTATGTGATTAGTGGACCATGGGTGTAAAATTCCCATAGTAAAGAGTGAGGTTTCTAGAAAAAATACCTATGTGATATGGGTAAGGTATCCATAACCACAATAGAGGGTGTGGAATAATGAGGAGTCTGGTAATTGTTTTTTCTATTTTAGTGAATGGAGCACCATGTCTATAGGGTGAATTTTTTAGTGGGAATAGATCATGGAGAGTGTCCATATGGTAAATTAGGATAGAATAAATTCCTAGATTGATGGGTTTGATAGTGAGATGGGGTTGGGGAGGTTTAGCTAAGTGAGGAGTTGATACAGTGAGCATGGTTTCACCCCACTAAGGTCTGGGTCATGAGAATTTAAAACACCAAGGGAATTTACTTTATGATGAGGTGGGAAGTTATAGTGGTTGTGTGTGAATTAAAATAGTTTTTACACATTATTGTGTATATTTTTCTACCATTAACACCTATTTAAAATTGTTTTGGAAATTATGTCATCTTTTAGGTGGATATGGTCATTTCAAATTAATAATAACTTATATTTTGTTTGGACCAGAAGAAGCATAATCGTGTTTTAAGTCACCTTGTCGTGGTAGTTGCATGTTGTTATTTCTCAATAAATAGTGGGCTAGTAATCCTAGGTTTTAATTTTATTATTTATATTTTGACCCATGTTTCCCTCAGACCTTATTAGTTCTCTTCAGTCATTTCTATTGATGGTTTAAACCTCTTGGATTGGTGGGATCAAACAGTATTAATTTGAGGTACTATATTTTAATATTATCCCTTTACTCCTAGTATGATTTTATTATTGAGGTTTTAAATTGTGGTATTTCTCAGTATTTGTATTATTTTTGTATAATTTGATAGTGGTTCATCATGGTGTTGTTCCATGATAGTTTCCACTATGTTGGGTTGTGATTTATTATATGTTCTTTTGTTCTTGTGTAGTGATTTCTTGAAACTTCATATTGAGGTAAGGGATTCATAAATTTTATATATTTTAGTATTTTATGGGGGAATATCATGCCTAATATTATTTGAGTAAGTGGTGGAATTGGCCTAATGTGGATAATAATTTGAAACTTAACAAATGAAAAAAATATGACATGTTTTTTTTGATTTTCCTGTGGTTATGTTATGTTTTGATGGTGCATTATGATATTTTCTAGATAGTGTATGACTTGACTATTTCATTCAATGTTGATCCTTTATTTATTTAAATTCTATAATTGTTTAAGCCTTGTAATGCTTATTTTAATTGAGTTATTCTTATTTCTTAAAAATAGATGATAAAAATATAACCTGTTTCTATTAAAAGAATATAACTATTATAGATACAATTAATATATTTCTCAGAGATTAAAATTTTCTCTAAATAAATTGACCAATTCAATATGGTAAATGAATAAGAGTATTGTTGGAATTAAATGTTAATGTTTTTTAAGACCAAACATTTATTGTAATCTCTTAGACTTGATTTTATGGGCTTGGTCCCCCCTGAATTTTTTGTTCTAAAAATAGAATTTTTCATTAAGTTTATACCTAAGGATGTTAGAGACCTTACACAATATTTTTTATAACAATGTGTGGTTTTTATTTTAGGTGTGGTGTTTCCAGGTTCACCATAGATTCTATAGTGGTTCCTTGTTGATAAAGATGAGATGGATAATACAGTTTGAAAGATGAAATTTCCTATTTTATATATTATTTCATTAGCGATTTTGATTTGTTAGTTTTTGTGAATTGAGATATATTATTTCCCCTTGTTATTTTAATTTATTTCATGGTTTTTTACTATTATTATTTTCAACTTGATATAGTTTTCTTGTTCTATAAAATTTTTTCTCTCCCTCAGAAAGATTTGGTTTCATCTAAGAATACCCAATATTATAGAATGGTAAACGAATTATAATTAAATCATGGATTTAGGTGTTAAAATTGATAATTATTTAATGATAGGTAAACTTATATTGGGTTCAAATGAAGGCTCTATGATTTTGGGTTGGAAACTAGAAAATTTTAATATTGAACTCAAAAGAAATTTTTCTATTGAGGTTATGAAATGAGTAAACAATAAATATTGATGTGGTGGATAAATTAATGCTAATAACTAATTACTAAAAAAAATTTGTTAATAATTTACCCTGATACTAGTATTATTATATGAGATCTAGATATCAATACCAGAGAAATTGATGCCAAATCTCTATTGGGGATAATAACTGCAATTTAGTTCTAGGGAGGGATTGTTTTACAGAGAATAGTTTTCCGTAATACTATAATTATGTTATATTATTTCATATTATCCACCACCGATGTCAGTAGGGAAAGTAACACCTATAACACCCTAAGATTCCATGGTACACTTATCTTTAAATAATTCAATAGCTTTCATTACACACAACATCAAGTTCAAGCGCACAATGAGCTATAAAACTAGTTATTTAAAAAGTAGTTATGAATATTGTTTACCAAATTATAAAATTTATAAAATTTATTTTTCAAAATAGACTTCATTTATGAATTCATAATATCAAAAATAGCTTATGGTTGTTATTTTTTTACTTTTCTAAAAAGTTTCAATTTTTGATCAATAGTGAAAAATAATGCATTGTTGTTAAAAACCGAAATTTTCATTTAAAATAATTATTTTAAATTAAATTGATTTTAAAGTCACAATAGATAAATAATAAAATTATTAGCCCAATTTTGTTCATTGGAATCATTTTTATAGTAGAATTAGATATAAAAATTTATTGAACTTTTGTACTTCACTTTTACCCAACCACATCTCTGGATTAGAATTATACATAGTTTTACAACATATGTGAAGTGAATTTCAAAACATTAATATACATGGTTGTAATAATTATGAAAAATGTGGTCTAACAGAATCCAAATAATTTGTTATGAATGGCAACCTTTGGATTTTATTTACCAATGTTAAAGGTAAATAGGGTAATTAAAAATTAAAAATATTATAATAATTTAATATTATCTAAAAAGTTGTCCTAATTTCATTGGATATGTGTTTTTCGACCAAAATGAACCTTTTTTTTTGAAAAAATGATACTTTTTATGCGAATTTTGATTGATTAAGTCATTTCTTATATTTTATTTAAAGAAGAGTTAAAAAATTTATATTCAAATTTTAATAACTATATCATTTTTAATATGGTGTTATATATGTGACATGGTTGACTATAACTAGTATTTAAAAATATAAATTTTTTATCGAGATAATTGTAATTTACATATAATTTTGGGAAATAAATAATTAAATTAAATGGTGACAAAATAATGATGCGGTAATTGAATTATTAAAGTAACAATCAATTAAATGATATTAAAAATACTAAAATAAATATCATTTAACATAATTAATGAAATAAAATAATTTTTTAGATAACACAGACATTACAGTGAAATATTTTAATTATTTTTTGAGGTTATCATGTTGTTTTGATGTTTTTATGAATGAAAATATTGAATAGTATCAAAATTGACATAAATGATACTTTAAACTAAATAATATTTTATTACACATTATAAAATGTATAAAATTATCATGTTCATAAAAATATATAGGATAAGTTTACATATACAATAAATTATCCTATTGGGGTTCTTTTGACATTGTATAGTTACGATATTAACCCTATATTATAAAAAGACATGTACACACGACCAAAGTTAAACTGTTTAACTAAGGGTTAAATCCAAAATATAAAGCCAGTTTTTTGACATAAACTTGTTTAAAAATATTTTTTTGGGAATATTTAGACCCATAATCATATTATCATTGAATTTACAAAATTTGGATAAATGTAAAAATGAAAATAAATTTATAATAATTTAATAGTTATGGAGTTTCCAAACGTTTTCCCCCCCTCTCTTATAAAAAAGAACCTATACTTATCTTTTATTCACACCTCTAAATATATTTTTATATACCAAAATATACCCACATATCCTCATAAAGGCCCTCAAATAATCTTGGAGGCCTTAATTTGGGAAGAAAACAATCCTAAAGAGTACTTTTGTGAAAATCAAAAGGAGACACTCAAAGAAGAGGTAATAGTTTAACCAATTCCATTCAATTTATTCTCTTCCTATACAAATTATTACTAGGTTGTTTCTATATATAAGTAATAAATATAGTATAATATAAATAATGATATGTTATTATAATTATTTAACAACCATATTTATCCATTTACCCTTTCTACGAATAACAATATCACCTTGCGTGTGTACGTCTGACATGCCATCACCACGCCATGGAGTAATTTGTTATCCAACAATATATTATTTAGATGGTTATAATGATGATTATAATGAATATAAATAATTAATATAATATAATAATTATTCTATATAATTAAAATACCATCCAATTCCATACCATTTGACCATCAAGGGAATGTTATCGTCGCTCATGCGTAAATATAGTCTACCGTCTCACGGTGAGATTCTTTGTCTACATTAATGATATAATAATGAGTATAAAGTTTATATGATGAGTGAAAAAAATAATTACGATCTATATATAATTATTTATATGAATAAAATACAACCTATGCATGAAAAACATGACTTACACAACAAAACATGCATAGGAAAACGAAGTAGTTAACAACCAATACAATGGTAATAATGGAATATTATTAACAAAAAGATATAAGAGGATCATATGTGATATCATAAATATGGATATGGTTCAGGTATAATTGAATAACACACTCTAACCATTATTCTAGATGTTAATGCACTCTCATCTAAAGAAAATTACAAGGGAAGGGTTAATTTCACAACCTCATTATTATCCAAGGTTGTTTATATGTAAGTATACACTCAGACATATTTATCATTTATGTCCATGATTATTAACATTTATTTCAAAATATTATTGTAAATTTTCTGAAGACATTTTACCCATGTTTTAAAATTTATAAAATATTTTGAAAGGAATACTTTCACCGTCGTCCAAATGAGGTACATTAAGACCATTTTGAAAAATTATGGAAATTATGTTTTTTCAACTTATATGGTGAGAGTGGCTATTTTATACCTTTTTGATGAATTAACATTTTAATGTATCCCTTACATGATTACAAGGTTATTTTCAAAAGAAATAATTTTTTATAATTTTTTTCATTCAAATGATTTCAATGTAAAAGGGAAATTTCTCTCAAAGAGTTTTAATAATTTTGTTATATTATTTTCAACTATATAAAAATCCTTTATTAGATTTTAGGATTCAATGAGGTTGATTTGGTATGATATAATCTTCCATATTAGGTTGAAGGTTTTACGATATGTTTGACTTTGGATGTTCTATTTTGATAACATTCATGGTTTATGGTTTAAGTATTAAACTTTTTTATTCTAGTTTTAAAATAGATGTTTATGTTAGGTTTCACCCTTTTCATATGAATAATTCATTGGAAATAGTAAGTGACGGATGGGGCCCGATATATCCCCTCGATGAATCGGTAAGTCTAATGAGACAAACTAGTTTCTTTGAAATATGCCTTGACGGTATAGTTTTGTATGGTCTTGGTCGGAGGCCTTGAAGGTATGTTTATAATGTTTGACATTATGTATTTTTTCATTATGAAATTTCTTATTGATATTGCGTGTGATTATTCAACTTGTATAATATGCATCTGAATATTTAAATGGAATTATTTAATTTATTTGTTCCATATTATTTTGAATATTTTTCTTAAAAGGCTTGTGTTTCAGTTTTATACCTTACCTTACACGTTTATGATTTTTTATGATAATGTCCACTATATTGTTTATCCTTACCGAGAATCCAAGATCACCCCTTTGTTATGTTTCATTTTTCACTAGGAATCAATGAAGTATATTATGACTGACCTGTAGTGATAATCTATTGGATATGAGTGTTTCCAAAGGATACACTATGTTGTTTTTCATTTCATTATGTAATGTAAAACTTTTGTTTATATGTAGTTTTTCCAATCTTACTAAACTGATTGGTCATTCAGGATTTGATTTCTTGTGATCATGCCAATGTAATAAAATTATTCCTTTACTCTCGAAAACTGGGGTCAGGGAATAACAATTGGTATCAAAGTAATTTTAGTAAAAACCATGGAAACTAGAATTAATAAAAAAATTAATTAGGGGACACCACCCTAAGATAGGCTTTGAGGATAAGTATATAAGAACATACTAAAATTTTAGTAATATGTATATTATGTGGGTATTCCTAAAAAATTTATCCCTATATGAATACTATAAGTATATATGGTATTGAAAGAGATATGTATAAGAGTAACAACTCTAATAGGGTGTTACGGGCTTGAATTGGGGTAACCTTGTTAACAACAACATGCCTTACTACACACTTGGTTTGAAAATTCAGAGCGATATTCTTGGGATTGTTAATATTTTTTTACAAAATATTATGAAGTATTTATGATTAAATATATCACCAAGATATAATTTTTATGATTATGGATTATATATACATAAAATTTTCAATTTATGTTATGTATTTATCTAGTTTGGAATTATGCATTATGATTCATAACCTAATCTAGTGTATAAAATTATTTAGAAATGGTACCTAGTGGAAGGAATGGAAACCATATCAACACACATAATCCATGTAAGGATTTCCCTCCTATGAAAGATAATGTTAGTGTATCTAGGGATATAACTTGTACGGATCAACTTATAACCATACTTGGACAAATGATTCAGGATAGGAATAATAAGCTTAAAAATACAGAGCTACCTGTTCCACAATGTGAAAGATCAATGTTAAACCGCTTCATTAGGAAATAGATTCCAACATTCAATGGGACAAAATGACCATTTGTATCTAAAAAATGGATAAGTTATTTAGAGAAAATATTTCTTTATTTGGGGAGTAATGAAATGGAATTTTTTTTATGAAATTCTATCATCTATTAGGATATTTAGATGAATGATGGTCATTAATTCACAACACAAAGGAGGATAAATAGGTAGAAAATATAGAGTGGATGGAATTTAAAGAACTCATTCTAGAAAAATACTTTCCTCATGATATACGAGAATATATGAAGAGGAAATTTCTGAGGCTAAGGTAGAAGGAGGATACAAATTTTGAAATGTATAAAGACAACTTCATAAGGTTATAAAGGAAATCTATATACTACCTACGTAATATAAGAATTAATATAGATCGATCCTTGATGGGTTAAAACTATTCCTCTGACATCCACTGGTCTGACAATCTTCCTCATCATACGGAGATATAGTCTCATGTTCTATTAACATAGAAAATAAATTATCTAATTCATATTACATTAAATTAAATCAAGAGAATATAGGGATGATGAAAACTTTCGAAAAGGACATAAAGAGAATAAAGGAAATGTTGAATTTGCACCCTACATTAATTGTGAACCCCCCCCAATAATTGCCTAAAAAAGATTAGATTTTGTTACAAGTGTGGATAAAAAGGCCACCAAGATCATGATTGCAAGGGGAATAAAGAAGCTACCAATGTTTAATGATAAAATTGTACATAGACGGGACATTATGAAAATTATTGTCCTAACAATCAAAGATATTTTCTCAAGAAAAGGACAAGGGATAAAGGCCATACTTTTGTGAACACAACTATTGTGGTTGAAGTTCCTAATGATGCAGTGGTAGGTACTTTTATCATTTCCTCAAATTTAGACAACACATTATTTGATTCCAGATCCAATCTTACCTTTATATCTTCTTAGTTTTATTAAAAAAGTAGACATTTCTAAATCGCATTAATAAGGTATTATTTTAGTAAAAACCTATATAGAATTCTCATTACAATAAAGATGTTTCATGAAGTCCATATTATGGAATATAAAAATTATTTAGCTACTGAATTTATAATCATAACTATGTTCAACCTTGATATAATCCTCGTTATGGATTGGATATCAAAATATGATTTGAAAATTAATTTCAAGAAGAAGGAAGTTAAGATTTGTGAGGAATATGTAGAATCAATTATCTTTAGATTAGAAATTTCATCACCTAATTCTTATAAAAAACCACCCCCATTAGCTTTACTAAATGAAATTACTGGGGATTAAGAAGAAATAAGATACAATGATGAAGAAATAAATATTCAAATTGAAGATGTACCTATTGTAAAGGAATTCATTGAGGTTTTTCCTGAATATTTTCATGGACACCCCCCAGAATGTGAAGTTTAGTATTCAATTAATACAATCCCCGATTAAAGACCGATATCAAATAATCCTTATATAATGGACACTAAGGAATTAGAAGGGCTGATTAAACAACTAGAGGAGTTGAGTAATAAGGTATTTATTATCCACTATGTTTTTCCATGTAGATCCCATGCTCTTTTTGTTAAGAAGAAAGATGGATCAATGAGGCTATGCACTGACTATAGAGAAATCAATGATATTATAATAAAGAACAAGTATCTCTGCCTCTCATTTATGATTTTTTTGATCAACATCATGGAACTCAATATTTTTTGAATACTGGCCTTCATTCTTGATATCATCCACTGTGATAAAAGAGAGAAGATATTATAAAGACATCATTTTGAACTAGGTATGGGAATTAATAGTTTATATTAATGCCATTTTGATTTACTAGTACACCATATGTTTTCTTGTATGTAATGAATAGAGTGTCCAAGGAATATCTTTATGATTATTTCATATTATTTATTAATGATATCTTGTTATAATAAAAAATATATGAATACCTTGAGAACCACTATCAAATTCTTCGGAAGACTCTTTGAATAAATGAACTATATGGGAAGTTTAGAAATTGTGAATTTTGGATTCAAGAAATTTATTATATAGCCCATATTTCCTCGAAGGATGGAATATTTTTTGATCTTGAAAAGACAAATGAAATCGAAGAATAACTAGCATCGATGAGTATAACTGAGGCATGTAGTTGTATTGGTTTAGAAGGTTACTATCGCTGTTTCATCCATAATTTTGCCTGATTGGATAAACCGTTATCCAAGATCACACATAAATGGGTTAAATTCATTTGAAAAAAAGAGAGTGCAGAATGTTTTTAAGAATTGAAGAGAATATTACTCAATTCTCTTATCTTGACATTACTATCTAGAAATAATAGTTTTGTGATTTATAGTGATGCATTAAGGAGAGGAATTGATTTTTTCCTTATGTAGAACGAGAGAGTTACTACTTATGAATAAAGGTAATTAAAAATCCATAAAAAAAACTTCCCAACTCATGGTCTTGAGTTAGATTTATTAATATTTGTTGTGAAGATATTGATATTATATCTCTTTGGTAAAATATTTGAGATATATGAAGATAAAAAGAGTATGAAATATATTTTCTCATAGAAATAACTCAATATGAGACAAAAGAGATGAATTCAGCTACTAAATGGTTATGATTGAAAAATAAACTACCACCTAAGGAAGGAATATAAGGTATAATATTCTTTGAGAAGAAATGAAAATGGAGTTCTTAATAAAATGAGAGTTGAAATGTATACCATGTTTATAGATTTAGTACAGATGGATATAGGAATTATCATGGAAGGCGAAACATTAATACTTTTTCAAATGGTTTCCAAACCATACTTACTAGAAATGACAAAAAAGTTCTCAGTATGATGATGATTGTTTTAAAATAAAAAAGTAATTAGTGATTGATGGGAGATTGATCAATTTCATTTCTGAAGAAAGTATTTTGAAATTTGAAAAAAGGCTTTGTGTTCCCTCTATACCTGAGCTAAAAAGAGGATTATTGGATGATGTGCATAACTCCAATTTATCTATACACCTTGGTGGAACTAACATGTATTGATATTTTATGAAACATTTTTGGTGGGGAAACATGAAGAGGGGGATTGCTGATTTTGAGCCAAGTTGTTTGGTTTGTCAAGAGGGGAATCCTAGAAGACAACATCCTAAAGGAGTCATGCTACCTCTTCCTATAACTATGTGGAGATGGGATGGTATTATGATGGAATTTTTAATGGGGGTACCAAATACTTCCAGATTTAATGATTTGATATGGGTTATTGCTGATCATCTAACAAAATTAGCACATTTTAGTCCTATAATAAAAGATTCACCACTTTAAAATTTACCATGACTTCATATTAATGACTTTTTATGAATTCATGGTGTACCCCTATTTTTTTTGTAAACATGATCCTTATATTACATCATGATTCTGGAAAATTATTTAGACAGTTCTAGATACCGAGCTTCGTTTGAGCACTGCCTACCACCCTCAAACTAATGGAAAATCAGAATGAAAAATTTAAACTTTTTTGGAAAAGTTGAGGTCTTTCTCACTTGAATTTCAAGGTATGTGGGATCAATATTAACCTATAGTATAATTTTCATATAAAAATAGCTTCAATTCAAGTATTTATATGATACCATATGAAGAATTATATGGAATGAGATGTCGTATGTCAACTTTTTGGCATGGTGTTGGTGGAAATACAACTTATATTCCTAGAACTTTTTGAGGAAACAATGAAAAATGTAAAGATTATTCAAACCCATATAAGAACAGCTCAAATTATGAAAAAGTGCTATGCCGATAACTGAAGTAAGGATTCATAATTTCAAGTAGGAAATCATGTTTTCTTTTAGGTAACTCCATGGAAGGGTGTTATATGATTTGGTAAGAATGGTAAATTATGTCCCAAATGTGTTGGAACTTTTGCAATTATAGAATGAATTAGAGCTGTAGCTTTCCATTTAAGAATGCCACCAAGTTTTTCCCATGTTCATGATGCGTTCCATGTATCATCATTAAGAAAATACATAACAGACCCATCACATGTAATAATCTACAATGAAATATAACAGTTACCTGATAGGTCTTACTGGGAAGTTGCTATCAAGTTTCTTGACACTAGAGAAAATGTGTTGAGAAATTAGATGAATTTTCAGATGAATGTTCCTTGTAGAAACCATAAAATGGAAGTGGCGACATCAGAACCTGATGAAATTAGGATGAAAAACCACCCAAATATTTTTATGAAGGGATTTTTTATAAATTTCAAGGATGGAATTATTTGAAGGAGGGAGTTATGCAACACCCCAAGCATCCACAGTTTGCTTCATTTTAAATAATTTAATAGTTTGCGCTACACGTAATATCGAGTTCGAGCGCACCATGACCTATCATAATAATTTTATAAAAAGAGATTATGAATAGTATTAACCAAATTATGATATTTATAAATTTTATTTTCTATAATAGAATTCATTTTGAAATTTTTAATATCAAAATTATCTTATGGGGAATTATTGTTATTTTTTCTGGGAAGTTTCAATTTTTGATGAATATTGAAAAATACTAAATTATTGTTAAAAATTAACATTTCATTTAAAAAATTGCATCACATTAAACTGATTTTATAGTCAATATATATAAATAATACATGTATTATCCCATTCTAGGTCATTGTAATCATTTTTATAAGATAATTAGATAAAAAAATTTATTGAAGTTTAGAACATCACTTTTACCCACCTTCTAACCACATCTACAGATTTTCATTAAATATAATTTTACATCCTATGTGAATTGAATTTAAAAAAATTAACATAAATAGTTGTAATAATTTTGAAAATTTTGGTCTAATAGGATCAAAACATTTTTTGGGGAAGAATAACTTTTGGATTTTATTTACCACTGGTAAAGGTAAATATGGCAGTTAAAGGTAAAAATAATATTATAATAATATATTATTACCCTAACACTCATAATAATTTCATTGGATAAGTGTTTTTGTACCAAAATAAACCTTCTGTCTAAAACATGATCGTTTCTAAGACACTTTTGTTAGATTAAGATATTTATTATATTTTATTTAAAGACGAGTTAAAATGTCATATTAAAATTTTACTAACTATATCATTTTTAACATGAGTCTATATATAAGTGATATGGTAGAATATGAATAGTTATTATAAAGATAAAATATTTATAAACATAATAGAAAATTATTTATAATTTTAGGAAATAAATTATGAAATTAAATAGTGACACAATAATGATGCATTAATTGAATTATTAATGGAAGAATCAATTAAATGATATTAAAAATATTAAAATAAATATAATTTACTTAATTAATGATATAAAAAATTTTATTGATAACATAGACATGTTAGTGACATATTAGATGTATTGGTTCGATGTTATCATGTTGGTATTATATTTTAAATAATGAAAATATTAAATAGTATCAAAATTAACTAAATGATAATTTAAAATTAATAATATTTTATAAATGTTATAAAATTAATAAAAATATCAGGTTTATAAAAATAACTCTAATAATGTTAAATATGTCAAAAATGATCCAATTGGGGTTATTTTGGCATTTTATATTAACTATACTAACCTTATATTATAAAAATACATGTAAACATGGTAAGAGTTAAACTATTTAATTTAGGGTTAAATCCAACAGATAAGGTTACTTTTATGACCTAAACTTGACTAATAATCATTAGTTAAGAGGATTGATACCCATACTCATCTTATCATTGAAATAAATTTATTTTGATCAATTTTAAATTTAAAATCAATTTGTAATAATTTAATAGAGTTTGAGTTTCAAAAAGTACCCCTCCCCTCTCTTATAAAACATCACATCTCTTTATCTTTTATTCACACTTATATAGCCATTTTTATCAGCCAAAACCTACCTAATTCTCCAATAAACTTCCTCAAATTCATCATAGAGGCCATAATTTGGGATGAAATCCATATTATGTATTCTTTTTGTGAAAATCAAAAGGAGATGCTCAAAGAAGTGGTAATTGTTTTACTAAGTCTATTCAATTTCTTATCTTCTTATACTTCCTCTTCATATATTGTCTCCATACAAAACTAATAAATATTTTATCATTTACATGTGTATATGTTATTATAATTATGTAACTACCATATTCATATATTTATCCATCCTACAAATAACAATATTATCATGCATGTGTACGTATGACTTACTATCTCCACGCTGTTGTGTAATTTGTTATTCAAAACTAATTTATTTTTATGGGTATAATTATTAGTATAATGAATATAAATAATGAATATAACATTATAATTATTATTTATAATTAATATACCATCCAATTTCAAATCATTTAACCATCAAGGGAATGGTATCATTGCTCTTGCATACGCACGACTTTCCATCGCCACAGCGCAATTCGATTCATTCTACACCTTAACAATTCATGAATGATTTTCAAATATATATGATGATTAAAAATTATAATTATGAGATTTATATCATTCTGGATATGAATAAATACATCCTCCTCCTAACAAAAATGACTTACAAAACAAAAAATCCATCTGAAAACGAGGCAGGTAACACCCGAAACAATGGTAATACTAAAATATTATTAACAAAAAGATATAACAGGATTATATTTGATATCATAAATATCGATATGGGTCTGGTATAATTTAATAACAAACATTAACTATGATACAAAAGGTTACCGCATCCATAACTAAAGGAAAGTACAAGGTAAGGGTTAATTTCACAACCTTATTATAATCTGAGGTTATTTATTTGTAAGTATATACTATGAAATTTTTATCCTCCATGCCCATATTTCTCAAAATTCATTTCAAAATATAATAAAAAATTATGTAAATAAAATTTTACCCATATTTTACTTTTTATAATTTTTTATGGAATCTTTCTATCATTTTCCAGATGAATTACATTATTAAATCTTTGTAAAAATATAAAATGAATATTTTTTAAAATTATACGGAATGAGTGGGTATTTTACAACGTTATAACAACGTAACATTTTTATTTTTAAATTACAATATTATAAGGTTATTTTCAAAGTAAATTCTTTCCCTTATAAATTTTTGGCTTTTAAATGATTTCAATGTAAAAAATGGATACTTCTTTCAAAGACTTTTAAGGATTTTATTAGATTATTTTCACCAATCTAAAAATGTTTTATTGGATTTTATGATTAATTGAGGTTAATTTAGTATGATACAGTCTTCAAAATTGTGTTGAATATTTTATGATATTTTATAATATGGATGTGATATTTTGATACCATTTCGGGATTGTGGTTGGAGTATTAACATTTCATTTGGTAGTTTTAATATGAATGATTATGATTTGTTTCACCCTTTTCACATAAGGAATGAATAGGACTTAGTATGTGATGAACATGGCCCACTATAGCGCCTCAATGCATCGGTAGGTCTCATAATAAAAAATAGTATCTAGACATGTGTCCTTGATGGTATGGTTATGTACTATCTTGGCATGTATCCTTGATGGTATGGTTATGATGTCCGATATTATGCATTTCATCATTATGAGATTAGTTATTGATATTACATGTGATTATTAAACTTGTAGAATATCATTGTGAATGTTTAAATAGAATTATTTGATTCATTATTTCCATATTACGCTGAATATCATGTTTTGAAGGCTTGTCTTTCAGTTTTATAACTTTTTTAAAAAGTTTATATATATTTATGATAGCTTACTCTATATTTTTTTCCTTACTGAGCATATGAGATCACCCCTTTATTATGTTTCATTTCCCCCAAAATGAAAAGAAGTATATTATGAATAACCTGTATGGATAATCTAAGGTACATGAGTGTTTTAAAAGGAGACACTATGTTTTTTTCATTTCATAATGTAAGGTAAAACCTATGTTTTTATCATGTTTTTCCCAAGGATAATAAACTGATCAGTCCTTTGAGATATTATATCTTGTGATCATGATAATGTAATAAAATAATGCATCAACTCTGGGAAACTGAGGTCGGGGTGTTACAACACCCATATTATCCTTAGGTTCAAATTATCTTCACTACACTTAGGATGTTATGGATACACTTGATTGACTACTCTTCCTCCCCACTATCTCTTATGGATGTAATATATTTTGTAGGCATATCTAGTCTATAATGGATTGATGTATAGGGTACATTCTTATATTGGATATGATGGAACTTAGACCATAACGTATGTGAATCTTGTAGAAATATATATATATATATATATATATAATATACATATAACAACATAATAACTTCACTCTAGATCCAGTTCTATAAATACTTGATATTTTTTAAAAAGTGACTAAAAATTTACATTCTATTACTCATATGAGGATATTTTTTATGATAGGTTTTGTAGTAAAAGAAAAAAAATTAAAATATTGCATACTTTAAAAACATTATATATAAATATTTATTTGACTTCACCCATGATATTTCATTAATTAAGTCAAACTCCTTTAAAAATTAAAATGGGTTTGTGAGAAACATTTTAAAAACATAGGGTGAGTACTAATTTACTAGTAATGGATTTTAAAACCAGTGTAAATCCTTTTATAAATACTATCAAATTTTTCATTCAAAAAAATCATTTGAAAGAGTTATTTTGAAAAATTTCCTATTATATCTAAACATTTGATATAATAAATATATTTCCAAAAAATTTTGAACTGGGGTATTAAAAATATATAACCATAGAAAATAATTTTCAACACCTTTTGAAAATATTGACCATTTTGAAATCCCAATTTCATTTTAAAATATAAAAACCATTAGAAATACTAGGATTTCTACTTAATTTTGTAAAATCGTTTATTTGAAAATAATAACATTTTATAGAGATAAATGATAATTAGAAACCCATAAGAAATACATGAGGTCATAATAAATACCACATATTAGACAATGTTTTCTTGACGTCATGGGTTCACTCTTCATTCCTCATAATAATATTTTATACCAAACTGCTGAGTTTTATAAAAAAAAAATTACCTTTTTTTTCATTTTATATCCACTAAAACAACCTTTCAAAAATTATTTAAATTATTTTCGAAGGAAAACAATTTTATGACACATAATTTTTTAGAAAAATATAATTTTATGGAAATAGCCTACAATTAGGATAAATTTGTTTTTCACAATTAATAGATAGTATAATATAATTAAAATATGGATAAAAATAGGTATATTTTCTTCCCAAACAAAATTATGGAGGGCCAACGATAAATTGAATATGGACATCTCTATAAACCTGATTGATATCCATATGTATAAAATGAAATTTCATATATAAAATGTTTATTATAAAAACAATTTCTATTGGTAAATAATTATATTGAAATAGAAGAACGTACAATGAAAAAATTTACCATTTTAAATTCAACCTTGGATTAATAATATAAACTTTCCTTTTTAAAGGGACTTACTTGATTTGAAAATTAATGGTTTGAAAATTATAATTTCTTTTACACATAATTTTTGAAACAAAATCAGAATATACATAAAATGATGGGTTTTACTAAAAATATATTTTCTTAAGAAAACATTCCCTTTTATAGAAAGTGTTTAAAAAAATAAATACATCTTGTTGATGAAACAAAATTTACCTTAATATAAATTTGAAAAATATAATTTCCCATTCATAAAATAATAAAATACTTAAATAGAGGTGCTTCTTTGAGAATGTATTAATTATTAATAAAATAAACCCCTAAAATAAAATAGTAATTATTTTTTTTGAAATATAATTATATATAATTTTATAGAAACAAAATATTCTATTTGCTATAATATTATATGGTTTTTATAATAGATTACCCTTGTATAAAATAATAGTATTTAAAAAAATACCACTTTAAAAAATTGAATTCTACATATATGATAAGGGTTATTTAGTAAACATATTTTTATTGAAAAACTTTTACCCTTTCCAAAAACTAATGTTAAAAATGATATATGGAAGTTCCCCTTTCCACTGTTTAACTATTTAGAATATGAATGTAGAGAGATTGAGGGATTTGGGTTATGGAGGGTTTGTCCTAGGAGAATGAAAGAAAAAGGCCTCTATATAGGCGGACACCATATTATTTATTTATATATATTTTAGTTATATATTTATATATATATACAACTTTTATATTAACATAACGACTTGGGAAATTGTTAGTGTCTATATACATCCTTTGGAATGTGACATTCAAATCGAGGGAGATCACAATTTTTTCAAAACATGTTATTATAGTATATGGATTTCTGAGAAAAATGATATATCTATAAGGGGATTATATATATATGTACTTCATTACTACTGGTACAATTATTTTGGATAAAAATAGTGTTTTTAAATCACATAGTGTGATAAAATTATCATCTATTTTGGTTATATATATATACACCCACACACAAATACACACATAAAATTATGTTCATTTTTGGCCTTTTCTAAAAATCTTAGGAAAAATTAGATTTCCATTGGTGATAGAGGTGATTTTATGTTCACTATGGGATAGTGATGTAGGGAGGGTAGACCAAAGGCTATAATTTTTTTTTTCACCAAGGGAAATTAATAGTTGAGGTAGGAGGTTTCGAGGTTCATTAGTGATATCTTACTTCATATGGAGAAGTTGATGATCATGAAAAAGGTTTAGTTATACCATGATGAGGAAGGAGAATAAATAACATCAAGGGTTCTGTAGTGTCGTGTAACAACACAAACTGCACTTTCAGATTCGGTGATAAAACATGCTGTGTAATTTTTTTATAAAAATAAAATGTATAATTACACAAAACATTAACAAATCGATAACCTTTAACGAATCTTGGTTTTGGGGGATTAGAGAGAAATATTATATTTAAACTAAACTGTAAAAAATGGAATTAAATAAGAAAAGTGTAATTAGTGTGTTGACTCTTCAAGACGATTACATCACTATTAATTATACTAAACCTATATAAAATATTTTGAAACATCAGGTGAGCAATTAATATGACTAGTAAGGGGTTTTGAAAATGTTCATAAAAACTTATAAAATATTTTCTTGGAATAAACATAAATATATGTATACTTCAATGTATATTTCTAATAACATTGAAATAATTAAAATTTAGAAAATAGTATTTTCATAAAATAATTATATTTGAAAAGATCATTTGGATTTGACAATAAAAAAGAATAATTTTTGGGTGGGTTATTTATGATACTTGGAAGACCATAAAAACATATGGATGCTTGTCATAATTCATATGGGACAATGTGAGACTAAGATTATGGGTTCACTCCCCATAACTAAACTTATTAATAATTAAAATAGAGCCATTTTTTTGAAAATGACACTTGGATGGAACTGTAATTTTCAATCATAACCAAAAACATTTCAAAAATACACACATAAAATTATTTTCTTAAAAAAAGAAATTTTCTTATCACATGTCATCAACATATCCTTGAGAGTTTCTAAAACCATTTTAGAATAATCCCATGCTTAAAAATTTCTACACTTATTTAGAATCTTTAAATAAAATGTATAATAAAATATGTACACATTTGGTTAAAAATATAGATAATTCCACTTATAAGTTAGATAATGGTAATACCAAATTATTCATGACATACTGAGGGTTGCTGATAAAATTTATTACATGAAATAATATATTTTTTAGTATTGGTACATAAAATGAAACTATTATCCTTTAACACATAAATATAAAACATAAATTGATTGATTAAAAACAAATTTATTACCTTTGTAAATAGAATTGGAAACAATATACTAATCAAACTTTATAAATAAATTGATATAAATATATTTATATACCAAAATATAAAACATTATACATTATTCATAAAATGATATTTTAAAAACATAAGCAATCCTTTTGATATACATAAATAATTCCATTAAAAAATATTTTCTTAGATATAATATTTAAAACAAAATATTTATCTTATAAAATTCAGAAAAATAGTGAGTTATATAGAAACACACACACACACACATATATATAAGTATATATTTGTGAACATCATAAATTTATGTATAATAAAATCAAAACCATGATAAAAATAGTCCTAGAAATAAAATTCCAATCCAAACCCTCATCTTAAATATATTCTGAAAAATAAATAGTCATATATGTATATATATATATATACACATATACACACAAATATATGTACATATTTGTAAAATAAGGACAATTTGATAAACCCTTATATAAATCCCTAAGAATTGAGGATATATATGTAATCCCTTTAAAGATAAATTAAAAACATATATTTTACAACAAAAGTTATTAATAAAAAGGAATATGCATATATATATATATATATATTTATACATACTTATTTATATATATGTGTTTGTGCATGTCTTGGTGAAATAAGACATAAAAAATTGAGCACTTACTTGTTTTTGGATCAAATTATAGATTGAGGTTTCTATAATTCAAGACAAATAAAATGTATGAATTGTGAAGATGAGGATCAGGACTCTGAGGGTTTATAAAATAGTTTTTTATATTTCTTTACAGTCCATGTTGCAATAAATAAGGATACTGAATGGATTCAAAATTGACCAGAGGGAGGATAAAAAAATATAAATTAAGTTAAAACATTAAGAATTTGAAATAAATACATAGATATATATATATATATTTATTTATCAAAATAAATGACTATAAAGGAAGATGGATTTGAGTTACATGATCGATTTTAAAATTACCCAATTTCTTCACTACTGTGGAAAAAAGAATTGAGTTAGGGCCATGGATGGAGATGAAAGGGATGTCGATGATGGAAAGGGATGGATGAATGGGACCGCGATGTTGACTAAGTGGTGTGTCATGAGCTCAATAAAGAAGAAGTCCATGATTTAAATGGATAACCCAATTTTATGGAAACATTATCAGAGGGATGAGATTTAATTCCATAGGAGTAAAAGGGAGTTACTGATCGAGATTTGAGGGGATGGTCAGGATTAGCTCAGTCTAAGATGGTTGACTGAGATTAGATCCTGTATTTAAACAACACACCCCACATCGAAAACATTCTGTTTTTAGGACTTCCTTATAAGGTTGGGCATAAGTTTCTCATCTCCTATGAAACAACACACACAAAGGGGTCCTTACACATGGGATCCTACCCAGGACTTGGTCAATACTATACGAGAACTAATACTTAGTCTTTCTATTCTTGGCCTAAAACTCTTCCCACATACACACAAGATGACCTTTCATGCTTCTTGAGTGGGTTTATGTTGTTCACACTGGAACTTTTGTGCATGGACTTACATGCTACTCTCGTTTGTGGTGGGCACTTTAAATTGTTTCTACAAAAAATCATTTAAACCTAACCACAAACATTCATTTATTTTTTATGACCTAATTTAAATTAATTACATAATTCAAATGGTTGATTTTTTATTCTTATAAAATTATATTTAACAAATAATAATGTTATTATATCAAATTAATAATTAAAAAATTAAATGTCATTAATTTGATTATTTTAAAATATTATTTCAAAATAATTTTAAAATTTTAAAACATCCAATGATTAAATTAAAATAAAACATAATGGTTAAAAAAACACCAATGATAACTAAAAAAATTCCAATGCCAAATTTTCACAATGTTCATATAAAAATTATAAATACCTATCTAAGGCATTCCAAAACATAAAAAAAATCATCAGAGTTCTTTTCTTACTTCAAAAATGGTTTTTTACGTTCCTCTTATTCTTAGAATTTATAATATTCATCTCACTATTTATTTTCTTAATATGGTAGATCTAGGGGATTATGGATATATATTATGTTTTTTTTTCAAGGAGGAATTTTGGTAGTGCTATTAGGGCTTATAATGTGTTTTTTGGAGTATTTTAGGTCTTTAGCCTTGTAATGATGTAGTGTATTAGTTTTTTATTAATAAAAAACTTTCTCATGTGTTCTCATTTTCATAAATTTGTTTCAATTAATAAAATATATTTTCACATAAACAATAATATTAACAAAATAAATACATCATGGTTTTGGGCCACTACATTATCCACCCTTAACTAAATTGTGACCTCGTAATTAATTTGTAAATGCATTCCCACACGATTGTTCCTTTGGACTTCAATACCATTGTTCCTTCATTAAAAATTTAATTATAATTAATTATCAACCCAAATGATTACATTTAATTAATAGCTTCAGCAAAATACCCAGTTTTGTAGATTTATGCGAAAAGGTGTATTTCATCAAGTTAAACTGATCCTCAGCCTTGTTTTAAGATCCTCAACTTCTTTCCCCCAAACACAACTCCAGAAACTAGGGTCAAAATCATGTAAAAAATGGTAGGTTCTTAACATAAATACATGTGGGGTGTAAATTTTTTTAATTTACAGGTGGACTTGATTTCTAAAAAGCAACATAAACGACTTGTATTCTAAAGCCTCAAAGTATTTGAGTCTCCCATATAAGTTGAAACACTAAACATGACACATATAGTTCGCTCTGAGGTCACCCTCTCATACAGCTTCTTGAAAGAAAAATATGGATAAATACTGTATAGATATAGTGAAACATTTGAAGATACATTCAAAATATTTTCCTTCTCATGCATAGAATTGAAGTTGTGCATGAAAAATTTCATAATAACAAAAACTCTAACTTCAAAAGAATCAGAATATATCAGAAGTATTTGATATTTGGTAGAGTCATTTAAAACATAACCTAATTTTTTAAAAGGGTTCATAACCATTAAAATAAGCCTTTAAAATTATATTTTCAAGTAACTTGTCTGGGAGATGCAAAAGATTAGTTTGTGATATTCAGCTTTCCATCTGAAAATATCATAGAAAATAACATTTTTTTTATAAAGAAGGGTTTCTTAAATTTTTAATTTGTTTTAAATTTCCAAAATTATTTAGACCATTCCTCTGATACCATATTTAGTACCCCAAACCCAAACATCTATATTCTGTGCTATAACATAATTTTTAATTTTTTTATAAAAATAAATAGAATAATTACACAAGACATTACACAATCAAGGAACCTTTACCGATATAGGTTTTGGAGAATTAGATTCAAATATTACATTTCAAATATACAGTAAAAAATTAAATCAAACAACAAGATATTATTCAGTGCACTGCCTCATCAAGAATATTACATCACTAGAAATTATACTAAACCCATATAAAAGAATTTAAAATGTAAAATGAGAATTTAATATGAGCATAAAGGGGTTTTGAAAATGTTCATAATAACTTTAAAAACATTATCTTGGAATAGAAATAAACAAATAAATATATTCTTTAAAGTATATTTCTAAAAAAATTTAAATACATATAATTTAGAAAACATCAATTTCCTAATATAATAATATTTGAAATGATCATTGGTATTTATCCATCGAAAAAAATAATTTTTTGTTGTGTTCTTTATGATACATGGAAGAGAATAAAAACGTAAGGCTACTTGTCACAATTTTTATGGGACAATCTCCCCTTAGGATTATGGGTCCACTCTGTATAACTTAATTTACCACTCATTATACTAGTGCTAATTTACAAAATCACTTGTATAGACCTACCATTTTCAATCATAACCCAAAAGATTTCAATAATATATAGAGATAAAATTATTTTCATTAAAAAAATCGTTCCATAACATGTCATTAACATGTTATTAAGAGTTTATAAAACCATTTTTATGAGAATACCATTCATAAAAATTAACACAATTATTTAAAAGTTATAAATAAAATTCATAGTAAAATATGTGCACACTTGATTAAAAATGCATGGAATTCCACTTATAAGTTAAATAATGACTATAATTAATTATGCATGACATACTAGGGGATCCAGATACAATTTTAAAAATGAAATAATAATCTTTTTAGGATTTTTAAATAAAATGATTACTATTATCATTTAACACATAAATATAAACCATAAAATGATTGATAATGATCAAATTTATAACCTTTGGAAATAGATTTGGAAACAGAATAACAATACATTTTTATAAATAAACTGATATACATATATTTATATACATAAATATAAATCCTTATACTTTATACATAAAATGATTTGAAAACATAAGGAATCCATTTTATTAACATAGAAAATTAATTTACAAAATATAGACCTGTAGATAATATTTAAAACAAAATCATTATCTTATAAAATTCTAAAAATTAAAGGTTATTTAGTTACACTGACACACACACACACACAGATATATATATATCATTATAATCTACCCAAATTTAGTAATAATAAAATAAAAACATTTCAAACCATAGGCATAGAAATAATTTTTTTAAAAACCCTTATATTATATATATTTTAAAAATTAAGTAGTTATATATGTATATATATATATATATATACACCTATATATGTACAACTTTGTAAAATAAAGATAACTTGATAAAACCTTAAATAAATCCATATAATGGAGTATTTGTATGGAACCCCTTAAAAATAAATTTAAAATAAAATTATTTCATCCAAAAATTTTAAATCAAATAAATAGGTATATATATATACTTATATATATATATATATGTCTTGGTGAAATCAAACCTAGAAAAATTGAACCCTTAATTTTTTTTGGATCAAACGAGGGATTGAGGCTTTTGGAATTCAAGAATAATGAAAGAGGGGACTTGGGAGGATGAGTATATGGTTTATGAGGGTTTATATAATAAGTTTTCATATTTTATTATAATCCATATTGTAGTAAACAAGGATACTTAAGGGATTAATAATTGAACTAAGGGAGAATAAAAAAATGTTAATTAACGTAAAAACATTATGAATTCAAGAATATACATATATATATTTATTAAATTCAAAGCTTATGAAGGAGGATAGATATGATTCACTGGTTCATATTTAAAATAACCCAATATTGTCATTTCTATGGAACAAAGAAGTGAGATGGGGCCATGGATGAAGGTGGAAGGGATGTCGATGATGGAATGAAATAGAGGAAAGGGCCTGTGACATTGACTCACTTGTGTGACACAAGATCAATGATGAAAATGTTGAAGGTTAAAATGGACGACCCAAATTGAATTCAACATGATGGGAGGGCTGTGATTTAATCCTGCAAGAGTAAATGGGATAGAACGATCCAGATTGGAAGGGATGATCAGGATTAGATCAGTCCAAGATGGATGACCCAGATTAAATCCCCCATTTAAAAAATATGTCCCAAATCAAAACCATTCAGTTTCTAGGACCTTTTTATAAGGTTGGGTATAGGTTTCTCATATACGATGACAAAATACTCCCTAGGGGGTCATTAAACATGGGTTCTTTCCTAGGACATGTAACAACCTATACCTGAACTGGTACTCAGTCCACCTATTCTTGATTCAAAGATCAACCCACCTATACAAAGGAAGACCTATCATGATACTCGAGAGGGCTTGTTCTGTGACCATTGGACATTGAGGTATTAGTCTTAAAATCTACTCTTGCTTGTATTGTTCACTTAGAACATTTTTGTATTTTTTTTAAAAATAACCAAAATGATTCATTTTTTATGACCTTATGTAAATTAATTACACAATTTTAAAAGTTAATTTAGTTATTATTATGAAATTATGTTTTCATAATCATAAGGTTATAATATCAAATTTATAATTTAAACACTACATGTCATAAATATTATTTTATCTATATATTATTTTGAAATTATTTTAAAATTTTAAAACATCGAATAGTAAAATTAAAAGAAAATCCAATGGTTATAAAAACATAAAAGGTCGCTAAAAAAATTCTAATGAATATATTTTTACAACAGTCATAGAAAATTTATAAATACTTATCTAATGCATTCCAAAACAAAAAACAAAAATAATCAGAGTTATTTTATTTCATTAAAAATGGTTTCAGAAATTACTTCAATTATTATCATTTCTATTATTCTTTTTGATAATTCTTTTCTTATTATGGTAGATCCAAGGGATTAAGGGTACATAATAAGTTTTACAGGTCTAATGAGAGACATTCTGGTGGTACTTCTAGGGCCTGCAATGAGGTTTATTGAGTAGTTTATGTCTTTATCCTTGTAATGATGTAGTGTTTTAGTGTTCTATTAAAAAATAATTTTCTAATTTAGTTTAATTTTTATGAATGAATAAAATTTACATTCATAAAAAAAGTAATATTAGAAACATACATAAATTATGGGGTTGGTTCGTTATAGATTCAATTCATGAAGAAAAAGACAATATAAGGGTCGATTGGATGAATGCCCTCAATTAGATCAAATTGATGTGATATAAATGACCATTTTAACATGGTTAAACAATATCCACACCTGTATCTGCATATCAAAAACACAAATAATTTCAAACATTAATATAATTTAACTCACCCCACTGACTTGATAGATGTGTTTACCATGGTCTACTACTATATTCACTATACATTAGACCATCAACATAACCCCTTTGAACCATGAACTCACTAAAATTTGTTATGTGGGTGCTATGTGCCAAATCACACCCTTGCTTCTATGTGGATGGATCTGATAGCTCTAATGCATGTCAGTGTTTTTTCACATGCATGGTTGAGCTAGCTAGCTAGTTACTAGAACACCAATTATTAAAAAAATACAAAGTAAAATTTAAATTACTTATGAACTATATTAATATACTATTTTGAATTATGTACATGTTTGTTTTTGATAAGTTTACTCTTATCATTTGATATATATGTTTATATATATTTACATTTAATGAAAAATATAATACCATTTTTGTGTCAAATATGTGTCAAGGTTCTTGAAAAGAAAATATTAATTGATCTATTAATTAAAAATATAATATTTATTGAAGAATAGTAGTATATTAATATTTAATAGTATTAAAATCATATATATTTATTGAAATATTAAAAAACTTATGTATAACAAAAATTATCTCAACTACGTAAATTAATTTTTTTTATTTATAAAATTATTATTGAAACTATAATAAATATTATACTTGAGTCTAATTTTTATAAATTAAAATTACACTATGACTAATTTTTATATAAAATTATAAATTGAATAATTAATTTTATCAAGTTTTTATTAATATTATAATATAAATTATTTCATGTTTGTACTAACATTATACTTTATAAATATTGTTATTAATATCATAGTGATAATTTCTTTGAAAAAAAGTTAAAAAAAAATGTTATGAAAAGATGGTAATAAATAATTTTTCAAAAAAATCATTAAAATTTAACACTTTTAAATTTAATGAATTTAAAATTTTCAAAAATAAATTTTAAATAAATTTGAAAAAATAAATAATTATTTTTACAATAAAATATAATTTATTATACATTAGTAAAATTTTAATTTATTGAAAAATAGTAATATATTCAAAAAATTAAATAGTAAAAACATCAGAATGTTGAAAAATATATATTTTATATCTAAATAAATGAAATTATATATAAAGAGTCATATATTTTTAAATATAAAATCAAAATATATTTTATATTTATTTAGGAAAATATAATAATTTAAGGAGTCTGAATATATATAAATATTTTCATTAAAATATTACTCAATATATATACTAATTATTTGAAATTAAATGTAATATTTTATAATTTGAATATTTTTTCTTAATTTATAATAATAAATTATATTGATTAAATATAATAATTTAGTTTTACAAAAGATACTATTAAAACAAATCATAGTAGGTTTGATATTGTAAAAAAATCTGATTATGAAACATTAGTTAACAGATGATTATGTTTAAAATACCCGGATATATCATTCTCCTCCCTTAAATAAATTATACCCTTGAAATAAATTTTTTTCACTTTAAGGAAATTCTAAATTTTCATTTTTAGAATTTGGAAAATGTGGGTTTTAAAATTCAATAAACATAAAAATAACTAAAAAATCAAGGGATACCTATGAATCTTAAATTATCCTAAAATGAAAGAATCATAATCTCTAAATATGCCTAAACCATTTCTTTAAAACCAACTATAATATCCAGAGACCCACACTCCGGATCTTGTACTAAGAATGTGGTATTTTTATTTATAAAAATTAAATAAAATTTACAAATTCCATAAAAAATATAAGCATATTTTCTAGTATACATTTTGTAGGAAAAGAATAGACCATTACAAAATAACACAATTTAAAATTAATTATCTAAAAACATTTATTTTTTGTCACTCACACTAGCTCTATAATAAAGTAAAACTCATTTGTAACTTCTTATGAGCCTTTGAAAAACATATTTAAATTTTATAGTGAGAATAGATTTTCTTAGTAAGGTGTTCTATGATGAGTGAAAATGATTCTATAAATACTATGAATGTTTCTTTGAAAAAATCATTACATTGTAAACATTATTTTGGAAACTTTTCCCTTTATATAAAAATATTTTTTATAATAAATATTTTTCCCAAAAATATACAACTGGTTTTTTAAAAATATATAACAATATCAAATAATTTTAAAACCATTTCAAAACATAGATTTTTTGAAAAGCCAATTTTCATTCAAAAATTAATAACATTTGAAAAGTCATGGATTATTCCTTAATGTTTTAAAAAGATTTATTTGAAAATAATAACATTTTAGGGAGATAAAAGATTCTTGGAATCCTTTATTAAATCTATGAGGCCATTAGTAGTATCAAAATTTTGAAAATATCTAATTGAGTTTTTGGGTTCACTCTCCATTCATTATAATCACATTTGATACCCACATTAGAAGTTTTATAGAAACAATTTTTAGGATTTCCTTTTCTCATTTTACTTCCACTAAAACAAGATTTTGAAAACAATATAAATTAATTTCTTGAGAAAATAATTTTATGTCACTAAAATTTTTGAGAAAAAAAAAATTTCTTAAAACACCATAAAGTTAAAGAAATCCACATTTTAGAATTATTAAATATAATAATACATTTAATAGAGGGAAATAGTATAAGTAGATTCTCTTAGAAAACAATACAAAATTTCAATGATATAATATAATATGTCTATATCTACAAACATGATAAACATCTATATATTTAAAATGACACTTCTTATATAAAACATTAATTATAAAATCCATCAATACTTTTTAATAATATTATTGAAATTGAAGAACATAAAATGATAAAATTTATCATTTTAAATTCACCATTGAATTAAGAAAAAAAAATTTCTTTTTTGAAAGGACTTATTTGGAAAATTAAGGGTTTGAAATTTGTTTTCCCTTACATTGACTTTTTGAAACAAAATCATAATATAGATAAAATTAAATGTTTTTCTTAAACATAGAGTTCCATAAGAAAATAATCCCTTGAATATAAATGGTTTTAGAAAATAGAAACATTGAGTTGATAAAAAATAACTTAAATATAAATAAGAGAATTTCATTTACCTTAAATAAAATAAAAATATTTTTAAATAGGGGAGTTTTTTAAATTAAAATTATTTAAATGAAAATAAACCCATAAAAAAATAGTAATTTTTTAAGTTATAATTATAAATACTTTTCTATTAAAATATTCCCCTTGATAAAATATAATAGGGATTTTCTAATAGATTACCCTTTCATAAAAAAATAGTTTCTGACAAATATATCTTTAAAAAAATGAATTCCACTTACATGATAAATATTTATTTAGAGATCATAATTTTAGTTATAAAATTTTATCCTTACCTAAAACGGAATATAAAATTGAGCTAAGGATGTTCCTCATGCCACAACTTGGTAATTTAGAATAGGCAAGTAGAGAGATTGGGAGATTTGGATCATAGAGGTCCTGTCCTGAGAAAATGATGAAAACACCTTTATAAAGGTGACCCTCATATAATGTAGTTGTATATATATATATATATATATTACATTAATATAATGATTTGTGGAATTTGATGTGGATATATACAACCACTGTAAAATTACATTCTAATTGTGGAAGATCTTGTTTTTTTACAAAATATGTGGTTCTAGTATATTGAATTCCAAGAAAGTTGATATATTGATAAAGTGATTATATATATATTTATATAAATATGTCCTTCATCATTGTTGGTACATATTTGATGAATAAAACAACAGTTTTTAAACCACATTGTGGCTTAAAATAATTGTTTATTTTAGTAATATATATATACAAGTTTGTTTATTTTTTTACTTTCTGATATTTCTAGGAACTATTAGATTTCCATTGGTGATAAATATTTTTCTCTATTTACTATGGGATATATATTTATGAAGGGTATATTGAAGGATTTAATGTTTGTTTCAAAGGGAAATCAGTGGTAGGGGTATGGAATTTCTAGGTGCACTGTGTGTGTGTCATATATACTAGTAATATATTACGTTAGAAGGAGAAGGGGATGATGGGGAAGGAAGTTAAGTTCCATTATGCATATAAAGGATAAGAAATAAAATCAAGGGTTTGTCAATGTTGATTTGATGAAAAATAATATGATATAAGGGTTGATCAGATGGTAAGCATCGATTAGATTGAATAGTTGTGATATAAACGATCAATTTTAATGGGGTAAAAAATATCCACTCTAGCACATCCAACCTAAAAATAACATGGTTTCATACTAAAATATTAGTTAGATATTCACACTGACTTAGTAGTTTATAGTAACGGGGTCCTCTCATAACTTCACCATGTTTCAGACTCGTAGCATTACCCACTTGACCCATGCGCTCAATATGGAATGCTCTGTGAGCACAATTCACTTACTCATGCCCTTATCACCATGTATCTAAATCAACTATATCATATTCTAGGATGATATTCCTCCCATACATGATTGAGCTTTTATCTAGCTGTGAGTTGATCATTTATTTAAAATTCTAAGTAAAATTTAAATTACTTTTAAAATATATTAATATAATATTTTAGACATATGTAATGTTTGTTTTTTTATAAGTTTAATATTATCATTATATATATATAGAAACATTTAATAAAAAAAATATTAAACATTTTTTGTTAAATATTTCTCTAGGGTTTTAATAGGAGAGTTATAATTTAACTATTACTTCAAAATAAAATTCTTTTTAAAGAACAATAGTATGTTATAATATAATAGAATTAAAATCATAAGTTTATATTTTAAATATTAAATACTTTATAAAAAATGGTCCAAATTAAATATATTATTTTATATTTATTTATAGAAGTATTTTTGATACTCTAATCAATATTATACAATAAATTTATTTTAATAACATAAAATTACACTTTAACCAATTTTTCTAACAATATAAATTTAATCATAAATTATATATATATGGTTTATTAAAATTATAACATAAATTATTACATGTCATTACTAAGATTATACTTTTTAAATATTATTATTACTATATTATGATAATATATTATATATAAAAATTTAAAACAATTTTTTTACAAATACAGTATTAAATAATTTTTTCACAAAAAAACATTAACATTTATCAATTATAACATTAATGTGTTTAACATTTTCAAAAAGGTATTTTATAGTAATTTAAGGAAATAAAGAAATATATTCTCATGAAATAAAATTTATACTAATTTTAATAATAATAGTATTTCTTAGAAAATAGTAATATATTCAAAACGTACAATATTAAATACATTATATATTAAAAAATATAAATTCTATATCAACATAAAATTATTACTAAATTAGAAGTCCTTTAATTTAAAAAACCATCTTAAAATTTATTTTAAAATGATTTTAAAAAATACATTTTTTAAAGAGTATGAATATATTGATATATTTTTATTAAAATATTTCTAAATAAAAATTCAATTTCTTGGAAATTAATTTTAATATTTTATAATTTGAATATTTTAATTTCAATTATAACAAAATTTTTATTAAAAAAATAACTTAGATTCATAAAAGGGAATATTAAAACATATTGTTTCTGGTTTTATATCTTAAAACAAACCATTAATTTAAATTTAATTAAAATAAAAAGATGATTAAATTCCTATGATGTTATAGCACATGTATTCCACATGTAGTAACTACAATTACTATATGTGTACTTGCATAGGATATAGTGGTTTAGGGTAGGGTGTGCGATACATGATCTATTAAAAACATTATACTTACTACAAGGTTAGTGATATTATGAGATGTGGTGGTGATGGGATTCATTGGGTGTTAGGTGAGATGACTATGTGGTTTTGATATGGTTTCCTATATGAAAATGATTACTTATAGAGTGGATATGAATAACTAGATATAATACATCGGGGTCATGGTTATTAGGTCCAAGGGAAATATGTTCTGGAGTTACTTTTTTTTATATGATTTAGATATAGGTTTTCCCACTCATACACATTACTTGGTGAGAAAGGATTGGTGAGGATGGGATATAGTTTTTCTTATTTGAGAAAACATTTAGTTTCCTTTGTTTATTCATTGGGATTTATAATTTTATATATAATTCACATAATTGGTGTAGGGGAAGGTCCAATTGATTATATATATATATATTAACCTATATATATTATATTTTTTTTCATGTCTATAAGAGTTAGTTAGTGACCGAGCTAAGAATTACTATATTTTGCAATTATTTAAGAGTTGTTGGATTTCATGAACTCTACCTCTGAGATATTAAAAATATTTTGATTTTTTTATCCACCATATTAAAATAACTTCATATATTATAATGGTTTATCTATTTATATATATGATATAGTTTATTTGTGGATCTTGTATGTTTTCATGGATTGTATATAAAGAGAAATTTGTTTATTAATTCTTTAATTTGTTTAGTAATTCTTAGATTTCATGAATTATATTACCTCGATGCTAGACTTCAATATATAGCCTATTGGAGGAGGGATTTGGGGATAATGTCTATATTTACAACCAACCATGGAGAGGTATAAATTTAGGGGTGGGGGTCATGGAATTAGGCTATTGTGATAATTGTATCGTTTAAGTATGCACTTGTTTAAAAAATATGGTTATGGGTTTTGAGGTAATTAAAAGGAAAAATGATCTAAATATTTTTTGTGGAATTAATTAAAAATATTTCTTTAATCATTAATGGGAAAATTCTTTTAGAATAAAATCTTGTGTTTTTTTGATAAATTATTAAGAAAATAAGTAGATTAATAGGGGAAATATTTTATAGAAAAAATGAAAATATTGGGGATAATTTAATAATAAATAATGAAAGTAAGAATCCATGATTCATAGAGAGTAATAAATAATATATTTTATAAATTAAAAATATATTTGATGATATATTTTTATAATTGGAGGTGGAAGATCTTGAGAATTTGAATGTTTATGTTCTATGCGATAAAGTGGTTGGATATGGTGGTTCTGAATTTTTCATGAAAGTTTATTTATTCTCAAATATGGAAATATTCAAGTAATAAATCTAAGTATAAAATAAAAGAGGATAATATTAAATAATATACTAAATATGATGAGATACTACTATTATTCATCTTATTATCATTATGGTGTTTTTGTGAGAAACTAATTCTATTGTAATTATGAATATGTTGAATGTAAAATAATAAAAGAGAATTTATTTCCAATGTTGTTGTGAGAGATTTTATTGTGTATTGAATAATAAGTATTTAAAAGAGGGAAATATAGGCTGATTTAAATTTATCTTGTTGAAGTGTATTTAATGTGAAGAAGAAGAAGAAGTGTAAAAACTGATTTATTTTTATGTATGAGAATAAGTGAGGAAACCCTTTGATTATTTATATAAATATTTATACCTTTTTGACGGTTGTAGTGAAAATATGATATGAGTTATTTATTTTAAATTTTTTCATATCTTAGGTGGGAGATCAAATTCATACTATCAAGAAGAGACGTGAACCTACTATACTGATCACACATCAACTAGAGCCACTCAAAACTAGTACTTTGAAGATAATGACTAATTAGTGATTACATATAAGAATAATAGAAAGTTGTTTATTTCTATAACGTTATTAGTTATAGGACAATGGAATCAAATCAATATCCTTTTACATTGTTGATCCGAGATAGTAAAATATCATTCATGTGTGTGTGGGATGAAAACCACCATACAATAAGGACTATCTAAAAAATTATGTATAAACCATATAAATCATTAGGGATATTTTTCTAGAATTAGTGATAAACTGACCAAAACATCTAAAGTGTATTGATCAATTAAAAAAAGTGTTAGGGCCCTAAAATATGCTTAAAAGAATAGTGATTTTTTCCAAAATCCACAAGGTGGTCATACTATCAATGTTGATTTTGAATGAAGAAAGACTTCGTTTACATGACATTGATGTTGTTGTGAATGTTTTTGGAAAAAGGAACTTATTTTTTGGAATAATTTTTCAACATATAGAAGTTAATGAAATCCTATATGAAAGGTGAGTAGAGTCGAGAAAAATAAATGTGCAAAAACAGGATAAAAAATATATTTGTTTCAAAAATGATTATAAGAAAAGAGAAATTATATGGAAATTGTAATTGAAGTGGTCATAATGAAGAATCATTCTAGTTAAAATCAACCAATCATATGAATTTCTTTTAATAATATTATAATATAAATGATGAAGAATTTTTCGGAGAAAGATTCATTGTTTCCATTATGTTATAAGAAAAATAAAAAACACGAATCAAGCATATAAAAAAGTATAATAAGGATAATTTAAATACAATAAATAATAAATTATTTTATTATTGGAGAAAAAGATATGTTATTTATTTTGGAAATATATCCATGGGTTTTGGTTTTGATGGAGATAAGATGAAGCATCATAGAAGTGAATAAATCAATGAATTAAATAACATGATATTTTTTGGTGGATGTCATCACTAAAAATTAAGAAGGATTAATATTTGATGATAGGTTGTAAAAAATTACAACCTAATATTTCAGCTATTTTTTTAAAAGGTTTTATATTGTTCCATATGTAATACATTTTATATCTATGAATATAGAACTAATAGAAGGAGTGATTCCAAAAGTCAAAATTTTAGTTTTGGATAGAGATGATGGAGTGAAAACCATAACTTCTATATTTTATAACACATATAGAGTAAAGGTAGATGTTATGATACATATAATTAGAAGATACACAAGAAAATGTGAAGTGGTGTAGTGTAGAGATGAAAATCACTCGCATAAGGATCCACTGTAAGGATACATAAGAAGAGATTATATGAAAATTTTATAACGTGAGGTTTTTCCAATTTATAAAAAAGTGTTTTTAAGATTTTACATAATTATAAACTGCTAGAGTTTCAAAAACCACAAAAATTTCATATATAGGGGGTGTTCACATGGTGGGTATATTTTACAACTAAATGGATTGGGATAGTAATCATATCTAAATAAATACACTATATGGAGATCGAAAGATGGTGCAACAGGTCAAAATTTCCAAAGAATTATATATATAGTAATGTGGGGATATATATTCAGGTGATTTTTTAAAATTATAATAAACTTCCTCTTCATTGAATAAATGTATTGCAACTTCCCTCCCTTGGAGTAAGAGTGATTCTTAACCACATAATTTTCTTTTATATTTCTTTTTTATTTATTTATTTAATCATTTTCTTTTAGAAGTTCTTTTCTAGGATATTTTGAAGGAATGAAATATAGTACACTAAGGTATGTGTTTTATGTCTTATAAGTTTTGTTACATAATTAGTGAGAGTTAATTTCATATTTTTTTCACTAAGTATAATCTAGTTTTTAAAATATAATGACTGAGATTTTTATAGACTCACGAAGTGGTATCTGAGCCTTGGTTTTTGTGGTAGAGATCACTATAACTTAGCCAGGGGGTCTAAAATCACAATTTAATAGACTTATTATACCATGGATCTTATAGAATAATTCTATTAGAAAGGTCTTGACCACTCTTATATGTTTTTTTAATTTTATACAACTTCATTGATTTTGAATGTAAATTAATTGGATGAGGGCATGATCTGGGTTAAGAAGTTTTATAAAATGGATTTAGGATTATAAAATATGTTTATAGAGTTTATTTTATTATAGAAGGATCTATATCTCCTACTAAGTTTCACCAAGACAAAAGTGATGATGAAGTAAGAATGGGATATACTCTATTAGAAGGAATTGGTGGTGATCTATATGTCACTATTCTAGAAGATAGATTTTAGCATCCATGAGGTGAAGATAGATTTATTAACTATAAATACTATAATAGATATGTTTGAAAAACCAATAGTAATGAATAAAGAGTTCCTATTGTTTAGGTTATTAGACATGTGAATATAATATTTAGATCCAGTGGTTTACCATATCAATGAATTCAATAATATTTTGATTTATTTTATATTGGCGAAGGTAATCATTGGAGATCTAGAATTGTTGGTTTTTTTTTAATTTCATTACTTTTGAAATAAAAAGACGATATATTTATATCAGTGAGATAGTCAAGTACTAATATAGAAAAAATGTTCAAATATATTAGGGATTTAATTTTGAATGAGAAAATTAATCATAAAGAGATCAAATATTTAAAAAAACACATATAATGTGAAATATAGTTACATTCCATGAAACATAAAATTTATAAAAACTAAAAATAAAAGAGGAGAAGGATCCACATTAGCTTATTCAAAAGTGGTCCCATGTTTTGGAATCATGTGAGGAATGTACATTTAGTAAAATGTTATAGTTGTTTAAGAGTTAATTTCATAAGGAATGATTCTAGAAGAACATTTTTAAATAATGTTTTAGAAGATATGAGTGGTCTGTTGTTATGTTTTTTCAGTTCTCTTGAGTCTTGGATTATAGACTGTAGAGATTATTTTCACTCTATATCTAAGAGAGTATACATGAGGGATTATACATTTGTATTGTTATATAAGAATTATCTTGAGGATGATGTTTCCATTATTAGTTTGGTCAATGGTGATGGTTCCATATAGATACAAAATATACCCTTACTAGGCTTAGAAGGTGGGAGGAAGATAATAGGGTTTGGGAGGAACTCTGTTTCTATAGGATGGATATAAAACTAGGGTTTCTATTAAACTGTTATGGAAGTATTATGAAAAGTCATAGATAGTTTTACTGTATTGTATGAAGGACTGATGGATGGAACATTGTACACCGTGGGAGTTTCAAAAGGTGAAAATAATTCCTTAAAAATGACTTCCTCAAATTTATGGCATGATTATCTGGGTCAATTAAGAAAGTATAGTATCAAAATTAGAGCTTCTAAAGGAATTATGAATATTGAAAGAATATAGTACAGAACATGTGAAGAGTCATATTTGGAAAGTAGTGAAAGTAATTATTCAAAATACAACGTAAAAAACCAAAGGACTTTATGTTAATATTAGTTTATAAAGATGTATGGTGTTTATCATTGGTCCATTACAATAGTGTTTATTTGTATTATGTTACCTTCATCAATTATAATAGAAAGACGGTATGAGTTTTATTTCTATTATACAAGTCAAAATTATTTATATCCTTTGTTAGATGGAGATCCATGGTGGAAATAGTGACTAAAACAAAAAAATGTTTGAGTCCTAACAATGGTGTGTAATACATATGTATGAAGTTATGAAGTTTATTCATGTAGAAAAATTATGGTTTTATGGGACCATACCTTGGATTCTAGAATAAAAAAATCATGTCGATGATGAATCATATATGAGTTGAGAAGGAAGTAAACATGGGGATTCATGCTAGTTTTATAGGATTTTTGGGTAGAATCAATTAATTATATATCCAAATTTTCAAATAGGAGTCATTAATCTCTATTAGGGTAGGAACATTTGAAATCACATTATTCCCAAATAAAAATTAACATACAATAGCTCAGGGTATTTGTTTTAATTTTCTATTTACGATTTTTGTTGAGGAATTGGAATAACTATAGGATTTATCCTGAGATTTTTACTTTATAGGGTAGGTAAAAAATGTCTTTGTATTTCATATTTAAAATATCAACTATCAAAAGTATTTTAGATGTTGAAATATTACCTTAAATAAATATATCCTAATGAATTATTAAAACCAAGTGGGATATGATGATGTGGTCAATGTATCATCACAATACTATGCTTGAATGAATTAATTTATTCATATTATTGATGTCCAAGAAGGTTTAGGATGTTTTATAGAACTAGAAACACAAGAATTATTTGGAAGGAGATAATGATTATATTCAAGATCTAATAGTGATTACAAGTCTATATGTACTAGAAAGATCAAGGAATATGGAATCTCAAGGAAGATATTATCATGAGAATTTTGAAAGAAATAGTTCTAGAATAAGAAGATAAATAGGGATAGTTATAAAGATATACTATTATTCTATGAAAAGTGAAATGATATAGAGTTTGCATGAACTATTTTATTATAAATGATGATGGAGACATAGAGAGTTAAGAAGTATTTTCAAATGGAAATACTCAAGAAGGGGATATTTGTTGACGATGGATGAAATTTATTCATTACATGCATCTAAAACATGGGATCTAATAGAAACTCTTTATGAGAAGACACCTGAATAAATGGGTGTATTGTCTATATGTTAGAGTAGATGGTAGAAATAAGTACAAGTAAATTATTTTTATAAATATTTTTCAATAAAACGATGGTGAATATTTTTCCAAGATTTTTTATATGGTTGTTAAAGTCCCAAATATTTAATTAGTGCTCAGTATGGCTTCCTTGGTAGATTCAAATATAGAAATTTTTATTATAAAAAGCACATTTATTCAAAGATACTTATATCATAAGAATAAAATGGAGAAAATGGTTGGCTTCATGTTGAAACAAAAGTAGGATCTTGTGTTTAAGCTAATGGGAAATCTATTAATGTTAAATAACACAGCATTATAGTGGAACTGAAAGTGAAACTCCCTTATAAAATAATAAGACTTCTTCCAAACCAATTAAAATAATTTATAATAAAAAAATGTGTTTTATTATGGGAGATTTATCATTTTACATCTTTATGTAGATGAGATTCTTATTATATGTCTTTTAAAAGAAAGGATTGATGATCTGAAAATTGAAGTTCTTATAAGTTTTGAGATGATGGATTTACATCAAAAAAATATTAAGGGATATAGATAATAATGGAAATATATTCAAAAACATTATTTTTAACTCTATATAACAAAATTTATTAGGTGGTGTAATAATTTGAATTGAGTGAGGTGAAACTAGTTACCACTTTTATGGCCAGTAATTTTATGTTAATATAATAGAAGGCCCCAAGAATAGAAGTAAGGTTTGTGACATGGAAAATGATCCATTATCTTGGATACCAAGAATAATGATATATACCACAGTTTTTACTTTCTAAAAAATATCACATGTTTTTATAGTAGTTAGAAGATTCTGGATAATCTCTGAGGAGGGAACTAGGAAGTGGAATAGTAGATCCTTTGATATCTCAAAGGATCTAAATTTTTTATCTTTATTTCGAACCAAATTAATTTTTAAAAGGGTATGGATATTCATTACATAGATATATATGGAATCACTATATGCTTTGTGTTTACTTTTATTAGAATTACCATGATTTGGATGTTAATTCCTCAACTAATAGATACAATTTATTCAATGAATGAAAAGTATAATGCAATAATACAAGGTAGGAAGGATTTGTTTATTATGGGGTTTATTTAATATCATATAATAAGGTGGTGATTTGGGATACATTTCAGTGATTCAAAAAGTGTGATGCACTCGGAAAATTATCTAATGATTAATTTCCAAAAAAATCACATTTAGTTGAAGTATTAATTTATTTAGAATATGTTGATGTGAAAAGTTATAAATCTTCAAAGGGTACACAGAGATCAAAAATTGGAATATACATTGACAACGTTTGTAGTCTAGGATATAATTATAAGGTAATGAGACTCTATTAGGCTTGGATAATTAGAACCATTTTGGGGGAACCATGAATATGTGAGGGATATTGAGAGTGTATAAGGATTTGTGTATCTTGAAAGTGGAATTTTTAGTGAATCCAGAAAATGATTCTTAGGTAGAAGATTATCAAATTCATCCACGTGAAAACCAATTACTAGATATGTAATTACAAGTAATTAAAGGAGTTATTATAGAAGTATAATTTCTAATTCTAAATAGAAATAGTAGGGAAATGACGATAATATCTAAAATTCCAAAAGTATACAGACTATAACCAAACAGTAAGATGTAGCCAGTCTGAAGAAACATTGAAACATTTTAAGGGGTTAGTATAGAGTTATGAATGAAACTCATAAGGATGTAATATATGGATATATAAGAACCAATTATTTGGTATAGATACTATTTAACATTCTTCTAATTTTATGTTAGAGTCTTTACGATGTTACATAAGAGTAAACTTATCAAGATTTTAGAAGTGAAAAATTTTCATTAAAAAAAGGATTTAAGGTAGTGGATATAATTGAAAAATAATATTGATATCCATATATATATTATATATATGTGGACATTATCACCTTATATATCATAATATAAGGGCATTTGTTTAACCATCTAGACACTACCGTATTTATATTGGCAGCGATAAATGTTTCAATGAATTTTTACATGGAAATCATCATTAGTTTCATTGAATAAATTTATAAATAAATTCCACAAAATGGGGTATCAATTAGTTCAAACCATGTAAATGTTCTAATTGTTCTTTTACATCATATATTAATAATTTGCTTCTTAAAATTCTGGATTGTGTTGTTTAGAATGTGTGTGCTATCGCATAATGACTTAGGTGTGATTCATCTACAATGTTATGGTACATCATTAGTGATTGTTTATTTTAGTTATTGGTTTACAATAAGAATGTTATGGGTGATAAATTAATTTATCATGAGGTTTTAAGACCCAAAAAATGTGAATTGTTTTAGTAAATATTTATAAAGAATGTTTTATTCAATTATAAACTCAAGAGGGGATGTTGAATAGATTAAAGAAATAACTATAAAGATTTATTCTAGAATAAATAAATGGAAATTCCACATGATAAATTGTTATTATGGAAGTTAAGTCTCTTATTCCCATGAATACCGTTGATTTTAAAAAATAAATTAGTAAGTATGGGGAGATTTATCATTTTTGAGTTGAAAGGAAATGAGTTCCTTGGTTGAAAACAGTTCTAAACCATGTAAACATCACTAATGAAAAATTTAGAATGACCTTATTCACATATATATTGTGTTGTTATTTTTTTTATAGTTAATTAATTATGATTTATGAAATGTAATAACTATAAAATGAAAATTGTGATTATATTATAGTTATGTTGGAGTATACTTATTGGAAATGATGTCAATTATTAGTATCATCATAATTATTTGATGAACTAATCAATTTTGATGAATATTTCACTCGAGTGTATCCTTGAGGAAATTATTTATTGGATAATGAATGATAATGATTCTAAAATCAATCATTTCCTTTGAATTTGGGTTTTTTGGGAAATTGAATGAAGAACTCATTAAAGAGGTATATTTGTTATATTCTATCATTATGTTTTTGAAAGAATAAATATTTAAGAGAAGGGGAATACATATTATTGTTAAATATCATAAAATATGAATAGTTTTTTATGAAATACAAGCATATAAATTTTATATGATGATAAGTTGACTACTTAATCTTTTTATATATATGGAATTTCTCAAATAGACTTAGAGTTGAAAAATTGAATAACTAAAAAATTGTCATTTTCTACTATATTTATTATTAGTTTGGGGGATAGAATAAATTTTTTAGATATATATTTACCAGAATTTTATAAATGGGAATTGAAAACAAATCCAGATATAGAAAAAAAATTTACTTATAGGTGTTGTTTTTTATTTTTTTCTAATAAGCATTGACGTCAATATGTATTTGAATATAGAATATTGAATGAAGAGTGAAGTACTAAGGAATATATGGTGAGAGGATGAAGTGTGAAGTACAATTATGTTTTCATTATCACTCTGAATAAATATTCATGATTACTAGAATATATTATATGAAATACTTCAATAATATATATACATAAATTCACATATAGAAAGTGAATATTTAATCTAGTTTATGAGTTGTTGTGGGAGAAAGATATTATATTCATCCTTGTGATTATTATACATTAATTCTATTGGAAATATAGATTTGTTTAAAGTATAATGATAAAATGATAGATGGTATGTTTGGAAATGAGTTTTGAAAGTAGATTTATGTAATTTACATTAATTTTAATTGATTTGAGAAGTTTTGATTTTTTTGAGAAAATATGAGTTTATTAGAATTTAGACATACGAATAAATATAGAAACCTAGAGTTGGGTATGAATAATATTTTATTTTTATGGTAACATATAATTAAAAAAGGGGAAAATAGCATTTTATAATAATAGATCCGAGGTATTTGGGCTGCGTACAAGTTGATACTGTGATTTATGGTCTATTTAAGAATAATCAAATGGTGTGAGTGAAAGTCTCTATGAAATACACACCATGTTATAATAACAATGTAGTATAGGAGAAATAAAATTAAAAATGTCTTGAAGGTGTCTCAAAATGTCATATTACAATGTATGAAAGTATAAAATGTTCAAAAGAATGAAGTGTTTAAGAGTATATAAGACCTGTGATAGAATAAATTAATATTTCACATGATCACATAAGATTAAGATAATCCCAAACAAAATTAAATTAATATTAATGAATAGAATATATATTGGAAAGTTCAATAATATATTTACAAATGATAACTAAGATAAATAATATCTACAAAATAATATGAAATATTTATTGAAAATTTACAAAGTATATGTAGAATATTTTAAATGATACATAATATTTCCCATGTGATGCATAATATTATTTAAACCATTAAAAATATTAATTAAATGTTTCTGGAGAATATTTAAGATGCAATCTCAAGTTATACAAGGATTATTTATTTGAAAAATGAAGATTTTCAAAATCATAATTTTGAAGGACAACCAAATCCATACGATTATTCTTATACTTTTCCATGAATAAACAACACGATTAATGCAAATAATTTTTATTCAAGAATATTTTAATTCAAATATATAAAAGAGAATTCTAGAATATGAGGGGAGCTTCCTACAATAATGATAATTAATTCGTGTTATCATACACATGTGGAGAATAATAGGATTACTGGATTTTAGGTAATTTAATGGATAATGAGATGAATACTACTCAAAATTAATAGTTCTAAATTCTAAATAAATAATGTAAAAATTCATGGAGTATAAAAAATTATTCTTTTTGATTAACAATAAAGAATAGTTTAATAATAATAAGACTAATATTATGGAGAAATAAATGTGGTAAATAGTATAGAAATGAATTAGAAATAATATTTGTATGAAGCACTGATTTATGAAGTGTAGAAGAAAATATCTATCTTAAAATAATGATATATTTCAAAAAATATTTTGAGAATTAGAGGCCAAATATCATGAGTATTTGAGTTTTGACATTCTGTGTGAGAAATAGTTATAGAGATCACAATGTTGTGTTTTTAAAGGTAGTTTCTATAAGATAATTTTTTTAAATATTCACATGATTTAGATTAGTAGAATTTGAAAAAAAGAAAAGAGGAAAATTAAGTGTGTATCCAAAATGATACTAGTATTTTTCATCTTATTATCATTGAAGTATTTTTGTTTATATTATTGGGAATATTTTGAGTGTTGAATTAGAAAATTTAAGAGAGGACATGTAATGGTGTGAGAGAATATATTTTGAGTTGAAGAAGAAGAAATTAATAAAGTTAAATAAATAATAAAATTCACTCAACTAACATAAGAGTATTTCTATAGAAGAAGAAAGAATAATTTAGATAACCAATTGGTAGCTGCATAATAGAAGAAGAGACAAAGACATTTTGTTTTTCTAAAAAATTTGATACATACCTGATGATTATTATGGAAAATGAAAAGATTCATACATTTGATAATTATAGATATCTAAGGAAGGATATTAGATCTACACTTTCAAGAAGTGACATCAACCTATCTTGTGAATCAAACTTTATGTTGTGCCAGACAAAATTTGTATTTTGAAGAGAAGGACTAGTTGATTCTAGTCCCATGAAGAATAATGAGTGGGTGATTTTTAAAACCATTCTTGTGCTCATATAAATGTTTTTTTTCCATCCCATTTCCCTTGGTTGATTCTTTATAATATAATACAAGTTATTTATGCGTGGGAAAGCATCCTGCATATATGAAGGACTAGCTGACACATTGTGAGTGAACCTTATAGACCATTGGGATCCATGTTTATTAATTTATTGATTGTAATTACAGACATAAAGACTATTTAAGGGAATAATATTTAGATATCCATTCACATTAATATGCGAAAAAGAAAAAAATAAAATTTTAACAAGTTATAGTTGACTACACTCATTCACCCACATTTTAATATGATTGAACCAATCCTATTAAAACATATAACTCATAAGGGGAACAAAAGTTTAATTAGTTTTTGAACATATAAATATGAAAAAACTGATAATGACTAATACTTTAGATAAAAAATAATTAATTTCATTACATTAATAAAAAAACTATATAAATAGTTTTTATATATAATTACAATTAGTGGAAAATCATAAAAAACCATGCCAAGATTATTATGGATCATAATCAACCCCAATAAATTCCACTAGACGGTTTTAATTTTATAACTCATAATAAATCTATAACTTTTCTGTGGTATTTTTTTTTAATGTGATTCAAATTATGGCAATGAGTATATAATCATCGTAGAATTGATGTAGTTGATTTGGGATTATTAGTGATTGTATTTTATCCGCACCATAATATTTTTTCCAATACTCATATTTTTATAGTTTGGGAAGGATATAAATAATGATAAACTCTTTATGAATACACCACATCTTCAGTGATTTATAATGTTTAAATGAACTTTTATTTTCAGTAATAGTATGTACCTCATTGCAAGGAAAATAATTTCAATTGTATCCTCCTAAACGAAAATAAGTTTTCTAAATCAATATTTTTTTTGTTAAACTATAAATTTATACTAATTTTAGATACATAATCTTGATAGAAGAAATAATGTTTAGTTTAATTAGTTTACATTAAAAGGGAGTGAAACTAATATTGTAAAACCCTTTTTTGATGGGAGATACAATTTCAAAAACACCTAATTTCATAAATACATATAGCCTCACTTATTAATTAATTTTAGAACTTATTCTATTAATGGTCTCATATACATTAGTTTTCACATCTTGCATTCTTCTATTAACAATATTCATTACAATAAAAATATTTATTAGATTATACATCATGTCATTAATTTTCAATCTATTATATATCCTATATTACTTATTCTTCTTTTCAATATTTATAATATAATTTTTTATTTTTTCTCACAAAATTATTTTTATTCTATTATTTTCCATTTTCGCGTTGTGTAAATGAATTTTCTGAAAAATAATTACACTCTTTCCAATAAAAAGCTGAATTAATGTTATATATATATCTATAAAAGGACATGGAAAGACATTTTGAGGTTACTCTCAAATTAATGTGACTAATTTATCATTTTTGACTTTATTATATGGATACCATATGATGTATATTTTACAAGTTATAATTATTGAATAATGTATCCCTATATTTTTATATACCCCACAATATCATAAAAGGTTTATCTAGTTTTTTATAAAAAAAATAAATCATTCCACTAAAGGTGAATGCACTCAAAACTCATCATTTCTCTTCATAAAAAAATCCATTATCCTAAGCATCATCCAAGTCATATTTTGTTTCATATTCAAAAAATGTATTATATCCAATAAAAGTATTGGAATGCGAAATATTTAAAATAACTTATCCTTTACATAATTAAATATTTTATGTATTTATATATGTATTTGTGTTGATAAAATAAATGAAACTTTTTATACGAATTTATATACTCCACATAAAAAACAATTCAAAAATTCTTGATTTTCAAATTTCTTATCACATACAAAGAACTTTTTTCAAATCTCATAATTTAAAAAATGATCAATTTTAACCAAATCAAAATTTACATGAATGTTACATCAATATAAACCCATTTTAAACTACTTATATAGATGTTATGAAAAGTGAATATTAATAAAATTATTTTTTTAAGTTATTAACATAATATTTCTAAACATTTAATATCAATATAACATATAAACCAAGTCATCTTTTGATATCATATATTTTGTATTAAATACTATTCATTCTCACCGACCCATTAAAACTATATTATACTTCCTAAAATACTATGATTGTCAATACATTTTCCATATATTAAATTATTCAAAGAAGGAATAAGATTTATAATTATATGTATGAGAGATGATTTTGAGATCATTATCGTTGATTTAATGGAATGTAACATGCCATTTTATTTCCAAGATAAAGGATGGGTGATTTCATCTGTAGGATTTAGGAAACTTCTTTTAATGTGATGGCTATGGAATTGTTTTATTTTATCAAACTTTATACACACATATAATCTCACACACTATTTCTATTCTCTTTTTTATATATTATTCAAATTTATATTGATTTATATAACCTTTTTAAAACAAATAAAATCAATAATGTAAAAAACTCATATAGTATAGTAGGCCCTGAATTGCGTGTTTTTGGATTTCTATGTTATCATAAAAATAGTTTTAATTCATTGAGTTTGTAAACAAATCACTGAAAACATAAATTATTATAATTATAAGGAAAATTTTTAATTTTCATTATCTTTACATGAGTTAGTTAAAGTATCCAGATAAATTATTATATTAATGAAGATTAAAACACAACAATATTAATTTTATTTTTCAATGGATTTTATTGATGCTAGGATAATCTTTGGGGAAGCTATAATATTTGATCATGTATATAATTAATATATAAAAAACATCAGGAATACATGGAATATAAAAATAAAATTTAGATATTCAAATTATGAAATTCAAGGCATGCAGGATTTAATGATATCAATGTGGCATGCAAGGATCCATCAGATAAGATATGTGGTCTTCACATATTTGGAGTAAGGGATTTCATGAAAGTATTTTATAAGGGTATTAAATTAAAAATAGTCAAGAATAGATTCTATCCATCCAATGGCCCGAAAGGCCTTCATTTTTTATTGGTTTTTGATAATACATCTTTCAAGGGGTGAGGTGGAACCCTTACAAGGCCCATAGGAATAAGTATTACATGGCCTCTAGGCCTTAGATTAATTCATTTTCTTGTCAGCTTCAAACATTACATACAACCCAGAATAACCACTTAGAACTTCTCCTCCCTAGCATCATCAGCGTGAAATCAGCTCTCCACCTTCGCATGGTTGTTCGGCTAGGCATTCTCGTGCATGCACAGGCTTGTCCCGGTGGCAGGTTCCATACCCTCTCATTATTGCAATCCATTTAGCTTCTGCTATGGTGAAGGCTCCTTGCTCGTCCTCCTTGTAGATATTGTTCCTTGTAGGTTGTCTGGTTTGCATCTGCACTTAATGTATACCTTTAATTTGAGTAGTAAATAAGATTGATTTTAATGTATACCTCTAATATGATTAGTAAATAAGAGTTATTTTAATAAAATTTCTAAGTATTGATGTCATGTTTTAGTAATAATAACAAATTCACTTGGGATGTTAACTTTATTATCTTATTTAATCCAAAAATATATTTTTTTAAATATTTTTTATGTCACATTTATATCTAAGATATCAGATCACAATGAATTACTTTTTTAAATCAAATATAAAAATTTATGTAAATTTTTCATGCATCATAAATTTATACTAATTATTATATTTTGATGTTTTATACATTCTAGATAACTTACACTAAAAATTAAAATTCCTTTCTAGAAATATACATTTTATTCAATGATTTTTTCAAAATAATGTTTGTAATTTTTTTTGATCTCAAAAAGATGTTCCCAATACTAATGGGGGGATCATTATTGGTATATATTATCCTAATTTAAAATTTTAACCCAAATTACATATTTATTTATTAATTTAATAGATTCCTAATTCTTTTACACTTTTTATTTATCCTTTGTTTGGTTTGTATGCATAGAGATAAACATCAATGAAACAAAACATGAACACCAAGGCCTGTGGACAAGGTTCTCATTCCAAAGTTTGTCTATGTACCTAGTGAATGGTGGCCATTATCCCACTTACACAAAATATCCTATTTTTATTTATATATCCTTTGGTTGTTATGAATGAAGATAAACATGAAAGAAAAAAAATAAGAACACCAAGGTTAGTTGACAATGTTATCCTACCAAAGGATGTCTATGTATCTAGTGTATGGTAGTCATTATCCCACATACAAACAATATCCAATTTTTTCTCACATGAATATCGAGCAAGAGAGTGGTATTAGATCCACCCAATCACTAACACTAATTAGTTTCAAAATATTTATAATGATACTCTATGTAAAAGAGTTGGATAGTATAACCTTAATGAATATTAATAATATAAGTTTAAATAACTCATTAACATATAATTTGTTTCCTAAATTTTCTTTTTTTATCATATATGACTTAAATACACCAGTTGGTAGGTTGTATTACGTATACAACAAATATGGATACTTTAGTTGCATAAGTATTGTACAATATATGTTTATATTATGGGTTAGAACACTCGAATTTATCAAACAAAATTTGATCAATATCAAATAAGAGGAGAAATCAATCTACTTTTTCCTTCATCAATGTACAATATATAAAGATTGGTTTCTCTACAATTGTTCTATACATAGGAGTTATTCAACCAGTTTCAGAGTTGAATATCCTTCCTCAATACTTTGATGATTCTCATAGTGGTCCATTTGAATAAAATCACGACTTGTTCTAAAAAATATATATTCTTATTTTTTGAGTTTTGTTTCCATATTCAGTATGGTGAATCTCCATAATTCTCATAATTTCTAAATCTCATGATCCCCCATATTTTAGTGATAAAATATCACATATATTTTCCTTAAAAATAACTTCATTTTTCATCAGATAAAAGAATTATTTATAGACCCCTATAAAATAATTTTTCCTTCAAAAATATTATATATATATATATGAAAATATGTATTGTAATAGAGTAAAACTATTTCATTTTTTCTAGCCACTTTATATATTTATAATATGATAAACTAATTTTTTTATCCAGGATCAGAGGGATCCCTTACATGACCCGATAGCCTATAGGGACAAATCTTGAATTATGTTCCCTAGAGGCCCAAAGGAAAAATACCTTACATATATTATTATCCAATTACACTAGAACAGCCACAAAATAAAACCTCTTTATATCTTCATCTAGCTCACCACATTACATATCTAATGGATTGTAGTTCCCTATGCATATTTGTTTGGGCCGATGATGTGTATTACTTATACCTCCTTTAATCCTAGGCCCAGTTGTCTCTATCTGTTGAACAATTATTCTCTAATCCATTATTCTGAGGATGTTGTTTGGAATCCATAATTTTAACTGAAAATAGTCCCACTATATTGATATAAAACATGTAATGTAGTAAGAAAAAACCTTCATTATCATCGAATGATAGTTTAATTTCTCTTTAATTTTCATCAAAAATATAATAGATAAATAGAATAATTTTATTTTGGTATTTTGATATACAATTTATAATTTTCATATTTAGTTTTTCAAAATATAGTACTTGAAATATCTACATCACCATATTGATAAATGATTGTTATGAAAACAAAACTCTCACAAAGTTCATAAGGATAAACTTATCCTTACAATCTTATTATTCATTATATAGTTAGTGGGTATTTATATAATTAAAATTTATAGTGATCATCCATAAAAATTATTAGCATCATGATTATAAATCCACACATCATATTTATAATTATCATTAGACAACTCAATCATATTTAATAACTAATAACATAAGGATGGATGATCCTCAAATATTTTAATAATCAATTATTCTTTAAGTTTTATAAAAACATGTGATTCATTATTTTGAAGTATAGAAGCCTCATAATCTTCTTGGGTGATATTCATCAGTTAATGTGATTTTTGATTCAAGATACAAATTGTGCAGAATAATCATTATTTTTTGTTTCTTATAGTGAAATTATCACATTCTTCTTGATATTCTTCAACTACCACAATATTTTTTTATTATGTACTTAACTAGTATTTATAAATAAATCATGCATGTTACTTTTGATGAATATGTTTTATATAATAATGATATTCAAATACTCCAATAGAAGTTTAAAGTAAATCTAGAATCAGTGTAAGGTTGAAGAAAATAGACATGAGTAATATGACATCTTCGTAGTTATAATTTCACACATGTATATATTTTTAAATGGATGAAAAATAATAATTATTCACATATCTCAAATAAGATATCACATAAATAACCTTACCATTTACTAATATTGTTGTCCTATTTATTGATGTTGAAATTAGATGGTACAAACCCGTGCTAGGAATCTATGGTACCTACATATACCACAAATCCTCCCAAGGGGCACTAGTACTGAATGATATCTTATATCCACCCTCAATGATGCACTTATATGAATACTATATTCTATCTTAGTCAGTTATCTTTATGATGGAAAAATTGTTCAGTTGTTTGAGTTGGATAAAGGTTTGATATTTTTTTTACCAAACTCTTGTTGTTCCTTTTTATATATAATACAATGAAAATAATACACAAATACATAAAGATAAGCCCTATCATTCTCTAGATATTGTAATTACAAAGATCCCAGACTCCTCAGAACTTAATTTTCAATGAAATCCGTGTATTCACAAATAAATTAAATTATTATTTGAGTATATAACTATATGGATTGAAATTTTCCAATACCTTCATCATATTGGTAAATGATTCACCACTACAAATTATCCATGGAACTCAAATTATTAAACCATATTTTTCATTCATATAAATGAAAGAACACCAAAACTCTAAAGGAAAGAATTTACAATTATAATAAACTTCTCAAAAAATTCTAAGATATGTGTTTCATAAATATAAATTTACTCAACATAAAATGAATCTTCACTTGGAAGTATATATTCTGAACATACTTGGTTTATTTTAACTACTTCAAATTCATTCAATATAAATATATTAAAAAAATTAAACCTAACTTAATACATTTGATCCCTATCCAAAATAAATGAAATAAAAACAAAATATGAGTTCACCAATATCATTATTTTAGAATTTTTCAACAATCTTTCTAGAAAATAGTATGTAAATATGTCAACCAATTATTATTCTTCATTTATCACCTTTCTATTTCCTACTTTATTACAATATCCTTCAATTTTATTTTATACCTATTGTTTACAATTAATACAAAGTCTATATAAGAGGATTTAATCAATTAATTATTAACCAATATGTCATCAATCGTACGACTCATAATCTACATGATCAATGATCCATATAGAAGATTTTAGGGAATTATTTAGATATCAAAGTAGTCAATTGATCAATAGAAATGATAAAATATTATAAAAACCATTTTTTATATCTCATAATGGTTGTTAAAAACTCTTATAGTTTATACAAATAGAAACTGACTAATAGCTTTTTTCTTAGAAGAATAATAAACAATAATCATGCACTCATCTTCAACACACATGTTAACAACATTCAAAACACATGTAATAGGATTTATAAGTCATCTATATGGTATTCTCATGATTTTTCATTTTATATATCATTTATAGAATGAATCCCCCTCTTAATATCAAAATTTAATTCTTATGAAAAAGTATGAGAGAGTACGAATACCTACATTTTCAATGAATATTTCAATCAATTTACAAAAAATCTAAATTTTCATGGAATAATTATGTGTGGAAGCATATGAATCCATTTTTACTTATCTATCCCTTTAATAGACACTCCTCCTAATCATTATCAAATTATATATTTGGTTCAAATGATATTTACAATATTAATTATTCAATAATAAAAAGATGGTGATGTTTTTATATTTGTAATATTTACTGCAGTATACTCCAACTCATTTTTCTCTATTTGATAATTATCATCATCTTTGAATTCCTATAATGAATGCATAGATATGAAGTGAAAATTATATGTGGATAATGTTGAACATATTTTTCTATTAAAGGTGAGAAAAAGTCTATGAATTTCTTATCATCCCTGAAACTTTTTTCTTTATATCCATACTTTTATAAGAACTATTATTCTAGTATTTTCTCGACAAAAAATAAGTCTTAGGTATTACAGACACAATTATTCTTGCATTATAGGGAATCATTCATTTAACATAGGACATTATGGAAAGACATCATTTGGTGAAATGTTCATGTTTCTTATAATTTCCTCTTGAGATAGTGTAATTGTTAGACAATCTCATTATTTTTGTGTAGCATGACATAACCTCCAAAATAGTACCTTTGAATCCCTTTGCTAATAATTTTTGAATATACTCTCTGTAAATTTAAATTATTTTTCATGTGGAATAATTTATTTACATTTTACACTATCACTTTCTTATGATTATTCAAATTTTTTATTTCTAAATGATTAAACCTTATTTATGTGTTTCAGAAATATTCTGGGTTATTCTACATACCTTATTAAGAGATTTAATCACAAATTTAGTATTTTTCATTATAGTGTTAACTAATTTTACATTCCACAAACGATTTATTCCTTTAACAAATCCAATTGCATATTGATTTCAAGTGTCCATGGTATTTTTTCTTTTTCTAGAAAGAGTGAATCTGAGACTCCATTTTTTGTCATTATTCATTGAAATATTGGTCTTGCTTTGAGAATTTTTTTACTTTGTTTTTATCCCATGGATAACTATCCTATGACATAAGTTATCTTCTTGGGAATATTATTATCAACCATTATTTATTGATTTATTTACAAGTAAGGTAGGTTTTGTTTATTCATATTTAATGGTATAATTTTTTTATTTTCTATTGAGGTAATATTAGTTTAGTGAAATAGTTATGCCCCATCTTCTTGGAAATAATTATTATTTTCACCATATAATTTTTAAATTTCTTTTAGTATTTTTTATTTGAAAAATAAAATTGCATTTCTTATATGGTCTTTTATTTTACTTAGACATAATACCCCATGATGTAGGATCTCATTTTAATCCATAGGATAACAAATTATTGAAATAATAAGTATTCATATACCAATTCCAATTAGAATATCAATAAAGTCCCCAAATCATGATATTTTCTCTTTCACAGTAGTGTTTACACATTATAATTATTTATATATTTATGTTTTTCATTTACTAAATGGAATAATATATCAAAATAATAGCACATATATGTTATTCCCACCACCCTTGATGTAGTTGTGGGATTCTATCCATTTTTACTCATCCATATTCTTATAGGTTTTTTAATTAAACGTATTCTAAGGAAAAATATATACTTAGAACAGTTAATGTTTTGTTATGTGATTGGTACCTTTCATTTTATGACTATTATATAATGATCATTAGTTGATCTCATCATGTTTTTTTCCACTATATAGAGGTCCTTTTTCAAAGGATGCCTTCTTTAATTTCATATGGCAGTATCTCTCTTTACATATTATTATAAAGACCTAGGTTGGAATGTTTTTGTATTTTGAAATTATACTTAATTATCCTAGAAAATTATAATAAGGATAATTTTATTATCCTCTTTTTAATATAATTTTCTTCAAACATTTGTCTTATTTCATCAATATTGTATTCATGCATCTTAGTCTTTTCTTGAATTTTTTTAAATATCTTTAATATTTTTACATTCACTTATATTTTAACATTTTTCATCAATATTTATCTTTTAATTCACCTCCAACGTATGTACATACCTTCATTATCATCAACTGATAATTTATTTTCTCATTACTCATCACTATGAGGATAACAACTGAATTGAATCAAGAAATATTTGTATTTGAATTATTGATATAACACCATTATATTTAATTCCTTGGGATATTATACTAAAAATAGCATAATAAATATAAGAACAAATATTTATTATGGTAATATGACACTAATAATGTTTTAGGGATAAAATCATCCTTACGGTGTTATTTATGATTAGATAGTCATATGATCCTTATAGAATTGATCTTTATTATGATAATCATCACAATGTCTCAGCATCATACTTATTCATCCACCAAGGTTCTTTATAATGATCATTACATATATCATATATCCTTACAAACTCACATCATAATAACGAATGTTCCTTGAATAATTACTCCTATAAATTCATCTTTTGGTATTTTTGTATACATGTGCATCTTTATTTCCAAAACATAAGGATTACACTTTTTTTGATCAAGGAATTCAATTAATGTGATTCTTTTATAAAGATACAGACAATGTATCATCATTATCATCATATTTTTTCATTTTTTCTAGTAAATGTTTTGTATTATTCTCAATATTATTCTAGTACCTTAGAATCCTTCTTCTTATATATTTAACTAGATTATTTTGTTGAAATCACCCAAACTCTTTCGAATGAAGATGCCTTATGAAAGCATGATCTTCCAATTCACCAATAAAAGTTTGTGTCACATCCATAAAGAGATTAAAAAATTCATTGAAATGGTCTGTATACCGACTCTATAATCATTTTTTTATTCGTAGCTTAAAGGATGAAATCTTCAAGAAACACGGGAAGATATCCTTCGATCAACTTCATTGTTACAAAATATATATGGTATATAAATTCTTAAACCATTTTTTCTTTCATGTAATTGATTTACCAACAAAACATGAAATTAGATATATTCCTTTAAAAATAAACATCTAACATAATTTTAATATATATGTGTCATCAATCTCTACTTACTCAATATAAATTGAAACCCTACATGGGAGTAATTCTTCTCAACATGAATGTATTATTATAATTAATTTGAAATCATTCAACATCAATATATTAATAACATGCTACACGACTTAATGTCTTTAATACTCATTGAAAATAAATATAACACAAAAATAAGGTGGATTCAAAAATAATTATTTGATGATGTGTCCTAGTAAGTGATATATTTTTTTTATTCTATATAACATTTATCATGATTAATAATGTGCCAAAAAAGAGTTATATGGTACTAATTCCATCAAGATAAATGGGAATGTTTTTTATCAATCTAATACTTATCTAATACAATAAGATATATTTATATATAAATAATTCTACTACTCAAAATATACAAAAACAAAGATATTATATACAATTGGTCAATCTTAGTAATTTGATATATAAAGTAATAAGATATGTATGATCTATTTATCATACTATATTTTTTCATTATCACACTATTCAAATTAATTTATTACAATATAATCATGTCTAGTGATTTCATGAAAATATATGCATTTACTGAGTTAATAGGAAGAAATTCTAAACCAAATATAATAGTGTGGATATATTTTATCTAATAAAAAGGTAATAAAATCTATTTTTATTTAATATTTTTTCTTTTTATTTTTTAAAATAAAAATAACACCATACTTATCACAGTAGATTATAACACTTTGAAATAAAAAAATAAAAATAAATTGGCCTACCGATTCTATATTATATGTGAATAGTTGAAAATTGGTTAACATACCAAGATTCGGTAAAAGATTAATTGAAAATTTGATGTTATTTTTCATCTAGGATATAAGTTATTTTCCATGAAAATTAAACATTCCAATAGTTATATTTTTATATTTTTTCTATAAAACAAAGAATGTTTAATTCTAATCAATTAAAAACAGTATATAAAAAAATGAACCAATACTTGTTTTATAGAACCGTTCTCACACATAATAATTTCCTTTATAATTAATATTTTATATTACATTAGGTTGTCAAGAAATCATGCATATATACACATATAAAACATGTTTTGTGGTCTCATGATGTTAAATATAAAAAGTTACTTGTGATTACACAATATAAAATATCTTATAAATTATTCCAAACCACATATTCAATTAACTTATTGTCACTGTTCTTGGGTATAATCAATATCTTAAAAGAATAAAAAAATATGTTATAGGAATAGTTAAAAAATGAATTTAATTAATAAAAATTCCTAAATTGTATGATGAGATTTGACAAAAATGGAAGAAATTTAGTCAAACCTTTAAAATCAATTAAAATTACTAAGTCATTATAATATAACAATATTTAAAACTATTTTAAATTTTTGATCTATGTATAACATTTTCACACATGTCTTTAAAAATAAAATAGTATTTGAAAATATGTTTAAAAACAAAACAGTGTATTTACTTTAAATTTTGAAATGGATTTTTCTAATAAAGTAGAAATAAAATTTTATTAGGAATAGTTAGAATCTTTCAAAACATAAAAAATTTATTTAAATTAAAAATATGCATTGAATTTATTTCATGTTAATATAAAATTGTTTAATAATGAAAACATATTCAATAATAAAAAAATAGTATGAACCATTTATATCCTTTTAAAATATTTTTAAATTAATGATTCCTTCTAAATATATGATTATATTAATAACCTCTCATATTGAAAAAGTGATAAAATTATCTCCATAGTTGACTCTTTCTACTTAGATATTTCTATATGCCACTACTTTAGTGTTAATTTTCACAGTCTATCTAAATTTATCTAACCAAAATTTAGCGACAACCACAGTACCTATCAAATTTAGCTCTTTTAGGTGTCTTAAAAATTCTTATACATTGCAAATTTTGAATTGTTTGAACTCTTAAAGCATTGAAATTTCCCAATAATGGATTTCATGAGAATATTTAATTTTTTATAGAAAAGTTCTCTAAAATAAAGGTAGTGTGTTCACATGTATTCTTCATTGAACATTGAGTCTATGGACATAAGTTAATATCACTATTGATATTTTAAATCATGTAAACTATGTTAAATATGAACTCGAAGGAATAAAATATGAATAATATATAAATATAATATAACCATTATTTAACTTAATCATGAAATATGAATATGTTATTTCAAGATGAAGTCATCAATATTTTCAAAATATCAGTAAAATGTTTTTATTTCCAATGTATATTTTTGATCAAATATTACATTCATGGGTTTCTCAAATAGAAAATTATATTTATTATAATCTCAATAAGATTTAAAATAATTTAAATATCCATAAAAATAACTCATCTACTTTATCAATAAATTTTTCTAAATTGAATTTTTTTCTCAAAATATAATCCATATACCTAAATAACAAAAAAACTACTTTATGGTTTTATTATTTTTTATATCGTATAGTGTTTAATTGAAAATTTTTTTGGTTTATATTCTAATAATATAATAGAATAAAAGGATTATATATTTAGACTAAAAATATGAAATGGTACTATATTCATTAATAATAGTAAATTCAATACCATGTATAGTTATATTCATCTTTTAAAAAACCACATTGATGAGGTTTAATAGGGGTAGAAAAGTTTTAAATGTATGTATACTCATCACATAGTTTCTCAAATTATTTATCACTAATTTCCTATAATTAAGATATTTATTTGAAATAATCATATATCCTTTTATGTTTTTAACAAAAAATAATATATCTTGAAATGTAAATTATTATCATTATTATGTATAAGAAAATATACCCATAAAATCTAGGCATAGTCGTCCACAACAGTAAGTGAATATTGTTTTTCTATAAGGCTATCGATATCTATTGGATAAATTTATATATATCAATTTTCATTGTCTGAAAATACTAGTATGACATTGATGTTTAAGTGGTTATTTATTTTATTCACCCATTTATAAAGTATCACTAAGAAAATTATATTATATTTAAAATAATTAAATTAAAGTATTATTTTATTTTATAGTAGTTTATAGTAAATAAAATATAAATGTTTTAAAGTATTCTATAGGTAATATATATGATAGTGTGAAAATCATTCAATAATTTCACATTATGATTGGATAACTCATAAAAATTAGTTGTATAAACTTTATATTTTATGAATAAAGAAAATAAATTTTTTTAATAGCAATATAAATAAGGCATTTGTCATTATAAAATTTATCATTAAGGTCAAAATCACATAGTTGATACAATGTAAAATAATTAAATAATAATATATCTATAAATAAGACTTTATTTAATTTGTTTAATTTATATATACCATATTTACCATATCCAACCAACTAACCTTTGGATTTCTATGTAATTATTAGATTTCCTCAATTATATTTATTAAATTCTCTAAATTTTTATGTGTCCTATCTTAGTCATAGATAATCCATTATCTCTTTCTTATCATTTGAACTTGAAACTACCAATTACTATCTTGATCAAATAATAAAAAAATTTGGTACCCAAGTGAAATTGAACTGTTAGGAACTATATATAATGAGAAGCTGAAATATATAGATTTATACTTTCCAAGGATTAAAAAATATAAGGATTCTTGTAAGATTTATACTATTTAATTATCAAAGATAATTTACTAAGGAATTATTTGAGTTTTAGGGTTTTTTATTGAGATTATTTACCACAACCAATGTATATGAATCTTATGTGTATGAAAATTAAATGGGTTGTGGTGATGTTAAGGGAAAATGAACTCAATAGATGGTGTTTTATTTCAAGAGAAATCAAATAATTGATTTATTATGTTATTGGAGTCTTTTGAAGGGATTTTACACATATTTTTTCACTAGTTAGTTTAGTTTTATTAATTAATACATTTATATTTGTTTTGTATTTTGTCCATTTTTCAGATGTATTCTTTCATTAAGAATTTATGGGAAACATATTTAGACAATATAATTTATTTAATATTTTATAGCCTCAATGTTATTTACTGAGTTATTTATATTATTTTCTTATCAGTATATAGTACTAGAGGGAAAATCACTTTTAAAATGATACTTATAAATCCCAAACCATTGTTTCCAAATATAAGTTATAATTTCTCCGACATGATTGATCAGGTCTAAGTCAAAGTTCAACAAAGTCTCATATGGACCTATCTATATGCAAGAGTCTACTTATTGATTTTAAGGCACTAAGAAATACTTTATAGACAATATTACCTCAATATAACTAACCATAAAATATTCCAACAACAAAACTACAAATAATAAATAAAAATATAAGAGGAACATAGTGGAATCCAACAATATAATTATGTCACATGATATAACAAAATGGATATGATCTGCTTATACATAATTATTAAAAATAATCCCTAGAAGTGATGGATTAATATATGTGATATAAAAAAATAGAAATAATAATTATAAAGTAAAAAAACCAAAATATATCATAGTTTTTCATTTCATTTCATCTTCACATAAGCTACTCATCCTACTCACCTGCCCAATATAAGAATATTCACCTCAGAAGTATAGTAGATAACCATGTTTTCATGAGAACTAGTTTTATTATGTAGGTTATAAATAATGAACCCAGAATTATCCCACCAATATATACATAAAATGATTGTAGCATATATATGAAAGAATATCCACTAAAGAAAATTAAATAAACATGTTGGTAAACATCCCTATCAGTACATCATGCATTAAGAATATTTTAATGAACCCCAAAATTACCTATTTTTGTTCAAAACTAGAAGGATTAATCATCTCAAACTAAAGATAACTATAAAAACATGACATGTACCTTATCACTCATGGTATGGTCCCATATCAAATCCCAAACTACACCGTATTAGTAAGTGGAGGTCACACACCCTTAAAAGACTTCCAATTCCCAAAAAAACCCCAACATGGAATGAAAAATATCAACTTATTAAAAACTTACAAAATTGAAGGAACTCATCATCCATACCCATATTACAATAAATTATCTCACTCTGGACTCAATTGATCCCCAAAACATCCATCTAAGACAATAGAAACCAATTAAAAAACATCACATCATGAAAAAGTTCCCATATTAATAAATTTTGTTGGATATAGATATGTTTATGATGAAGTGAAGTTGATTAAGTTGTTTAATATGACTTAATAGCTTCCATGTTGAATGAAAAATGATTATTTTCACTATTACTTGAAGAATATGGTTGGAAATCTTCACTCCAGGATCCCCTTTAACAACGGTGATTAATGAGATGATATTAAAGTTAGTTATAACTATTTATAAATATATAAAATCCCTTTAAAATAAATTTCAAGAGATATTTTATTAGTGTGTATTTGGGGTACTTGAAAATACATGTTTAAAATAAAAGTTATGTAAGATTTGTGATAAATCATTCAAAAGTTGTGGATTAATTGAAGTTGATGTGAAAAGTTAAATGGATTTTTTAGATGATATTTTGATATGTTTTTTAATTAATAAGATATATTACTAATGGATGTAAGATGTTAAAATTTTATAAGAGTAATATTTAAATTTTTAGTACTACCAAAAAAATCTGGTTATGTCTTCATACTTGTGTATGATTCATCTAGATTCTTAGTTTGCCTGATTTCATTGGTTATGAAAGTGTCAATAAAAATTGAGAATGCTTCAATGAATCAACATATAAGTTAATAAATATATTATATGAGTCATTATGTGTAATGGTAGCTGCATATTAATAGATTTATCATCTATTTATGAGTTATTTATAGATTTATACATGTGATTATCAAATCATCATATATTTTATCTAATACATGTATGATTAAATTCAAATACATATCTTTTTTCATTCTAGAATATATAAGAGTCATTATAAATTTTTTTTATACATTACTTATAGAATGTATTATGAATTATCGAATGAATTATTATGGAGGATGATAATTCAAATAAGAAAATTCTTTTAACTTATTAATTATTGAATTAATTTAAGAAAATTTATTCATGAAGTTATTATATAATTAAATATCAAAATGATGGTGATATAGATTCTATATAGAGTACAGATATGGGATCTTTAATTTAAGAAGAAAATCCATGTTGAAACACTTCATGGTTTCATGTGCATGTGAATTAAATTCAAATTATGATTGAATGATGAAAATTTTATAGATTTTTAAAGAATAAAAAGTCCTAAGTCCTTATGTGATTATAAAATAGATCATGGTAATTATTTAACATTAGTGTGAATGAGAAAATGAAAATAGTGATTTCGTTTGATTAATTAAAAAGATGATATTATTATTTCAAAAAATCAATGAGTTTCCAAAATTTTATTTTGAATAATAATATTCAAAATTTCACAGTGAAAATTCATGTTTAGATAAATAAGGTGTGTGTGTAAAACTGAAAATCAAGGAGAAACTAGATACATTGTTATGTCAAGAAAATAAGATGAAGACCTTGTTTTGATCCATTCAAAAAATGGGCCTACTCTTCCCAAGTATTTAGAATCTTCAGAAGATTCTGGTCATTGAAGTTATGAAGAATGGTGTGGAAGGATGCTAACCTACGTCATAATAATTCGTTGTATAGGTCATTAAAGGTACATGAGTAGAACTATTTATCCATTTCTATGTGTGGAGATAGATATATATTAATGGTTTTTGAAGCTAAGTATTGTAAAAGGTGGTGTTTCATATTTTAAAGCATGCTTTCAATATGGGTAGTAGGAAACCACATACCCTAGTGGGACTCTATAATGGGCACATAGTAGGAATTTATACTAATAGAAGGTATTTTTTGTAAACAATTTTATATATAGTAGAGAATAAATGATTTGGGGAATTGGTAATCAAGCATAGAAAAGAGTATTCTTTCACAGGAAAACCTTATAAATCATTATGTGTTGTAATCTATATATTGATTTTGTATATGAGGTCAGGATAAGTTAATTTTACATTGAGAGGATTTGGAAATTAATAAATATAAATGGTTCAATTAAAAATGAATTTATAAAAATTGTGTACCACTGATTCCCACTCCCTCTTAGTGGTACCAAACCAAACATGGGCTTTATAGGTGGTATCAAAGAATATTTAAGTTTCCTCTAAAGATACATGATGATATTGAGTATGAATAACATAAATTATTTGAATAAACAATATTTTTCTACTTTTTATTATATGATCTTCCAAATTTTAAATAACTTTATTCTTCCATACCCTCTTTCACTTAGCATGGAAGTATGAGCTGTTATAGTAGTGGGATTTTGACCAATTTCCAATGGGAAACGTATATCTTTCATTGATAAAATAATAAAATAAATTGATTTAAAGGCTCAAAATTACATCTTATTTATAATTTTAGATATTTTATAAACAAAATATATAGGATTTAATACTAAAAAATAGATTTGGGAACAATTATAAAGAAGTAATGGGGGAAATTTAAAAGTTAATAAATATGAACTAAAAGTATGGATAAATATGTTTGAATAAATTAAAATTATTTATGATGATAATATTGATTAACAATTTTCATTATTTAATGATCTCAAGATATATACCCATGGGTTTGGCGAGAACATGGATAATTATATCACTCTTAACAAACAAATGAGAAAATTTCATGTTAGGTTTGATCCAAAATTTCTAATTTTAAAAGATAGATATAAACATCCTGTGGATTATTTATAGATGTAAGGACCAGTTTGGGATATACCTAACACTGAGAGGGGGGGGGTGAATCAGTGTTGGGGAATTTTTAAACCAATTCCAACTTTTATCCCTGTACCTCTAGACCTGTTAGGATCTTGATTCTCTTATTCTCTTTTCCCTGTCGCATGCAATAATAGAAAGCAGTAAAAATGTGCACACGATATTTTTACAAGGTTCACTACTCAATAAGAGTAGCTACGTACTTTCCATGCATGGATATGACCACTGCATGGATTCTCCACTATAAAGTAAAATGTTGTTACAATGGAGTGGCTAGGAAAACAATCTTCTAGCCAGTGTGTGTCCCTACACTTTGGAGGGGGGTGGGAAACAATCCTCTTCCCTAGACTGGTGAAAGCCAAGTCCAACATACAGCCTCTAGCTAGTTCTTTATACTGCCTATCGAGACAGTCTTCTTCCTTCATCAAAAGGTTGGTTCTGCTCTTGATCTGTTGTAGTGCTCTTCACTTGATTACTTGCAAAGCAGTAGGCAAGCAATTCTCTTCTTTCTTTCTCTTCTTCTCTAGTGCAAAAACAAACTGCACTAGTTCTTCTTCCTTCTTCCTCTTAGTGCAACAACTGACTGCACTAATCACCTTCTTTCTTTAGCTAGAATCACATACACCAATGTGATTATTCAAACACTGAAGATCTGCTCACAAAGCATCATCTGAATTAAACTGCCTTGAATAATTGTCAGCCTTCAGTTGGGCATACTCTATTCTTCTTCTTTTCTTCCTTCTCTTCTCAATACCAACACCTGAGTGTATTGGTATACTGAATTCTTCTTTTGTGCATATATGAGTTCAATTGCACTTCTAGTTCTTCTTCAATTCGCAAAGCACAACGAGAGTGTTAAACACCAGTCGTGTGAGTGCGGTTCAACTTCTCTTTATGAAACCGAATGGTTCACAGTTCTTTCTTCTTCACAAGGCTGCTTCGAGACTGCTCTGTACCTGCCAAAGGCCTGCGGTACCCTCAAATTTTTCGTGAAACCTTCTAGGTGGCTTGCGCGTAAAATTCAAGCCTTGCGCGTAAAAACACCTTTTGGCGCGAAAAACCCTTTTCGCGCACAACTCTTCTTTTTCGCGCAGAACATCCTATTTTGCGCAGGCAACACTCCATGAAGCAAACTCAGACGATTGTTGAGCTAATCCTAAGTTCAAAGAACATGTGTCAACGGTGACACATTGTTTACAACAATGAAGAATGGAGAAGTACGATCCATTTGAGGATGATTGGAGCAGAATGGTGAATTATCATCTATCTAAGGATGGTTGAAGAAGAATGAGGATTTGAAGAAGACAATGCAATGATTTATGATTGCATGTGAACCATGCAAGAGCTTACTAGAATAATAGAATCATATGATTTGCAGAATGATGGTTATGAAGAAGAGAAAATGTGGAAGGGCTTGAAATTCTGAGGTAGACAGGCATTTCACATTCTGAGGTAGACATGCATTTCACATGTGATTATTCAATCACTGAAGATCTGCTCACAAAGCATCATCTGAATTAAACTACCCTGAATAATTGTCAGCCTTTAGTTAGGCATACTCTTTTCTTCTTATTCTCTACCTTCTCTTCTCAATACCAACACCTGAGTGTATTGGTATACTGAATTCTTCCTTTGTGCAGATATGAGTTCAATTGCACGTCTAGTTCTTCTTCCTTTCGCAAAGCACAACGAGAGTGTTAAACACCAGTCGTGTGAGTGCGGTTCAACTTCTCTTTGTGAAACCGAATGGTTCACAGTTCTTTTTCCTCACAAAGCTGCTTCAATAGTGCAATGCACCTATCGAAGGCCTGCGGTACCCTCAAATTTTTCGTGCACCCTTCTAGGAGACTTGCGCATAAAATTCATGCCTTGCGCGGAAAAACACTTTTTGGCGCGAAAAACATTTTTCGCGCATAACTTCCTATTTCGCGCAGCAGTTCCTTTTTTGTGCAGCACTTCTTCTTTTCACGCAATACTCTATACTTCAATTTTTCCGCGCGTCAGAGCTCAGGATTTGTCTATGTGTCGAGACTCTCACATAATGAGAGGGGTTCACCCCATATTTATAGGCAGTTTTGACCTTGCACATAAAAACCTCTTCCTGCGCGTAAAACCTCCTCCATGCGCATAAAAACTCTTTTATGAAACTTCATATTTCGCGCCATGCTTCAATATTTCGCGCACCTCATGCCTTTTCCATTTTTTATCCTTCTAAGCATGAAGCACCAATTTCACGCAAAATTCTGCACCACGTTCTATATTGCGCGCAAACCCAATCTTTCCTGCAACATCAGATTTCGCGCACTGCTCCAATATTTCGCGCATTTTATGCCTTTGCCAATTTTTGATCTTCTGATTTTGAACCATAATTTACGCAAAAACTTCATTCCTCAATTTCGCGCACCATGCTAATATTTCGCGCATCCCGCAGATTTTTCGCGCAACCCGCTACTATTTCGCGCATCCCGCAGATATTGCGCGCACCACTTTATTTTTGCGCGAAACATGCCTAAATTTCTGCACACTCCATTCCTTTGTCATTTTTCAACGTTCTGACCTTGAATAACTCTTTTGCACGTATAAACCATCTTCAATCGTATGTGCAAAATCCATTGCCAAGCACATTTCTTCATTTCCCGATTTTCAGGCCCTAAAATTTGGCAAACACTGGAAAACGGTGCCACCTTAAACTGTGCTTTTCTTCCATCCCCAGATTGTCTATTACTTTGTCATTTTGTCTCTTTACTGCTTCCCATAACCATTCTTCTGCTCTTATCACAAATCCCACTATCGTGATATTTATCCTTTGATAGATCAGCTTAAGCATCGTCAGAGTTGCAATGAGAACTGAATCTTTCCTATCTTCCAGCAGCATCATTCCTTCCAATCAAAACATTATATGACTGGCATCATCATTTCTCCCCCTTTCCTTCATAAGGCTTTCATCACAAGTTCTCCTAACTCATGATTTGTGTGAAATACATACCAGGAAAGCATCGTCTGATTAAGATACAATGTGAAATGCCTGTCTACCTCAGAATGTCAAGCCCTTCCACATTTTCTCTTCTTCATAACCATCATTCTACAAATCATATGATTCTATTCTTCAAGTAAGATCTTGCATGGTTCACATGCAATCATAAATCATTGCATTGTCTTCTTCAAATCCTCATTCTTCTTCAACCATCCTTAGATAGATGATAATTCACCATTCTGCTCCAATCATCCTCAAATGGATGATACTTCTCCATTCTTCATTGTTGTAAACAATGTGTCACCATTGACACATGTTCTTTGAACTTAGTATTAGCTCAACAATCGTCTGAATTTGCTTCATGGAGTGTTTCCCATGCCTGACATTCAATGCTATGATTACATAACAATGCTACATGCATCCTCACTTCAGTCGATCTCCATTAACTTTGGAGTCCTTCTTCATCTCCTTCTTCATTTTGACCAGCATTGACAACAGTTGACAACAAATACAATCTTCATATACAAAGTGGTCCCAACAATAGAAAATTATTACCTCTTATGAAATTAACAGGGTCTAACATAAAATACAAAGTCAAATATGATATGTACTTTTAATCCATGATAGAGAGAATAAAGTTAGAGATGTGGAAGTCACAGAATCAAGTGATTCATAAAAAAAGGAATATGATTTTAATTTCACCATAATTATTTTATTATTTCAGAATCGTAAATTGGAATTGATAAATAAATAAATAGGCTGATATAATTATAATGTCACTTGATTCTTTTTTATACATTACCCAAAATAGAAGTTTATTGAATCTGATTTGAATAATGTGGATGATGAATTCGTAATTAGAAAATAATTTAAAAGTATGAAAAAGTGTTCCAATGGAAGGAAGAGATATTTTATAAAAAATAAGAAATAAATAGAAACATCATAAAGTATATAATAATATAACGAATTTGACATTTTTGATCATTTTATGATAGGTTGTGTACATCAAAAAATGATAGGGAAAATGAAAAATTAAAATACATGGTAAAATGTAAGTTAAAAAACTACCTTGTGAAGAATATAAAACATGAGGAAGAGAATTAAAAGTTATTGAAAAAAAGATCAATTTTTTTGAATAAAATGAATAATTGGACAAGAATGGACTTGGTTACATTGATGGGATCACGAAGTATAGGATGAGAGTAGGTAAGTAAGAAAAAAATAGTAAAAGACCTTGAGTAAAATTTAGTTATGAAGTAAGGGGAGTTGTCTGAGACCAAATATATATTCCTTACTTCTCAAAATGAGTTGAATAAGATTATATAAGACTTTACTAATGAAACTAATGATCATGGTTAATGTTTCAAGTTGGAGAAAATAATAGATCAAAAGTTTTGGTTACTTATGTACCTAATAAATTCCAAAATAGAAATATTAATAGTAACACTATAGGTTTTAAAACAAGTTTGAATATGTTCACAGTAAGAATATTTGGAAGAGTTCCACTTATTAATTAATGGGATAGAGAAATATGATAATATGATCACTTTACTCTTTTAAAAATCAGCCTCAGTTTATTGTAGGAGAGAAAAAAGAATATTATGGATAAATTTAATACTGATGGAAGTGAAAACATTAGATGTTTTTTCCAGTACAATTACATGTATTGACAAAATTAATACTATTTATAATTTAAAATTCTACTATCATGGAAGTGAAATAAACCAAGGGTTATATTAAGAGAAAATAAATGTAGAATCTCATAGAAAGAAAGTCATGTATCCAAATTCAATGAATCTTACAATACATAATATATAATAATTTTTAGAAGAAGTGTGTTATAGCTATGTACTAGAAATTTATAAGTCTGAGGAATATATGATTGGAGCATGATATTGGTTTCCGATATTGTGAAATGGAAATACGTTAAATATGTCAATGGTTAAAAGTCATATTCTACAGAGGTTGTTAAAAAGTAATGTGAAAAATAAATTAAAAAAAGGTGATCATGTAAATAAATAATACCACATATTTTGCATAGATTAGTTAGAAATTTCTAAACAAGTGTAATGTTCAAAGGGAGTTATTAGGATAAAGGAAATATATTGATTTCACATTAATAAGTTTAATTTCATCTGGGGTAGTCCAAAAGTGACAAACAAAAAATTCAAGAAAATCTATATAGAAGATGTCAGTAAGTAATAAATTTTATAATTAATTATATGACTATCCTGGAAGCCTAATAATAATTGATTAGAAATATGATTCTATCATCAGGTAGTGAATTTTCCTTGATGGGTGAAGATGAGAATAAAAACCCACAAAGAAAAAATGCATAATGTAAGAAGATACCATACATCTTATTCAATATCATAATATGAAAGTAGACATCGACAAATCTTCCCATGTTGAGATTGGAAGGAATATAAAGTCTTGGTTGATGGGGAATTCTTAGCCTTTCTGATTCTATTATAGAACTAAGAGGTGACTCCTTATTACCTAATTTTTATTTTATTTTTCACTAACATAAAAGTAATTAAGGACAAATATGATGTGTTATATACACTATATGGTAATGAATTTTTCATTCATTGAGACTTTAAATTATCATGATGAATAAATAAAGTGAGTTCATCCCACAAGGGTGATAAACAGAGATAAATATATAACATTTTCAATATGAAGTGAATATATAATTTATGTAAAACATTATAAAAATTAGAAAATGAGATATGAAAATCACTCTGACATATTATATTTTTATTCATTTAATAATTCAAGTAAAATGGGAGAACTATTTAATAAAAATATGAGAAAATATGATTTGGTTATCTTACACAAGATTTATTTAATATTTTGTTTTAATATGTGTGAAATATTGAATATCACTTGATAAATATAATTTAAAATGAGACAAAAATAAGAATTAATTTTATATTATATTCAATAGAATTATGAAAAACATTGATCACCTTGGTTTAATAATCTTGTTTTCTATACCATCTTTTCTCACACAGATTTAGAGCTAAATAGATGAAAACTCATATCAAATAAAATCATATGGAATCATCCTTCCCTATAAATTCATCAAGTTATTATTATAAATGAAAGGGGTTAAGATTTTTTTAGATTTAATGTAAAGAATACTAGAGTGTAAGTCTTATATATTTTAATTATATTTAGTTTCAATAAAGGGGATATGAACTACTTTAACTATTGTGAATATGAAAGGTATATTTCCAAAAAAAATAGAATGGGTAGATTAGAGCTCTAAAATAAATAAGTATTTTTTTTGTTAATATGGATGTGAAAAATGAAATTCAATGTATTCTATTTAAGAAGAGTGATCTACTTATGTTGTTAATAAAAGATGAATTTGTATGCGGTTTCTTGAAGAACATGGATGGAATGATTTACTATATCAGGTAAATTAATTGTGGTGATTGATTAGTTGATCTTAAATTATTTGACATGTGTTAATTTCTGAATAATTTTTTTATAACATATTTAATGATAGATTTATGTAATGGACAAATGGGGTACTTAAGATCGTTATTTTAAAATAAAAGGCTACTTAATGTTTTGAGAATTAATTCAAATTTTGTGGAGTAACTGATGTTACGAAAACATGAAGGAATATGTTTGGATGATATTTTAGGATTATTTTTATGACAAAAAACTATATTTTATGGATTTAAGGGGTTCTACACCATTAGGGAAAAATATGAAATTGTATTACTATAGAATACATTTGGTTAACTCTTCAAATTTGAATAGCATTCGTCTTGAATATTTATATGAGTGATGGGTTGTGTGATCATTAATTTTAATTTTATATGAGTCATATACACAACTTACGTTTCCATTAAGATTTTATTTGTATCATTGTTAGTGGATATATAAATATATGAGTGGATTTATCATATACATATGGGTTATCAATCGTGTTGTATGGGGAATTTTCACTTTATCACAAGAGTAATATGATATAAATCAAGTGGTGTTGAAGAAACAAGGAGTAAAATTAGATATTTCTTACTCTAAAGCTCATTATTATTGTGGGAAATGGGACAATGTATAATCTAGTGGTAATATGAATCAGGAACAATGTGGAACACTATGTTAGTTTGACTGGTAAGGCCGTTTATGTAATAAATAATATATATAGTAGATAATCTATGATTAGGTATCTAACTAATAATGTAAGAGAGTATGATTTGAATGAAATCTTTATAAATACTTTTGTTTCATGATTTCCCTATTTTTTTTATCATACATGGTGATTGAAAGTTCATTCAAGATTTAGGGGATCAAGAGGTTAACCACTCTAATATATTAAATTGAATAGAATTCATAAAAATATAGTACCACTAATTCATCACCTCTTAGTGGTACCTAGGGTGACATGGGATACTCACATCCCATTCTATAAGAAATGGTTAAATTATAATAATTAAATTCACCCATATTTACATATAAGGGGTGAGTTATATAAATTTCAAATAATCTGTCTTCTTTGGTACCAAAAGAATTACTTTATCAAGAAAACAAAGGCTTCGAAAAACATAAAATTCCATAAAACAAAATTAAATTACAACAACATGGAAAATAAAACATACCTCTATTATATGTGATCTCATTAAAAAATTCAAAACATTGTATTCAAGAACGAATCTTGATAACCTTTCATATTTTTAATAAACCATTGAGATTTGGAATTTAGAATCGACTAGGAGATAGCAAAAATAAGAGACGGTTCTTGGGAATCAATGGGTTTATAATTACCAATAGAGTATTTCTTTTAATAATAAAAATTAAAATGAGGATGATGAGGGGTGGGATAAGTTTTGGAAGCCATGAGACAACCCATAAATCATTTCTAGTCAAATAGGTGTTGAGGGAGGAGGATAGGATGGGTAAAATGTGTCCTTGTAAGAAATTATAGGACTTAACCATGAAAACCCATCAAAGGTATTTTTTTGTTGAATGAAATTGATGACCATGGGGTAAAATATCCCCACTAGGGACAAATTGAGGTTTCATACAATATATAATGGCATAAACACCAATTAATAGAGGGGTATGACACCCAAAAACTGACTTTTTCATTGTGAACTTCCATATCACATCGTAATGTTCAACCCCATCAAATGCATCATTATGTAACCTCCATGAATGTTCAATGAGCCTTACCAGATCTATATCTTCATGCCACAACTTGATTCATTGTGCATTTTCCACCTACATGATATATAATTTTTGGACACAAACTACTCCTAACTCTCTAAATCCCAATTACAACCTTGATGAATGCTAAAAAAACATAAACCAAAAAATAAAAATAAAATTATTATAATTCAAATAAAACTAAAAATATTTAGGGGAATTAAATCTATTAAGGTATTCTCATCCCCAAGAAGCATCTATGGATATTCTCATTTGTCTACTTTGGATTTTCCATGGTCCTCATACTATATATGACCATGACACCACAACAACTGAATATAAGGGAAAGTTTTCTATTGAAACACCTTCTCACTCTGGTACATGATAGACATTATATATTCTTAATATGATAGATCAACATATAACTCAAAAAAATCACTATCAATTAATTATGTTGGTTATGGTTATTACATTCAAATATAAGACACTTGAAACACATATGAATAGATTTATTTCATAGAGGATGATCTTACTAATAACCTACATCATGAAACTTAACTAAAATATTGAATAGAATAATAAAATGTGGAATAATCTTCCTCCAATTCCTTTTATATCAATTCCCCAACTAAGGTGACACCCGCAAATATACTATATAACACATTGTGAACTCCATGGGTCATATATTTTTGAAATTATATGAGAATTGATTTCTCTTAGTGGTAACAAACAACTTCCTAATAAACTACAAATTCTTAGTTGTCTTTTAAATTGTGATTGGCCTAATCACCACCAATTCACCTTTTTTTAACAAGCATAACAATGAGAAAAATGGAATACCAAAACAATCAATATAGGGGGGTCATATATTTAATATCCTAGAAGATATTGTTACATAATTTTTTATTGTTTAGATAGTTATCTCATGATCCCCCAAAATAAATCACACACTCTGTGTATATCAAAATGTATATGAGTGGACATCTTAACCACTCCATTAATATATAGGTGATATGTTATACATAGCTTTAACTGAGTGGTGATGAAATTAGATATGCCTTGAAATAATATCAATATGAAACACACATCCCTATATGATACTATTTTTATGTGTACCCCATTTTTTAAACCAACCCCTAATATATACATTCATATGCTTATTTACTAATAAATTCTCTTGGACGGGAATATAATTCCCAATCTTCGTTAGTTGATAATAATAAACATTACTGTATCATGACTATATGTGTCATGGGTTGTCTATAATGACCCAATAATAATATACATAAATATTATTTCATTTTAAATAAATATTAAATACATATCCCAATAATAAATTTATGATAATCACAACGGTTTAGTGTCTTTGGAGATTGACTGACTAAAAATTGTTTTTTTATTAAAAAATAGTTTTGTCGAAACATGATAAACTACATAGGTACAATAAAATCCAAAGGTTAGAGAACCCAAAACGATATCACAAAGTCATTGAAAACAAGACAAAAATTTATAGAACCGCATACCTGATATAATCCCCATTGAAGTGATTTAACGTTAATGTTTAGGTCTTTCGTGATTATGTCTTTAAAGCGGGTATCTATCTTGTCCCATGTAATGATATATTCTTCCACATTGAAATTTTGTACATTGAAAAAAAATTCAGAAATAAAATATTGGTGGTTGATACAGTCCCTTTTCTCCTTACAACCATCCATTTTCACCTCTCTTTCAAGGATTATTTAGACCTCCACCCTTGACACATTAATTTTATTATCATTTTCATTCATTTATTCATTAGAATGAAGAATTAATTCAATATATTTAGTCTTATCTCCATCATTATTTCATACCTCCCCACAATACCCTTGATTTTTTATGTCTCCACACATAGATTTAGGGTTTTAAATTCTTGGGACATAACATTCCAGATCATGAGGTTTTGGTTTACAGTCCTTTACCTTTTCCTTACTAGCTGATCTTGTTAGAATCTGTTTAGGTAGATGGGAGCGGTCCTTCCTCCTTTGATATCCTTTCCCTTTAGTCACAATGAAAATCCTTGAGTCGGGGTTCCCCTTCTGAACATTATTCCTCCTTGGGATATAGAGACCCCTATTTCTTCTCCCTCCATACAACTAACTAAATATTGACTAGAGAACTCACGTTAATTGTCACCCTTAGAGAGATACTAAATACTTGAGGGATACTCCAGTGGTAATTGTGCACCACCATATAGATTAGTTCCTTGGGCCTAAACCAGGAGGTCAGCCTTCATAGCTCCACTGGATAGAAAGTCTATTTCCTTGTCCTGAATTGGACCTTCCCCCATCAAGCCTCCAAAACGGTTAATGATATTGATTGTTGCCTGATTAATTTTTTTTTGGTTTGAACATGATCACTATATTTACTAAATCCCCTAAAAATTTTGTCATCTTGGTACCTTTAGAGCCTCCCATGATATCCACATCAACCTCACCTACATGATCAGAGGTGTGATCATACAAAACTGAAACACCATTCTTTTTTGTAGATCCTCTATTTATAGGGACTATAGTATTTTGGTCTAGAACAACCTGAGATTGAGGTCCTAGAACTGGAGTCATATCAACAACCTTTAAACTGTAACCCAAGGCACCCTCTGACCTAGTGATCAAGCCTTTATTATTCATTATTTTAACAATTAAATGAGAATACAAAGGGAAAAATAGGTGGTCCTTTTCTAGAACTAGTACTACATGATAGTTGAGACCATAATCATGCATAAAGTAATTAGCAACATCATAAAACATTAGATCTTTAAGTAATGTTTATTTTTAGAGATGACCAGTTGTCTATGATTCCTTAGAACCCAGATTTTCAACTATGAAAACTGAGGGATATACAAACCCATTTTGTGGAACATCATTCGCCACCTTAAGGTGAATCGAGCAGCTCTACTGACAACCGGTGGATAAATTCCCCAAGTGATGACATGAATAGAAAAATTCAATCCAAGATTTAAATACCACCAGTTGTTTGCACCAAAATACCTCCCCAATGGTGATCCAGGTATAATCTACATGAGGTTTGGAAATATCCACCTAACAAAAATGCACAAGGAGATGGGATGACACAAAGACTCATTTTTACTATCCATGTATAGGGAAAAACCAATCATATTACCAAGAATACAGATTATAGTATTATTTTGGAAGGGAAGGGGGAGTTCAGGAAGACTAACCCACAAATCCGTAGATGGATTTTCACAGTTCATGTAGAAATATTAGGACCAAAGAGAAAGGTTGAATCGAGATCCATTTTATATGTGAGAATCTCTAAACCATGCTCAGATCAGGTCTTACTCTAATGAGAAATGAATCATGATGTGGTTCTTGTTATGGAACCCCCCAACCATGTTTTCTTGTAAAACCCAGGGTGAAAATACGAATATGTTAAAATTGTCAACCGAAGGAGGAAGATTCCTTAAGTGTTCTAAAAAATTCATATTTAAGGGATTCTAGGATTCTTTGAATTCTGAGGGAGATAATGAAAGGTTACAGAATCCCCCATGAAGATCAAAGACTTTAGGGATGAGGTTGATGGCTAGGAATGTTGGAAGAAATTTCAGATTTGAAATGGGCATGAAGGAAGGTCTGAAGGATCTAGAGAACAAAGGGAGTCCCTCCACCTCAATAGGGGAGGGACTGAGCTCATGGCCATGAACACATAGGGTATCCCTACTCGAGTACTGAGATAAAAAAGGTGAAAAATAGCACACCATAGAAAACATATAATAAAAATTATTTGGAGACTATAGAAATAATCAACTTATTTCAAGGGAGATATTAAAAATATCCCATAAAATACATCTCACATGGGAAATATGTTCATCATTTTATACTTAAAAATGTTCTTCATAAGCTGGGGAAATGGAAATATATGACAAGGTGAGCTCAACTTTTTAGTAAGGGAAAATATGGGTGGTATCAATTGACAATCATAAGTATGTATAAGATATGATTAAGAACTTATCGAATCATACTCAATATATAGTGATCTATTAATTTCATAAATTAATATTATATAATTATATTTGATTATTCATTACTTATAATTATTATCTATTCCAGAACAATTAAGGTTTAGTTTCTTTGGAAACATGGATATATAAACATCTGGTATATAAATATTCTACATAATCGTCCATTAAGTTCCTCACAAATAGATCCCCTATTAGATATAACATTTATAAAACGTTTCTTCATCACATAGGGAAAGGAAACATAATCGAGGGTGATATTGAATAACCCATAAGGGTAACAAAGGGAGATATCAACAAATGTACAATTTTATTTATAAAGTTAGAATAAGGTTATGATAACATTATTGTAACATTTAGAAATTATATCCAAAAATTCATAGATCATAATCAAGAGAAAAGGAATAAATCATGCATGTTCATAAAAAATGAATCACAAATAAATTAAAGAACATGATACATTAGAGAAAAATATTACTATAAGATCATGTCACGAAATAGTGGAATAAACTATCACATAATCATAATCATATAAATTATATGTTAACTCATCCCCCCAATACATTCATCACATGTTAAGGGTGGGATAAAAACCATTGTACCTGTTTTGGTCTTGATATAACCTCTTCTGTACCCTATTTGTGGTTTGGTATAACCTCATGTGTATCCATTGAACACATAAAACATAAATCATAAAAAAATTAATTGGAGGGGTAGAAAATACCCACCCATCACATAATTGAAATCCATTAATATGTATACCAAGAGATATTGAAAACATTTATTATTTTATCCCAACTTAACAGATGGAAAAGAAATTGGTTTCAACAATATTTCATCAGCATAATCCAAAACCATCCAAGAAAAGAATAAATATGGTATAATTGGATAATATCCTAAAAAAATTATAAGAAACATCAATGGATGATGTTATACATGAAAGTAATACTAAAATATCATTGGAATATTTATCGAGGAAAATACCATTTTCACATGGAAAATATTTAATTCAAAACAAAAAATTTACAAAATATTAAGTAAAAAATTTTATTTTAAAGGAAACATGGAAAATTTTAATGGAAGATTCAAAAAAAAATTAATCATGGTGATAAAATTTGTTTAGAAAGTGTATATTAAAATAATGTTTCCTTTCATATTTTTGTTAAAAATTTTCATTTATCTAATTTAGAAAAGGACAAGAAGATTGATTTTTAAAATTCAACATTAATTAAAAAATAGATAAAAATGAACTTATAAAATTATAAGGGAATGGTTAAAACATTGTTTTAATTTTTAAAAATAAAATATGGATATTAAAGAAAATGTGTCCTGATCGAAGAGAGAAATAAATTTGATTTTACTTAAAAAAAGTATTTCAGTATTTTGAGTAATTAAAGAGAGAAAAATGAAACTAAAATGTCTATTTTTTTAAAATAAACAGAGTTGATGAAAATAAATAATTTATGTAAAGATATATGATATAATTTAATCATCATAAATTTAATCCTAAAAAATCCTTGTAAAAAGTGAGGTTGCATCATAAAACCCTTACATTATGATTGTTTTTCTTTGTTAATGCCCAAAACTCCTTTAAAATAAATGTAAAATTGTTATTAATTTATAATAGATCCATATTAATATCTATAATACCATATATGGTCCAATTATAATATAGAAATTTCCATTTATTAATAATTATTTGTTAAAATAATCATTTTAAGTGTCAACTATTTCACTTTTAATGATTGTTTCAGTTCAATAGTTCAAGTCACATGACTTTGATCAGGGTTACATCATATCTAGGATATTAATCATATCATGAGTGATGTTTTTAACATTTTGATGTATGGAATGAAACAAGGGTAAATAATAATTCATATTTAAAGAATAATTATTATATCATAAATATCATATATATATATATACACAACAAATTAGTCATAATAACAAACAATGAAAAGATGGAGATGAAAAATGAATAATATCTCTATGAGGGGGTGGTGGTCCACATGCACAGATGGGCGATACTTTAATTTTCAATTTGATGGAGAGTTGGGGGAAAATGGTTATGATATATTCATAATTACGTCTCAATATATTTAGGATACTGTATTCATCATGATTTTATAGACACTATTTGTTTATAAGAGATTAAATAAAAAATAAAATTGAATGAGTTTGGTTGATATTTATAGCACTTTTTAGGAGTCCTCCTTTGGCATACATATTAAGCCTATAATTATTGGTCTTAGGGGAAGATTATGGGATCAAGGATAAAGGGGAGTAATCTTGGAAGGCTTTTGATCTGAGATTATCAGATATATATTGATATAATTGTGTGAGTAAGGTAGGGGAAGATGTTCACTTTTATATGTGTATGAATGGACACATGTGAAATTAGTTAAATGAAATGAATAATATAAGGTCACTTTCCAAAGAAATTGGGAAAAGTGGAAAATTATTTAAATATATGGAAAGATAATTTTGAAATATATTCCAACATTAATGAATCGAATTCTTTATATGGAATTCCTACACTTATATCTTAGTTTAACACACCCTAATAAACCTGTTTTAACCATAACTGTGGTAACAAAAATTTACTATTTTAACTATTAATCATGAAAAAAAATTACGTTGACTCAATTAAATTATATTAATTATTATAGTTAATAATATTTAATATATTTAATAAGATTTTATTCTTATAAGTTTCATATTTTTATAATATATAAGTTTGAAAAACACAATGAAAACTCATTTTTAGAAATATGCATTTTAACTATAAAAATGAATTAACTTCCACTATATTTATTGTAAAAAACCTAAAAAAAATGTAAAAATATTTCATTTAATATATAATATATAAATTAAATTTAAAAAATTATAGATATAGATTAATTAAATTCATTAACATAGAAATACATTTTATGCATAAAATAGTTTTTAGAAAAATGTGTTATGAAGCCAAAAAATTATCTTATACCAAAATAAAATATAATAATGGTTTCTATGTAATTTATGAGAATATTTATAACTAAATTAGACTTATTTAACTTTATTTTCAAGTTAAAAATATAATTTTACATTTAAATTACTTTATTTAATGAAAAAAATAGCGACTTTATAAAAAACGTTATTTTTCACTATTCACAATTTATTTTTGAAAAATCTTATATGTTACCCATAAAATAGTATAGAACTGGTAATTTAAAAAATAATATTCATTAACTCAGATAAATTTTCAAAAAATATTATAAGGCAATTAAAATGTACAGTTAAAAAATACAATAATAACAAATTTTGTGGAAAATATTTTTCAGAGAATAAAATGACTACTAATAATTGAGGACAAATTTATTATGAATAAATCAATAAATTTTTATTTTTTAAAACATTTATATTTTTTATAATATGGTTATTAATATATATTCCTTATAATTTAATAACTAGGTTATAACAATATACTATATCATGGTTCATTTAGAATTGAGGTTGCATGTAAGAAAATCTATCGAATACATAAAGTTTATTTCAAGGAAGAATCTTTTAAAATCTTGGTTGGTTACATTATACCATCACTTAAATGAGTTTATCACCTGAATTTCTATCACAACAATAAAACTAGCTGAGGATATCTCTCTTTCATCACATCCTCTTGCTCCCATATAACATCCTTTAAATTTTTATTCTTTAAAAGAACTTTTTTCAGGTGAGTAGCCTTATTCCATAGAACATTATTTATATAATAAAAGATTTCAACTGGTTGATCATCATAAGAAATACCTTGATACTTTTTAGAAACCTATGAGTTTAGTACATGTTAAATAACTTGTATTTATTTTTTCAAAATTGATACACGGAACACATCCTAAACATTAAAGATGTTCAATGCAAGTGCAAAGAGATATGTTACAGTATCCAATAAATCAAGAATATAGAAGAGAAAAATATAAATAAGGATAAAATTTTCATTCTCTTTTAATATCATGACCTTTTATCATCTATAAATTCATATTAATACATACTCACAATCTTCGAATTCATGATTTCACCATCTATTGTTAGTATAACTCGCCTATTGACTTTGAGCTACTTTGATATGCTACTGACTAAATGTAACCTTAATTTGCATTTCTTCATCAAGATCAGGTCCCAATATCTTTCATTCTATGATGTCATCTCAATATATATAAGTTCTGCACTCATTTCCCTCACGATATTCATGAGGATCTATTGAATGATCATATAAAATCTATTGTTATAAGTGATGTTGAGTAGCGTAAGGTGTTGATACCAAGAACCATAAAAATTAAATGAATAGGATATCAATATATCCTATGGGGTTTTAATTGTTCTCTCAAACTCAATACATATATGAGTATGATATGAAGTATTGAAACAAAAATCCTTATCCATTCCTTGTTGTATAATTCATTATAACATCAAGGTAAACCTCAGATCTCAAATAGATAAAATAAAATGTAATAACTCATTCATCCTTAAAAACTCATTAATTTATATCCTATCAAGAAAATCAAGGGAGAATTATTCTTTAATATAAATTAAATGTGTTAAATTCGTAATGTGATTGACTATAACCCAAATACCATTATGGCCTTTATACATTTTGGGTATCCTAATGAAAAAATTCATTGTGATGTTTTTCCATTTACATTATGTTATGGGTAATCATAATAAAATACCATTATAAATATACCTATTAGAATTAACCTATTAACATACCAATCATTATGATTCATACTCCATGAAATCACTCTTCATGTTGTAAAACCAAAAATACCATTTCATATCCTTATACATCTTCACACTTATAGGATTAATAGAAAATGATGTGCTATTATCTTCTTATAGTATCTCATTATTCATGTATAGAATCTATGGGTCATATAATGTTTTCTTCAACCTTATGATTCCATCATAATCATGGTCCAATTAAGGAATATTTCTCACCTTCTTTTGCATCTCCACATCCTCATTCTGTTCATCCTTAATCTTCCAATGAATATATTGTTGTAAGCTTATTTAAAAAACATAATAATTATCCCTTCCTTATAGATTTAAATTTCTATCATTTTCAAATCCCTAGATATTGGATATTTTGTGATCCTCATCATATATAATCTAGCATGAGCATTTTAAATCAAAGCCTCATCCACCATGTTCTCATTCCATGGGTGGTAATATATTGAGTATTTATAATCATTAATCACCTCCAACCACATTTTATATCATGTATTAAACTCTTTTCGGGTGAATATATAAAAATATTTCATGATTAAAATATATGTCAATTATTTCTATATAATGATAGTTCTTTTATATCTTTAATATAAAGATAACTACTGCTAACTCTAAATCATGAGTCAGGTAATTTTTCTATTGAACCTTAAATTTACGCAAGTCATAAACTATCACCATATAATAATGTATAAAAACACATCTCAAACCCTTATTCTGTACATCACTATATATCACAAACCCTTCTCCACTGCAAGGTAGTGTGTAAAATGTGGACTGATTAACCTTTTTTTTAGTTACTTGAAATTTTATTCACATTCATTAGTCTAAATTAATTTGAATCCTTTATGAGTTAACATGGGGATAAGATTATATATCCATGATAAATCCTTCACAAATCATCTATAATTCCCAACCATTCCACGAAAACTATTGATACCTGTGACCATGGTTTGTATGGGATAATGTTAAATGACATCCATCAATGATGGATCCACAAATATAATTTTTTTTGAGATTATATGACCCAAACATTAAATTTATTTTGAGAAAAAATATTACATGTTAAATAATTCATATAGATTCTCCTTCCTTGGGATCTTCATTACAATATCCAAGTGATCTCTATTATCTTCCATTCTCTTGGAATATATGATATTACCATCTACAAAGACTATCAAAATCTAATCAAATTATTCTCTAAATACTATATTAATTAAATGAATAATGATAACAGGGGAATAATATGACCAAATGGATTCACTATAAATTCATTGGGTCTATACTCTGAATGAAAGGCTATCTTGGGCATGTATTCACTTTTTATCCTCAACTAAAAGTATCCAAATCATAGATCAATTATCCAAAAATATTGATCTCCTTCAAATTGATCAAAAAAATCATCAATATGATCTATATGATACTTATTATTAATATTGATCATGTTATGTTCATAGTAATGAATATAGAGTCACATTGATCCACATTTGTTGTTAGCTATAAGAACTGGTGTTCTTTATAGTGATACACTTAGATAAATAAACCCCTTATCAATATTCTCATAGAGTTTCTTCTTCAATTCATACAACTCAATCAAGGACATTCTATATAGAGTGACTGAAATATGTATATAAAAAGGTATGATTTCTATTCTGAAATCAACTTCATTATTCATAGGAAGATTAGGAAACTCTTCCATAAATACATCAATAAACTTACATATAGTTGGAATATCTTCGATATTTATTTTTTCAAACTATAGTTTTTATTTTCTTCCTTTATTTTGGTTTATCTTTTTTTCTTATAAATTTCTATTGATTTTGGAGGTTTCAAATTGGATTTTATAGTTTTGGGATATTTTCATCAATTTTCATGTTTAGGTTCACAGTTAAGGGGTATCAATGAGACCTCCTATGGATGATTCTCTTCATAGTTAATTTTTAACATTCATAGTTTCAGTATCATAGGTAGTTCTTGGTTTTATCCAAACTCTGAAGCTCCCAGAATAAATCATGAATGTCTTTGGTGTTTCTAGTCAAGGATGAATGACCTGATCACAGTTGGACCAAACTGCACGAATGGTATGTGCGTAGATTAGTTATTTTTGAATAAACCATGTGATAATATTGGGACACAGTTTTCCAAACCATGTAGAAAAACATTGAGAAGGTCTACTGGGTCTAGTAAAGGGTGAATGCTTAGTGAAATATTTCCAAAAACATGTGGACAAACCATGAATAGTTCCTAGGTTCATTAAAAATGGGAATTTCCATTTCTACCCCTTTTATTTTAAAGAGAAACCCACCCTTAATCACTATTTGAGTCATAAAACAGACGGGGATCTCTTCCCCTCTTCCCCACACATCTCCTCCCCCATGGTGATTTCAAGTTTAGTCTTCATTGTTTTGGGATGATTTATCAAGGAATTCTCCTAATATTTTTCATATATTCCTTATTCATATATTTTTTATTAGTTTCTCTTATCCCTTGGTTTGGTTGGTCTAGTGTTCTATTTTCATTGGGTTTAAATTCTGGGTTTTGTTTTGTTAATGTTTTTTTGGATTTTCATGCCTTGTTAGACTTATTTGAATTTTTGGTGGGTTTCCATCATTGAAGAGCTTTTTGTTTGAGGTAGGTTGCCCTTTAAATTGAAGAAACATTTATTTCCTGCCAATCACACCTCTATTTCATTATAATTACTGATGCATGATTTTTGGAAAAACAATTTCCGAGAACAAGATAAATCCTGTTTGTATAAAATTTTATAAAAGTGTTTTACTAAAATAAATCCATCATGTGTTTGATAAATTCTTTGGTTGTCTCTTATGAATGTATTGCAAATTCTAAAGGATTTTTTGGGTTTCTCAAATATATTTCAAATTCTTTTGGGTTGTAAATGGTGTGTATGATTATTTAATAAATGTTTCATGACTCAAAATTTTATTGATGCCTATTTGGATCCTTCATAAATTCTTTCTCATTTGAAAACTCCCTTAGGATAGATATATTACCTTTATAGACACTAATAGTAATAAGAGTCCTTCAGAATGGTACTTCCCACATATGTTTATGGTTTTATGTAAAGGGACTTTTCTTCAGGTGATTCGGTGGAGATGTTGGTTATGTGTCTCATACGGTGGATTATTCTTGTTATTTGTCTATGGTTTGTTTTTTTGTATCACCCTAGCTTCAATAAGGTATCATAACCTTCCTTAGTTAGTGGATTTTCTGAGAATGTTTTCTACCCTAGTTTAGATTACTCTTTATCTAGTAGGCCTTAGTGTGGACCTTTCTCTAATTTAGGATTACAGCCCACAGTTAGGTTATGTTGGGTAATATAGAGCATTTGGGAAGATTAATTTCATTGAGTGTGGAATTCATACATGTCTAATATCATTTCACTACATTCAAGGTTATATCCTAAATTCTTAGTTATTCCCATGGTCATATGGAACTTCTTTATCTGTAGTGTTTAATTTAGGTGGTCATTTGGTTTGGTCTCTTGTGATTTGATTTTCCTTTCCCTTATTTTCTAATGGTAACTCTTTCATTCTTGTATGGTGTACCTCTTTGATAAAAAAAGGATAAATGGTTTCTTACCTATTTTAAGAAAAATATTTATGAGGGTTTACACCATCCTACCATTTTTAAATAAATAAATCACTTATATTACTCACCCTCTCTTTATAAAAAATTATAATGTCCCATTATTGGAAAAAAAACTTGTTTTAAATGAAAAGGAAATGGATTGTGATTTCTTTCAAATAGAATATATGGGAAAAATATATGTTCATATATTTTATTTCAAAAATGAAATTAATAGATGTTTTATATAAAATAACTACATTTTAGAATAGATTATCCATGCATGAATAATTATTTTTACACCCACAACTATACTTATTTATTGTTTTTATCCTCAAGTACATGATCTATATTGGTTTTTATTTACATAGTGCGATTTTGGGTTTTGGGTTTGGTGAGTGACCCACACCATCACTTAGAGATCTGTTTGAAAATCATGTTTTGTTTAGTTTTATTTTGAGTTTATGTTTAGTTATTATGATTGGTTATATTATTTGTTTTGGGATGATCTCTTATTATTCCACTTCTTTTGTTTATTTATATTGGTAGAAATTATTTCCATCATCTCTCTATGTGATTCCTCCACACTATTTTCCAACCTGGGAGCATCAATAATGCCTCTTAGACCATGTCATTGGCTAGATCAGGTGATCAGTTTGGGGTTGACCTAGGTTGGTTCACAAAAAATTGTTTCAAAGAATATGTTATTTAAGGAATCGATATTTTTAGAGCATCCTTTGTTATTTGGGTAGTCAAGGTTGAAGGAGTAGGACATTCAGAACTTAGGGTATAGGTATGAGGTTGTTTATATCCAACACATTATGTGCTAGACCATGGGTTACCATGGAATGTTGGGTTTTGTCTATATTTTTTCGTTTTTGTGGTCGATTAGTTTTTTGAAATTTGATCAAGGAGTTGGGAAGTGTTATTAAGGGTATTTTAGGGCCTAGAATTCTATAGGGATCTAGGAAATGTGGTCTTGTGAGACTCATTGGAATGATGGTGTGTTTTGAATATTCCCACCAACTATATTTTCATGTCACCCATGGAACCAGGTTTCACCTTTGTAAGCTTGTTTTGAGTCTTATTGATTTTGAAATCATTATGAAAACATTGTTTTAAAATTGGGAAAAGTTATTTCAAGTGGAAATTTTTTGGTTTCTGAAAATGAAAAAGGAATTTTCCTATTTATTTCAAATAAATTATTATAAATCTATTGTTAAATAAAATTATTTTTTATGAAATATGGTTTTTACAGAAAATATATGTGGTTTTAATGTGATGTATTGGGTTTTTGGATGGAATTAATAATATGTTTCTATGCAATGGAGTGGATTTGAGTGTGGATTTTAGAAATTGTTTTTTAAGGGGTGTTTAATGGGATTTTTGAGAATGTTTTTGGTAACTTTACAAGTTTTTTTCCTTTTATTTTTGGTTCTTTGTTTTGGTAAGTTTGTTATGGTGAATTGGTTTTTTTGAGTTTCAATTTATTATTTTTAGAGTATTCCCTACTAAATATTTTATGGATATTCAAGGTGTATCTATATGTGGTTCACTTTTAGTATACCCTCCAAATGACAATCAAAAGGTATTCCTTATTGAGTTTTGGGAGTTGAACCCCCTATATTCTTATAGTCCAGAAGAGCATTTTAAATTAGAAGAGTAGAGCTGTATAATTGAATAGATCTTTTATTTTATTGAGTTTCTTGAGTCTCTAAAGGTGAGATTCTATTTCTTTGTGCTCAAAGGTCCGAGTTGGATGTGGTGAAGGTTGGTCATTCAAACCCAGATTTGGGAAAAACTACCATATGAATTGTTCAAGGCCTTATTCATCTGTCATTATTTATCTAAGGTAGTAAAGGTGAGGAAGGAAATGAATATGTGATTCCTTCAACAATGTTATGGATCAATGTTGGAGTTATATGATCATTTTGTGGATATAGTTCATTATATTTCAGAGTGGGCCATTATTGATTCCCTCAAGGCCTATTGTTTTGAGAATGGTCTTCATCTAGATCTTTATTTAAAGGTGTCAATGTTCGTTCAAACATCTTTTGTTGACCTAGTGTTAAATGAATTTTTAGTTGAAGCTATGTTCATTGGGGTGCTCAAGACAAACAATATCACTTCAGTCCCAGGAAGTGGTGAATTGAATTCTAGTAAGGATCTGAGAAATTTTCCTAAAGCTAGATGTGCTAGTGGTAGAATAAACAGGCCACCTTATTTTTCATCATCACTATCAGAGTAGAGGACCATGGTGTGTCATCAATATGGAAAGAAGGGTCACAAGAATACTTCATGTCAAAATAAACCAAAGAACTTCTTTAAATATGGATTATTGGGTTACATGAATATGTTTTATTGTGGTGTTCCTTTGAAGAAATGTATAATGAATTCCACCCCATACAAAGACACCCCATCATGTTCGTTGAAGTAAGGTGATAATCAAGGAAAAGATAAATGTTTTTTTGATGTTGGTATTTCTTTTGTGTAGTGGTTGTTTATTGTGGTGCTGTATTTTAATCATTAATGGGTAATTATGTTGCTTAAAATTTAAAAACCTAACTTTTAGTGGATGTGGATCTTTAGGAAGTTTAAATATGGTCATCTAGGTATGTATTGTGTTTCGTTGTGTGTCTAATTGTATCATTTAATTCCTTCTCGATTGTGTGTGGTTTTTTTTTTGAAGTTTCAATGTTTTAATGGTGATTTTATTTTAATATAAAACTAGAGTTATAAAATAGTGTGGATTCCACCATGTTCGTCCCTGTTGATTGATGTATGTTCTCATTCATATATTATTCTTTTATTTTTTTTCCTTCCCTTCCTAAATGTTTGGAACTTGGAGTATGCCTAATGGGTTTGGTTATGGTAAGGTGTTCAGCTCCTAGTTTGAGGATTTTATTTTCATTTAAGGAATGAGATGTGTAAAATGGATAGTCTTGAGTATGAAGTGTGAGTTTTTTGTTATGGTTGAGGGGATATTTTTTTGAGGAGATGAGTCATGTGGGTGTATTAGGATTTTTATTTTAATTGGTCAAATGGATACCATGAGGCTTTACAGGAGGATAAAATGTAATGGTGGGGATAATTTTCACAACATGATTTTTATTTTAATACATTATTTTTTAATCATTTTTTCTATGGGGTATCCATTATGTTTGGAAGTTTCAGATCCTAATTTTGAGTTTTGGTATATTTTTATTCATTTTCAAAGTTTAAGAGCATGGTTAAGGGTTAATCCTGAATACTCATATGGATAAGTGTATTTATAATTAATTTTGAACTTTCATGATTTGAGTTTCATGGGTAGCGTGTGGTTTGATCCAAACCATGCAACTCCTAGGAGAAACTATGTGGTTCTTGGGTGTTTCTGGTAAAGGGTGTGTGACCTGAGCAAGGTTGGACCAAACCATATAGAAGGTGTGTACATGTATCTACTATTTTTGATTGAATAATGTCACACAGTTGGTGTACATATTTATTAACCATGTATCTACACCATATGGGTGTCCATTATGTTCATTAAGGGGCACACATTAGGCTCATAGTTTCAAAAAATATGCATCCAAACTGTAACGACAAGAAATTTTGAATAAATCTTTATTCATAATTTTATGTGTTATTTTATTTTATTTTTGTACTCAACAAAAATGTTTCATTTGATAACATGAGTATAATTAAAATAATATTGTTGGGTTTTGACAGTTATATGACCATTGGTCAATATGACCGCTGTAAACTAAACGTTTTGATTATTATCTCCAAATACAAGTAATCTTGGTTAATTATTATAGAAAGATGATTCGATGGCCTCACCTAGTAGTCTTGGACTGATCGAAGCCCATATAACAGAACTTGGGAAGGAGGTAGCATCACTGGGCTTTTATCTGGACCAAACCCAAGCCGAACTTCAACGTGTGAAGCTAGAATGGAATCACCTTTGCGAGAAGTTCAAACTGATAGAAATTACTACTCATGCGATGTTGGATGAGCCTCCCTCAGATTCTCTCACCTTAGCACACCTTACACTTAGGTCTTATGCTGGTGTGATAAGGGGCTATGTAAGGAGACTGTAACTACGTTGTGTAATCCTTTGTTTTAAATAAAAATTTGAATTTCTTCTTATGATGAAGTTTATGAAATTTCAAATGACCGGATAAATATAGTATGTATATATTTGATGAATTTTAGAAAAAGGATAGTTTAAAAATGTTTATGTAAACCTTAAATAATAAAAAATGTGTAATTATTTTCAAAAAATGGTCTTCTACAATTATGTTCAGTACGAAATTTATAGTCTAATAAGATCAACTTAATTTTTGATAAATAGTAAATTATGAATAGTGATTTTATGCTTAGGATTAGTAATCTGACCAAATGGATTAGTTATCTCACTTAAAGAAAGTATTAAAATAATCTAGGCACCTTGATTAAGTAATGTGATTCAATAAAATGGTTAAATAACAGTTTCATAAATTATTATTCAAGTATTAGTCTTTTCGGGTGAATAGTGTTTTTTAATTAAAAATTAAATTAAAAATATTTAGCAAATTATTTTTATAAAATGGATCTCATTTTTGAACTCAGAACATCGATATTATGTTAAGTAAATTTTTGGGGATTTTTTTGAAAAAAATGATTTTTAAGTGAATAGTAAAAAATACAGTTTTAGGGTTTCGGTATGTTTAATGACATAATAACTGTGTCATGATGATGTCATGAGATATTTAATGGGTTGTCCGACCAAAGGTTATGAATTATTGTATTGGTGGCCCCATGTGGCCAAACTTCATGGGAAATATCGTGGGAGAGCACATTGTTTTGAGAAAACCACTTTTGAGGTGTCCCTTGGCCATTAATGCCTTGTCCCCTCACTTTCCCTATAAATACCAAGACATTATCTCATACATTGGACTCCAAAATCATTCTCAACGAAGTTCTGGTCTCCTTACCTCCCAAGAAGTCCTCCGAAGGTGCCCTCAAGGCTCTCAAGGTCCCAACCTTTGAGTTTTAAGAGTTACGTTTTAAGGTAAGGGATCCGACCTCTCTCTTTCTTTTCATGTAATATCTTTTATGTCATTCCTTTTATGTTCCTTGATCTTATGTGAGAGGATGTTATTTTATATTCCTCTTACTTCCCTTTTCATGTTTATATGATGAGATATCCCCTCTTTCTCTCATCATATCATTTTATGAAAGTTTAAGTGACGCCGTTAGGCTGCCCAATTTTTAAGGGATTCTTTCACCCTTCTCATTTTCCAAGTTCTATTTTTATGTCAAGTCTTTCAAGTTTCTTTTTATTATGTTGGGGTAGGATCTCTATATCTATAATACTGATCTTTTATTATCATATTATTAGAGACCCTATTTGATCTTGTCAATTCATTTTTATTGAAGTTTAAGTGACGCCGTTAGGCTGCGAATTTTTATAAGAGAAATCTTATTTCTGTCTTGTTTCCATGTTTTCATTTCAAATGGAATGTCCTTAAAATTTGATTACCATGAATCATATCCTTTATATTATGTCCCTATACTATTTTTATTGATCATTTATGAGTTTGTGACCCATTTCCCCTCTCTTTTCAACGTTTTCTAAAACCCTATAACGTAGCTGTTATGCTGTAGAATTTTCATCTCAAAATGCCTCTCTCTTTTTCTAAAAATTATTTTATGTTATTAAGTGAATACTCAAAGATATTATTTCTACAGGGGTATTCACATATATATCAAAATTATCTATTTTCAATTCTTGGATTTACATACATGAAACCCACTTTCCCTTTCCGTGGGTTTAAAGTGACATAATGATCATGCCATTAAAGCAGTTTTTATAACGTTATGATTATGAAATGAAACAAATTTATTTTATGCTATATGGGTTGTTTATGAAATGATTGATGATGATATATGTGGCTCACATTATAATAAAGGCATGTCATGGGTGCACCCAGATAGCGCTCCAATTCATTGGGTAAAGACTTAATCTCTAGAGATGATTTTTTAGACTGATACCTTGGTGAATAACCTTGGTAATTTTTAATGACACCTTGGGGGTGGACCTTGGTGAAATGAAATGATTGTCAATATTAAATTTTGCAGCCACATCTTCAAGTTATGAAAAATGTTATTTCTACTATGATGTATCTCATGATTTCTTTCTCTTGCCTTAAAGTTCTTTTCATGTCCTTATTGAAGTATCTCAAGTTCACATGTAAAATGTTTCTCTTGTTTCCCTTACTGGGCCTCCTGCTCACCCTTTCTTTTGATGTATTTCCCCAAGTTGAGATGCAGTAATGAACCTAGGATAAACTTAAGGAGAATCCTTTCAAGTGTTTAAGAATAATGTTTTATGTTGTTTTCATGTATTATGTTACTTGTTTCCAAGACACTAAGCCTTAAAGATCCCCAGTTCTGTGTAATGAAATGAAATTTTATATTATAAAAAGACAGGATTCTATAGTTGGTATCAGAGGATGGTTTAGTTATTTGAGGAAATTTGGATATGAAAACTTTAGGAATAATCCTATAGAAAAGTTTAGATAAATGAAATCTTCCTGGTATTTTGGTGAGTATTGAGTAATGGGTTGCCAAGAAAATACATCCATGTCTGGATACGAGCAGGTAGAGGTGGCTCTGGCATAGATGTAAATAGGGGTAAAACCCAAGAACACCACTTTGAGCTAGACTCAAATGGGAACTGGTACACGACAATGGGCCTTACTGCACTCTTGGTTACGACACTCCCGGGGGATATTCTTTGGTAAATTCATAAGATTAGTATGAACCATTGTTAAAGGAACAAATATAAAATAAAATAAATATTCACATAAGAATATATGATCATGGACAACCTAGATGGGAACCTAGGGGATCAAAAGTTAGGGTATACTTTTCTTCTACAAGTTATCCTTATAGGATTTAAGTTCCTTTTCATGATTATTGGTTAAGTATTTAAGCCCTTAATTATACTTTCTCTTCTTAGTTAATGGTGGTAAATGGAAGAACATGTCCCAACAAACAATGTGATAGGAAATGCGACGATTGCTGTATTAATATGATAGAGATGATTAGGGGATTAAAAGATGATTATTATTTGGGAAGACATTCACTATTTTGGGGACTCTATATGATCGAGGTAAATAGATTACTTTGGTATTTTCATTGATGAGTAAGGTTGACTTATATTTTGAAGAATATATGAATTTATGGTGGACATATAGTAATTTAGGTTTCTTATGGAAATGATTAACCTATCTTGGGTAAAATATGTTTAGTTTAGCTACTTTTTATAAGAAGTTAGGAGTGGTTGATATTGTTTGGAGATGAACAATGAAGTTTATTTTGGAATACTATGTTATCAAATCTTTCTTGTATTTGGGTTTAAATCATAGTTTGGTTTATTTTGAAGAATTTTATGAATAGTTATTTATGGAATGGTCTATGATGAACTTTGGGTAGTACTGTGGAACTTTGAAGATTTAAAAGTAGTTTCCATTCCTATGGGATTCTTTCTTTTTGAAGAGTTGTTTTACCTTACCCTTTCTACTTTTGGGATAATGTTTAAAGATAGAAGAAATAGATAGTTAATCTTTGATGAATTATGTGATTCTCTAGAAGATAATTCTTATGATTTTGATGAGACCAAGTGTTTTTGAATTCCCATCGTTTGGAGAAAAGATTAGTTTTGGTAGAGACTTATTAAAGGATGAAACTCTACTTGAAGGTAGGTATATGTCCTTATTTTATTGTTCTATGTAGTAAATTAATTCCTCAAAATTATGAAAAGGAATGTAAACCAAAAACATTGTTGGTTTACGTTTCCTACTAGGTAATCAAAGACCATTTACACACATCATAAGTTTGGGATTTTCATATGGTTAAATTTCTCCTAATCATGCTTTCTATAACTCTCCCTCAGAACTTGACCCTTTTTTCCCCTCCATTTCCTTGTTTTCCTACATGAAATCGTAGTGTGGGTTAACTCGGGTGACCTTTGTACTTCCCTTTCTTTAATTTAAAGTAATAGTTTTACTGACTCCTTTTTCGATGTGGTAATTTCAATGAAATTTCAAAGCCCAATTTTAAAAATTGCGAGGACGCAATTTCTTAAGGGGGGAAGATTGTAATGACCCGAAATTTTGAATAAATTTTGTTTCCTAATTTTATGTGTTATTTTATTTTATTTTTATACGCAACAAAAATGTTTCATTTGATAACATGAGTATAATTAAAATGAGACTATTGGGTTTTGACTGTTATATGACCATTGGTCAATATGACCGCTGTAAACATAACGTTTCAATTATTGTCTCTAAATACAAGTAATCTTGGTTAATTATTATAGAAAGAAGATTCGATTGCCTCACCCAGTAGTCTTGGACCGATCGAAGCCCATATAACAGAACATGGGAAGGAGGTAGCACCACAGGGCTTTGCTCTAAACTAAACCCAAGCCAAACTTCCTCGTGTGAAGCTAGAAAGGAATCACCTTTGCAAGAATTTCAAACTGATAGAAATTACTACTCGTGCGAAGTTGGCCGAGCCTCCCTCGAATTCTCTCACCTTAGCACACCTTACACTTAGGTCCTATGCTGGTGTGATAAGGGGCTATGTAAGGAGACCGTAACTGCCTTGTGTAATCCTTTGTTTTAAATAAAAATTTGGATTTCTTCTTATGATGAAGATTATGAAATTTCAAATGACCGAATAAATATAGTATGCATAGTTTTGAGGAATTTTAGAAAAAAGATATTTTAAAAATGTTTATGTAAACCTTAAATAATTAAAAATGTGTAATGATTTTCAAAAAATGGTTTTCTAAAATTATGTTCAGTACGTAATTTATAGTCTAATAAGATCAACTTAATTTTTGATGAATAGTAAATTATGAATAGTGATTTTATGCTTATGATTAGTAATTTGACCAAATGGATTATTAATCTCACTTAAAGAAAGTATTTAAATAATCTAGGCACCTTGATTAAGTAATGTGATTCAATAAAATGGTTAAATAACGGATTCATAAATTATTATTCAAGTATTAGTCTTTTCAGGTGAATAGTGTTTTTAATTAAAAATTAAATTAAAAAGATTTAGAAAATTATTTTTATAAAATGGATATCATTTTTGAACTCAGAGCATCAATATTATCTTAAGGTAAATTTTGGGGATTTTTCTGAAAAAAATGTATTTTCAGTGAATAGTAAAAAATACAGTTTTAGTGTTTCGGTATGTTTAATGACATCATAACTGTGTCATGATGATTTCATGAGATATTTTATGGGTTTGCAGACCAAAGGTGATGAATTATTGTATTGGGGGCCCCATGTGGCCTAACTTCATGGGAAATATCATGGGAGAGCAAGTGGTTTTGAGAAAACCACTTTTGAGGTGTCCCTTGGCCATTAATGCTTTGTCCCCTCACTTTCCCTATAAATACCAAGACATTCTGTCATAATTAGGACTCCAAAATCATTATCAACAAAGTTTGGGTCTCCTTACCTCCCAAGGAGTCCTCCCAAGGTGCCCTCAAGGCTCTCAAGGTCCCAACCTTTGAGTTTTAAGAGTTACGTTTTAAGGTAAGGGATCCGACCTCTCTCTTTTTTTCATGTAATCTCTTTTATGTCATTCCTTTTATGCTCCATGTTCTTATGTGAGAGGATGTTCTTTTATATTACTATTACTGTAAATTTCATGTTTATATGATGAGATATCCCCTCTTACTCCCATCATTTCGTTTTATGAATGTTTAAGTGACGCTGTTAGGCTGCCGAATTTTTAAGGGATTCTTTCACCCTTCTCATTTTTCAAGTTCTATTTTCATGTCAAGTATTTCAAGTTCCTTTTTATTATGTTGGGGTATGATCTAAATATATATCATACTGATATTTTATTATCATATGATTAGAGACCCTATTTGATCTTGTCAATTCATTTTTATTGAAGTTTAAGTGACACCGTTAGGCTGCCGAATTTTTATAAGAGAAATCTTATTTCTGTCATACTTCCATGTTTTCATTTCAAATGGTATGTCCTTAAAATTTCATTAACATGAATCATATCCTTTATATTATGTCCCTATACTATTTTTATAGATCATTTTTGAGTTGGTGACCCATGTCCCCTCTCTTTTCAACATTTTCTAAAACCCTGTAACATAGCCATTATGCTGCAGAATTTTCATCTCAAAATGCCACTCTCTTTTTCTCAAAATTATTTTATGTTTTTAAGTGAATACTAAAAGCTCTTATTTCTACAGGTATATTCACATATATATCAAAATTCTCTATTTTGAATTCTGTTATTTACATACATGAAACCCGCTTTCCCTTTCTGTGGGTTTAAAGTGACATAATGATCATGCCATTAAAGCAGTTTTTAAAACGTTATGATTATGAAATGAAACCCATTTATTTTATGCTATATAGGATGTTTATGAAATGATTGATGATGATATATGTGGCTCAAATGATAATAAAGACATGTAAAGGGTGCGCCCATATAGCGCTCCAATGCATTGGGTAAAGTCTTAATCTCTAGAGATGACTTTTTAGACTGATACCTTGGTGAATAACCTCGGTAATTTTTAATGACACCTTGGGGATGGACCTTGGTGAAATGAAATGATTACCAATATTAAATGTTGCAACCACATATTCATGTTATGAAAAATGTTATTTTTATTTTGATGTATCTCATGATTTCTTTCTCATTCCTTAAAGTTCTTTTCATGTCCTTATTGAAGTATGTCAAGTTCACATGTAAAATGTTTCTCTTATTTCCCTTACTGGGCCTTCTACTCACCCTTTCTTTTGATGTATGTCCCCAGGTTGAGATGCAGTAATGAACCTAAGATTAACTTAAGGAGAATCCTTTCAAGTGTTTAAGAGTAATGTTTTATGTTTTTCTCATGTACTATGTTCCTTGTTTCCAAGACACTAAGCCTTAATGATCCTCAGTTCCGTGTAATGAAATGAAAGTTTATGTTATAAAAAGACGGGATGCTATACAAACCATGCACATTGCACAGGTTCATAAAAAATTCAAATTTTCTTATGTACTCTTATCATATTTTAACCCCTAAACATCCCTTTATACCCATTTGAGTTGTTTCATTCTTGGGTTTCTCCCCCCTCCTCCATACGCCTCTCCTACTACCCCATGGTGATTCTAATTGGATTCTTCATGGTTTTGGGGTGATTTAAAATTTTATTCTCATCCTCTCATGTATCTCTTCCTTATTATTCAATTTTCTTCTTTATTCCTCTTCTCCCTTGGTTCATTTGGTCTAGGGTTCTTGTTTCATTTGGTTTAAATAGGAGGTTTTATGAGGTCATTGTTTTTTGGATGTTCTTGTATCATTTGATGTCATTTAAGACATTGTGGCTTTCCACTATTGAATATCTTATTATTTTAGGTAGGTTTACCTATGAAACATCTTTTTAAATTGAATAATCATTGATTTAATACCTTTAGAACATTAATATAATCATAATTAGTGGCATATGATTTCTAGAAAATAAAAACCTATTGTGAAAATAAGTGAAATCCTCTTTAAATCCAATTGTATGAAGTTTTTTATTAAACTCTACCCACTATGTGTTTGATAAAATTCTTAGTTGCCTCTAATGAACAGATTATGGATTCTAAATTGTGTTTTTGGTTTGTGAAATGGATTTAAAATGAATTTGGGTTTTAAATGGTGCGTATTATTCTTTTATAAATGGGTTTTCACTCAATGTTTCCTTGTGGCCCATTTGGTACCTTTATAAATTAGTCTATATAAGAAAAATTCCCCATGACGAATCTATTTCCTTAATGGATAGTAATGAGAATGAGAGGTCATTGGCATTGGAATTCCCACCAATATTGATGCTTTTAAGGAAATGGATCTTCCTTGGGGTGATTCTAGAGTGATGTTGGTCGTATAGCTCATGCATTATGCTTGTGATTTTTATATGGTTTTTTTGATTAGTTCACCCCCACTATTAATATGACATGTAAACATGTTATAACTAGAAAAGATTTTTAGAACATTTTATTCCCTAGTTTAAATTACACTCTTTATAATGGCCCTTATTATGGACCTTCCTATATTTTGGGATGATTAGCCCTTGTTTATTCAAGGTAAAGTAAGACCAATCATTCAAGAATATTTATGGCATCAGGAGAGGTGTTCCAACAGGATGAATCATGTTTTAGTATATTCATAATTATCCACTAATCACCTAGGTACTCCCAATTTTATTTGGAACATCATCAACTATCTTGAATAATTTTTGTGCCTCATTTGGTCTCGTCTCTTGGGTGGTGCTTCCCATTTCCCTTATTGTGTGATATTTACTCATAATATCTTGTATGATGTTCCTATTTTCTAAAAATGGATAAATAAATTCTTAACTATTTCATGGAAGATTATTTATGAGTTTCTCACACCCTCCTCCTATTTTTTTAAACAAATAAAAACTTCATTTCTCTTACACTATATCTTTTGAATAAATGTTAAGGTCTATTTTTAGGGGAAAGAAAATAGTTTTAAATTAAAAGTGAAATTGATATGATTTTGTTAAATTGAAAATGTGTGATTTTTTATATATTTTATTTAAAACTTGAAATTGATAGATCTTTTATTTAAATGAAATTCATTAAAGAATAGATTATCCGGACACTCATACTAACTTCTAACACTCATACCTATACTTATTTCTTGTTTTTTGGATTAGGTGTAGGTTATAGGTTTGTTTTTAATTATGTGGAGTGACATTAGGTTTTGGGTCTGGTGAGTGGCCCATGATGTCACACATAGATCAATTTGGTTGTCAGGTTTAGTTCTATTTAAGTTGTAGTTTATGTTTAGTTGTTATATTTGGTTATTTTGTTAAGTTTGGAATTCTATTTTATTATTCCAATGCTTATATTTATTTATATTGGGAGAAATCATTTTAGTCATCTCTCTATGTGATTCCCCAAGACTAGTTTCTAGCTGGGGTGGAACTGGAATGCCTCTCTAGTTAGGTCATTAGCCGGATTGTGTGATGGGTTCAGGTGTGAATCATGTCGGTTCCCAAATTTTTTTCTCCCTAATCATCTAAGACAAAAAATCTATGTAAAGGGGAATAATAACCCATAAAATAGTTTTAATTTCCCTTGGAATTTCATTTTTATCCCCTTATAGAAAATAACATGGTAGTACATAATATCAAATATGACTTCCCTTACTTGAAAATTGAATATAAAGAAATAATATTAATTCCAAAAAAATAAAATAAAAATGAATTAGAGGGATAATAATTAATCTTTTAGGAAGCACATTCCCAAAAAAATAAATTCGGTATGAATTACAGACTTTATAAGTTATCATTATACCATTGTGAGTTTTTATTATAAATTAAATATCAAATCATTTATGTGGTGATGTTACACCCTTACAATATTCTTTTTGTTAAAAATTAAGGGTAATACCATAATAAAATAGGACATTAGAATTTGTAGAGTGGATAATAAGTGCACCTTTGAAAAGTTCATTATCATTTCAGACATCGACAATAGTGATCTCGTGACATTTCCCTTTTTCACTATGTTTAAGTGGTTACTAACATCAATCCCCATCATCAAAAATGTATTTCTGATAACCTATTATCAGAATGCACAAACTCAGGGTTTTTAAAACATTAGAGTATATGTGGTCCATTCTATGGAGCTTTCAATTTATTTATATCATTAGATAACCTTATCCCATTAAAATGTAATTTGATTACCCAATGAACATACTTTCCACACATAAATCATTAACTATTCCCCTTAATAAAATTTTCTCCATGTTTCTTTCCACACTTTTGGAATAAAGGATGATTCATCTTCTTCCCTCAATGGTTATTGTTATTAGAATTTCTTATGAATTCCATCATTAATTTCTTATTAAAACCATTAGATTGATGGGTGACTCCAATATCCATTTTTACCTTGATATGAAATTATATTATTTATTCATATATATTGATATCTCTTATTTATAAAAACCTTAAAAGACATTGTTTTAATCCCCTAAATAATAGATCAATCATACTTTTTGATTCGATTTTTATAACAGAAGCTTACCTCATAAGTCATGTAAAAGTTTCCTCATAGGTACTAATGGATTCATCATCCACTTTATTAGCTCCATGAATTCATTCTCTATTATTATAAAAATAAAATGGTGAATTTACTTTTAAAATATGAGATTCTAAACTCATCATACGTTTAAAGTCAATTTATTATCATTTCCACATTTATTTAAGAGTCCACCATTGATTTTATTTGCATTCCAAATGATAATTTGCAAAAATATATTTTTCATACTTAATGAAATGAGAAAAAAAAATTATCTTCAGTGGTATTAATCCATTTACCATCCATTATTAAATCATCGAACCGAGTAAAATAAATTAAATGTCTCCCCATGAAGGATAAAATAGTTTGTTATTCCCTCTTTTGTTCATTTGGAAGATCAACATGATTCATATATTGAGAATGATTTTCAATCATCATAATATGTTTTTTTATTCAAAGTCCCATAACATTTGGTATATTTGGAATGAAATCATTTCACTATTTTTCACATTCAGTTCTAACATGGTTCCTTGTTGTCCAACCATTAACTAAAACCAAATCACAGATTATATTAAATCATAATCATAGTGTGAAGTCATATAATCATGAAAATAATTTATTATATGTTTATAAATTGATTATTTATTTAAAATATATGGAAAATTAGATTTAACCAATGCCATCCATGGTAATTAAAATTAACTCTTCATAATGAACAATATAAAAAATATAAATTATCCCATTCATATTCCCCGTGAGTTTCTATCCATGTGTGTTATCTTAGGAAAACTCATCTTACACTGGTGATAGTTGAGTCAACACCCAATCTTCCCCAATAACAGTTGTTACTTCTAGGTGCATCTATTCCATAATGACATCAACTTGATAGTACCTAGATATGGATTTATTTTTTAGGAATCCCAAAATCATTTATTTACTGAAACATAGGATGTTCTAATACACTTAGTCTTATCCAAAGGGCTGTCGCTAATATTTTCTTATCATTGTTTCTAGAAAAACCAATACACTCTAATATAAATTGTAGAGACCCAATAATTTCTTTCATAAATAATATATCTTATTAGATATATATTCATTACATATCTATAAAGACCCTATACATGATGTACATGGACATTAAATTACTTATGAAGAATAATTAATACATAACAAAAACAAAAACACAAGGACCGTAATAGTTTAGTGTCTTTGTAAACTCGTAACATAATCTTCTAATCATGGTGAAAGATATTCAACATCTCCCATAAAGATCATCCCATTTTTTTTCTTACCTAAAACCTTTATTTATATCCTGGGTAAAAGAAAACATATAATGGGTGTTCTCAAATGCTCAGTAAGGGTAAGAATGGAGAAAATAAAACAAACCATATACATTTGAACATAAAACATGAACATAATGTTTAAACATCTAAATCTTGAGCAATGAAATAAAACATGGTAGTACGTTTGGCATAGATCATAATTGAACACCAATCATGATAAAATAGCTTGGAAATAAATCTTGTAAATGTGGACAAATATTATGCACACGATATTATTTCCATAGTTGCCAAGGCATTGCTTCCAATACCATCTTAGTGGACAAAGCCCCTTACTAAACCGAGTTCACTCAACATTCTAGTCTTGTATCACTGAATCGGATTAACATGTCTCTCTAGCCATGTATTTCTCATGAGATATAAATATTTACCCAATGAATTGGAGGGAGATATAGGTCCCACCCATCTCATAATGAAATCATTCTTACTTGTGCCACAACATGAACATAAATCATTCATCATTACCCAAAGTATAAAATGGGTTTCATAAACATCATCCCATCATATCATAATCTATAAAAAAGTGGATATAATTTCATCATAAGAAAAGTGAAACCATGTAAATCATAGAGAAATTATACATGAAACATACACATATGAAATAATTCCATCTTATATGGAAAATGGTTTTGACAAACCACTTGAAATGAATTCTTGATGAAAATATCCTTTCTTCTTCAAAATAATTTTGTTTTCACAAAATGCCATGAAATTTTAAAAGAAAATGATTTTTTTGTAAAATAGTCATTAAATATTATAGAGTTATCTTCATTATAATAATCTGTTATGAAACCATAAAAATCTGTTTATTCCATATAAGTTAAAAAAACATTCTTCTTGTACTTTTTCTGAAAAAGTCAAAAAGTACCTCGTATGGTAAACAAAAGAAATATTTATTTCATACGATGTGGTAAAAGTAAAAAGGTTAAAAATGAATTTAAATATAAATGGAGGAAAATTAAACATTTTATGAAAACAGTTTTAGAACATATTAACATGGATAATAAATATAACCCCAGTAAATACTTACGAATAAACAATCTCGGATAAGAATTAGATTGGAATAATTATCCCTTACCTTATGTCTAATTTCCTCCATATGTGTCCGAGACTCTAGTATAGTGGGTTTAAACATATTATTAACTTTCAAAAAAAACCATAATAATATTTATGAAATCATATATGATTCATTTACGACTTTATATTATCCATTCATTTTTCAATTCCATTTTAAAGCAGTGTTTTGGGTAAAATCGTTTCATTTATCGTCTGTGTTTTGACTTGTAATTATTAATATGATTACTTAGAACATGATAAAATAATTAAATAATATATAAAATGATTTATATATAATATATATTCATAATATACATATATATAATAGATCGATAAATGGAATGAAATTCACCGTTCATAGAGATGGTAGATCGTACGTACGCAAGAACGCTATTTTTTGTTTCCTTATTGAATTGAATGGAATTAACTAGATGACATACATATATATATATATATATACATAAGTCCAGTAGCATTATTATATCATATATTTCATGATTACTTATTATATATACTTTCTAATCATTTTTGAATTGTTAACATGGAATATGAATCTCATCGCGTCGTGGAGACGGCAATCCGTACATACGCACGAGCGATGATATCATTACCATATTTTTTGAATAGAATTGGAGTGGATGATATAATATCTTAGAATTAGTATGGTGTAATAATAATCATATATAGTTATTCTTTACACCATTATACCCATCCAAGTAACGTGGTGGTGGAAAAACTAATTACACCACGACTTGGAGATGGTATTCCGTACGTACACACGCGCATTGATTTCGTTTTCCGTAGGATGGATAGAAGGAAAAATAAGGTTGTTTAATATTTATAATAAAATATAAGTATATAAATAATATTGATGTTATTAATTTATAATGAAACATCTAAATAAGAGGAATTATAAGAAGAAAGAAACATGAAAGAGTCAGTAGAAGAGATTACCTCTTCCTCGACGCACCTCCTTTAAACATCTTCTTAGGGAACTAGAGTTGGTATTTGAAGAAGACAAGTACCTCTAGAATATTACTAGGGGAGTTGAGAATATTAATGTGTAGAGGTTGGACGAGCTTTAAGGATCAATGTTGTGTAAAGAGGAGAGGGAGGAGGTTCCCTTTTATAAGGCAGGAGAGGGGCACCTTTGGAAAGTGTGAAAAAATTATTTTGTTATAAACTTATCTTCGGTTTCAAAAAGTACAAAAATAATTAAAGATGAATATAAGATGATTAATGGTCGAAATGAAATCCTCCAATCAGAATTGGACATGTTTTGGATAATATTTTAATCATTATAATCTTATTTATATAAATCATTTATTAATGAGGTAAATACTGCATCATTATTGCGTCATAAATAATTTTATTTATTTGATGTCTAAAAATTATAAAAAAAAACCACCATGTAGGAAATATTTATATCTTTCCAAAGAATATTTATAGTCAAAAAGATAATTTATATAACCCCTTATAAAAAAAATTACAAAACAATTTTTTTAATGTCAATTTTGTCATTACATTAAATTAATTATTCCAAATTGTCATTATCACTACCAAGTGGCTCAATGGGGTCCCCGAATCGACAGAAGATTCCCATGGTCGGGCACTACTCATCCAATAAGGTTATTACAAGTGTTAACGTAATTTGTAATTATTATAATATTCTTTTAACCTTGAATTACCCTATTTATCTTTAATCGCAGTAAATAAAAGTCAAAAGTTACTATTCACCAAAAATTATTTTCATCTTATTGAACCACATTTCACTTCTTGATAACAAACATTTATGTCAGATTTTTGAAATTCAATTCAAAAAAGTGGTAAAATTTCATTTAAATGAAAGAGTTAGTTTTTTAACTACCACTAAGTGGTTTCACTGTTCATCAAAAAATTGATGTTTTTCAGAAAAATAACAAAAATTAAGCCTAAGCTATATTTGATATTCCAAATTCAAAAATGATGTCTATTTTTCAAAATTCAAAACATAGATGTGGAATTAATTAATATTAATATTAATTTTTGTTCTCAAAACAGATAGTGTGATTTTAAGAAACAATAACTATCAAAAGATCAACACTTGTTTATGTCCAAATTCAAAGTGAAATTAATTCCAATGACCAACATTTAATTAAATGGTAAAAATATATTCTAATTACAATTTAAATCTAATTATAAAAATAATCTAACTATATAAATTATTATAATGAAAAGGTAGTTTTTAATTAAAATATATCTTGTTTTTACTATTCATTAAAATATGAAATTTATCAGAATAATATGAAAAATTTTTCCAAATTAAATTTTTATATCCTGATTCTAAGGAAGAATTTTATTTTGCCAAATTTAACTTATAAACATGTCAAAAACTAGATTTAAAATGGGTGCGCCATCAAAAGGCGGCAAAACTGCATTTTTTGAAAAATACTTATTTTACTCGAAAAATTTATTTAGTTCTCATACCATGTTCTGGAAAATATGTAAGATGAATAATAATGTTATAAATTTAAAAATTTAGTTAATACTATTCATAACAACTGGTCCATAATAATATTATAACAATATCTCGTTTAGTGAAACTTGGTATTGTGTACTACACATGCTATCGAAGAAGGTCTTGATTATGTGTAATGAAAACCAAGTCAGGGCTGCCTATAGTGAATGATCCATTTGGTGTTGCATATAACATAATCATAAATTATTTCATTTATACATTAAACAAAATCTATACTTAATGTTGCATAAAATAATTTCCACAAAATGAACTTGAAATTGTGTGTAAAATGAACCAAGATTAGTGTTGTGTATACTGCAAGCTAATACGGTGTTGCGTATAGTACAAGCTAATCTTGGTGTAGTGTATAATATAAGACATCATTGAAATTAAAAATAATATATCTCATAAAATCTCGGGGTGTTACATTCTACCCCCCTTAAAATGAATTTCGCCCTCGAAATTTTTCGGGGTTATAAATGGTTTACTACTTGAAAGTTTCTTTCATAGAAACCCACATCGTAAAAAGGAATACTAAATCTTAATTTTAAAAAGGGAAGTTAGAATCATAATAGTCTCCCAATGTAACTCAACACTACATTTCCACATAGGAAAACATAGGTGAAAATATTGATTTGGAAGAGAAATATAACCATCAACATCTGATGAAGAGTGCTTGGGGACATGGCTATGAAAAAGCCAACAATCAAAAAGCCATAAATTTTTGATTATCTAAGGCACCATCTAATTCATGAGATTTAATGGAACTAGGACAACATTTTTTGTTTTGAAGATCATTTACATAAAGTTTAAGAAATTGGAATTAGAATAAATACTTTCTTGATTTTGGTACAATCTCACCATTGGTCATTCCATGGACAATTTCCACTTCATCTCTTAAATAAATGAAGTTGAATTTTTCATTCGTGAAGTGTTAGCATATCATGTGATTGAATGATGAGTAATTCAATCTATCTCAAACAAAAGGTTAGAAAAAGTTATAAAAAATACATAAGTCCATCTATTGTGAGGTTAATCATATATGGTTCCTAAAATGGACTTATACTTCATATATCATACTGCATAGTATAATAAAACTAGTTTCTACTAACAAGGGACTTCCTGTAGGCTAGTGGTAGGTGATAAAGGCCTATCTCACTTTGATTGTGTGTTCGATTCCCACAGCCTTGTCCGACGCAACGGGTTGTCACCGTCCTGCAGGTTGTCCTTTTTCTAAAACTACATTATTATAAAATCCCATAAATAATATCAAAAAAAGTTATATCCTTAAAAAATACTAAATTATTTCCATCATAATCCATTCCAATCCTTAGGCTTATCTAAAATACTTCTATCCAATCTTATTGTATAAAGAAAATGATTACTAGAAATGTCATCAGACAAGCATGTGAATACCGTCATTTATCCCCCATATATCATACGATATATATTTTTGGTCACATTGCAAACATGTGAATACCTTAATCATGTATTCTATTGAAAAAATGAATACCCATTGAACCTTAGTGAAAACATGAATGATGTCAAAAGTTAACTCCTTCCACATACCAAAATCCCAAAATTTATATATACTGAAACCATGATATCAATCATGAGCTCATTTCTTTTTATCTTTATCCCATCATTATGCACATATCATCTTCTTTCCAAAAATATTTCATTTACTTTTCATGGTTACCGGTACCATATAATTATTGAAAACCAATACATATATATTAAAAATTCCACGATTCAATAATTGGGATTCCATGATACCATTTTGAAATCCCATTACATAAACACTTAATCATTACACAACATCATTTTCATACACAACATCACAAATAGTGATCACACGTGTCTTCCTTTTATCCTTTTCCTTAAGAGGTTTCTCACATTGATCATCATTAACCCTTGTATTAGGGAATTGATTAGCATAATGCCCCATTTCCTTACACTTGAAGCATTGAAGTGTTGGTGGAGCGTTCTCTGTAGTATTTTCTCTATTCACGTCATTAGAAACATTTTTCCCATTACTTAGGCACTAAGATGCTCAATGAACTTCATTTCCACACTTGAAACCTTTTATAGTACCTTTTAGACAATCTCCACCATGCTTCTTTCCACACATTGAGCATAATGAAACATTCATCTTATTTTCACTATTGTTATGATATTTCTCCTTGAACTCCATATTTGGTTTCTTTTCAAAACCATGAGATGGATATGTAACACCAACTTCCATTTCTACCTTGATAGCACAACAAACAATTTCTACATAGCTACTGAAGTCTCTTATAGCTAATTCCCTTCAAAGACTTGGTTTTAAGCCACTGATGAATCAATCAACTTTACTTTCTGGTTGGATGATAAATCCAGATGCATACCTTGCAAGCCTTGTAAAATGGGCTTCGTATATACCAACATATTCATCATTCTTTTGATTAAGCTCAAGGAAATCAATTTCCATATTTTTTCAAAGAATACGAGGGAAGTACTTATTGAAAAATAAGTTCTTAAACTCATCCCATTCCATGGATTCAATTTCATCTCGGGGCCTCGTATTCTTAATTAGAGTCCACCATTGATATGCTTCACCTTCTAAACGATAAATAGCTAGAATGAAGTTTTCATGTTCCGAACAGAAAAGTATGGAAAATATCTTTTCAATGGTACTGATCCATTGGTCAGCAATAAGTGGATAAGAAGACCCACTGAAAGAAGGTGGACGTTGCCTCATGAAGGACTCAATAGAATATTGTTCCCTTCTCTGCTCATTTGGAAGTTCAGAATGATTCATAGCTTGTGTAAGTATAGAAATAAATTTTTTCACTCCATCTCCCATAACATTGGTTTTTACAAGAGGAAAATCATTACATTGTCCATTACATTGATCAACACGGATCCTTCGGGTTCCATCCATCGTCTAAAACCAAAAAAATAGCACGAGAGGAAAAAATCATGCTAGGGAAAACAAAAAAATAAAGTGGGAGTACCTACAATATCTAACATATTAGGATTAATTCTAAGATCGTTACCATAATTCTTGGACTATAACCTATACTTACACTTATCCTTAGGGATATCCCTAGACATACCTTAGAAATATCTCTAGGGATCTCACTAAAGTTTTCACATCCTAGTTTCCAAAGGTTAACTAAACCTTTCCTCTGATACCAACTATAACGACACCATAATCGACATACATGGAAATTACATTATTTTTGCAGAATACATAATACATAACAAAAACAAACACACAAGGAACATAATAGTTTAGTGTCTTTGGAAACTCGGAACATAATCTTCTAATTATGGTGAATGATCTTCAACATCTCGCATAAAGATCTTCCCCTTTTGTTTTCTTACCTAAAACCTTTCTTTATATCCGAGGGAAAAGAAAACATATAAAGTGTGATCTCAAATGCTCAGTAATGGTAAGAATGGAGAAAATAAAACAAACCATATACATTTGAACATAAATACATGAACATAATGTTTAAACATCAAAATCATGAGCAATGACGTAAAACATGGCAGAACGTAAGGCGTAGATCATAATGGAACATCAATCATGATAAAATTGATTGGAAATAAAAATTTTAATTATGGATAAACATTAAGCACATGAAAAGATTTCCATAGTTTCCAAAGAATTGCTTCCAAGACCATCTTAGTGGACAAAGTCCCTTACTGAACCGAGTTCACTCCTTGTTCCAGTCCTATATCAGTGAACCAAATTAACTTGTCATTCCAGCCATGTCTATCTCATGAGATATAAATAGTTACCCAATGCATTGGAGGGCAATATAGGTCCCACCCATATCATAATGAAATTATTATTACTTTTGCCACGACATGAACATAAATCATTAATCATTACCCAAAGTATAAAATGGGTTTCATAAACATCATCCCATCAAAACACAATACTTAAAAAATGGATGTCATTTCATAATAAGAAAAGTGAAACCATGTAAATCATAGAGAAATTAAACTTGAAACATACACATATGAAATAATTCCATCTTATATGGAAAATGGTTTTGACCAAACACATGAAATGAATTCTTGAGGAAATTATCCTTTCTTCTTAAAAATCATTTTCTATTCACAAAATTACATGCAATTTTAAAAGAAAAGGATTTTGTTTAAAATAGTAATTAAATATTTTGGGTTAAACTTCATGAAAATAAGGTGTTATGAAGCCGTAAAAATCTGTTCATGCTCTATAAGATAAAAAAACATTCTTCTTGTACTTTTTCCGGAAAAGTCAAAAAGTACCTCATATGGTATACAAAAGAAAGATTTATTCCATACGATGTGGTAAAATTAAAAAAGGGAAAAATGACTTTAAACATACATGAAATAAAATTAGATATTTTATAAAAACATTTTGAGAACATATGGACATGGATAATAAACATAACCCTGGTAAATACTTACGAATAAACAATCTCAGATAAGAATGAGATTGGAATAATTATCCCTTACCTTATGCCCAATTTCTTCCATATGTGTCTAAGACTCCTGTATAGTGGGTTTGAACATATTATGAACTTTTAAAAAACTATTATCATATTTATGATATCATATATGATTCACTTACGACATTATATTATCCGTCCATTTGTCAATTCCATGTTAAAGCAGATTTTTGGGTAAAATCGTTTCATTTATCGTCCGTGTTTTGACTTGTAATTATTAATATAATTTCTTATATAATTATTACTTAATTATAGTACAAAAAACATTATTTATATATAATATATATTCATAATATACATATATATAATAGATTGATAAATGGAAAGAAATACACCGTTCATGGAGACAGAGGGCCGTACGTACGCATGGATGCTATTTTTCGTTTCCTTATTAAATTGAATGGAATTATGTATATGAAATACATATATATATACATAAATCTAGTATCATTATTATGTAATATATTTCATTATTTATTATTATATATACTTTATAATCATTCTTGAATTGCAAACATGGATAATGAATCTTATCGCGTCGTGGAGACGGTAATCCGTACAAACGCACGAGTGATGATATCATTCCCATATTAATTGAATGGAATTGGAGTAGATTAAATAATATCTTAGAATCAGTATGATTTTATAATAATCATATATAGTTATTATTTACACCATTATACCCATCCAAGTAAGGTGGTGGTGGAAAAACTGATTACACCACGACGTGGAGACGGTATTCTGTACGCACGCACGCACAGTGATTTCATTTTCCGTAGGATGGATAGAAGGTGAAATAGGTTTGATTCATATTAAAATAAAATATAAGTATATAAATAATACTTATGTTATTTCTTAATAATGAAACAACTAATAAAGAGGAAGTATAAGAAGAAAGAAACTTGAAAGAGTCGGTAGAAGAGAATAACTCTTCCACAACGCACCTCCTTTAAACTACTTCTTAGGAAAATTGAGTTTGTCTTTGAAGAGGACCATGACCTCTAGAATATTACTATGGGAGTTGAGAAGAGTAATGGGCAGGTTTTGGCCAATCTTGAATGCTCAAAGTTGTGTAAAGAGAAGAGGGATCAGGTGCCCTTTTATAAGGGAGGAGAGGTGCACCTTTGGAAAGTGTGAAAATATTATTTTATTATAAACTTATCTTCGGTTGAAAAAGGACCAAAAATCATTATAGATGAAGATAATATGACTCATGGTTGAAATAAAATCCTCCAATAATAATTGGACATGTTTTGGAAAATAGTTTAATCATTATAATCTGAGTTATTTAAATCATTTATTAATGAGGTAAATACTGCATCATTATTGTGTCATAAATAATTTAATTTATTTAATGTCTAAAAATTATAAAAAAAACACCACCATGTAAGAAATAATTTTATATTTCCAATGCATATTTATAGTCGAAATTATAATTTATATAAACCCTTATAAAAATTAGTTACTAAAAGATTTTTGTTAAAGTCAATTTTTTCTTTACATTAAATTAATTAATCCAAATTGTCATTATCACTACCAAATGGCTCAATGGGATCCAAAAATCGACCCCATGATTCCCATTGTCATACAATACTCATACAATAAGGTTAAGACAAGTGTTAAGATAATTTGGAATTATTATAATATTCTTTTAACCTTGAATTACCCTATTTACCTTTAACCGTAGAAAATAAAAGTCAAAAGTTACTGTTCACCCAAAATTATTTTTATCTTATTGAACCACATTTTACTATTTTATAACAACCATGTGTGTTAGATTTTTGAAATTAAATTCACAGAAGTGGTAAAATTTCATTTCAATGAAAGTGTCAGTTTTTTAACTACCACTAAGTGGTTTCACTATTCATCAAAAATTGATGTTTTTCAAAAAAATAACAAAAATTCATCCTAAGCTATATTTGATATTCTGAATTCAAAAATGAACTTTATTTTTCCAAATTCAAAAAATAGAAGTGAAATTAATTAATTTTAAAATTAATTCCTGTTATCAAAACCAATGGCATGTTTTTATGAAATAATAACTATCAAAAAATCGACACTTGTTTATGTATAAATTCAAAGTGAAATTATTTCCAATGACAAAAATTGGATTAAATGGTAAAAATATATTCTAATTAAACATTAACACCAATTAAAAATATAATCTAACCATATAAGTTATTGTAATTAAAAAATTTGTTTTTAATTAAAATATAGCGTGTTTTTACTGTTCATTAAAATATAAAAGTTATCAGAATAAAATGAAAAATTTGTCCAAATTAAATTTTTATATCCTGATTCCATGGATGAATTTTCTTTTTTCAAATTTATCTTATAAACATTTCAAAAACTAGATTTAATGTGGGTGCACCATCAAAAGTCAACAAACATTCATTTTTTGAAAAATACATATTTTACCCGAAACATTTATTTAGTTTTCATACCATGCTCTAGAAAATATATAAGATGAATAATAATGTTATTAAATTCAAAATGTATTTAATACTATTCATAACGGCTATTCGATAATAATATTGTAACAATATCTCATTTAGTGAAACTTGATATTGCATACTATACATGCTATCGAAGAAGGTCTTGATTGCGTGTAATGCAAGCCAAGTCAGGGCTGCGTGTAGTGAAAGATCTGTTCGGTGTTGTGTATAACATAATGAAAACATATTTCATTTATACATTAAACAAAATCTAAACTTAATGTTGCGTAATATAATTTCCCAAAAATGAACTTGAAATTGTGTGTAACACGAGCCAAGAATAGTGTTGCGTATACTGCAAGCCAATATGGTGTTGTGTATAGTACAAGCTAATCTTGGTGTAGTGTATAATAGAATACATCAAAGAAATTAAGAATAATATATCTTATAAAATATCAGGGTGTTACATTCTACCCCCCTTAAATGAATTTCACACTTGAAATTCTTCGGGGTTATAAATGGTTTACAACTTGAATGTTTCTTTCATAGAAACCCACATCGTTAAAAATAAAATACTAAAACTTCATTTTATAAAGGGAAGTTAGAATAATAACAGTCACCCAATGTAACTCAACACTGGGGTTCCACCTAGGAAAACATAAATGAAAATTTGGATATGGAAGAGAAATATAACCATAAACTTCTGATGAAGAGTGGTAGAGGACATGGCTATAAAAAGCCAACAATCACAAAGCCATAAATTTTTGATGATCTAAGGTACCATCTAATAAATCAGATATAAGGGCACTAGGAAAACATTTTTTGTTTTCAAGATCATTCCCCTAAAGTTGAAGAAATTGGAATTAGAAGAAATACTTTCTTGATTTTGGTACAATCTCACCATTGTTCCTTCCTTGGAAAATTTCCACTTCATCTCTTAAATAAATGATGTTGAATTTGTTATTCGTGAAGTGTTAGTAGATCATGTGATAGAATGATGGGTCATTCCATCTGTCTCAAACAAAAGGTTAGAAAAAGTTATCAAAAATACATGAGTTCATCTATAGTGTGGTTAATCATATATGGTTCCTAAAATGGACTTATACTTCATATATAATACTGCTTAATATAATAAATCTAGTTTCTACTAACCAAGGACTTCCGGTAGGCCAGTGGTAGGTGATAAAGGCATTTCACACTTCGATTGTGCGTTCGATTCCCACAGCCTTGTCTGACGCGACGAGTTGTCTCCCATCCTGCAAGTTGTCCTTTTTCTAAAAATACATTATTATAACATCCCATCAATAATATCGAAAAAAGATCTATCCTTAAACAATACTAACATATGTCCAACATAATCCATTCCAATCTTCAGGCATATCTAAAATACTTCTGTCAAATATTATAGTATAAAGAAATCGATTTCTAGAAATGGAATCAAACATGCATGTGAATACCATCATATATCCCCCATATATTATACGATATATCTTGTTAGTCACATTAAAAACATGTGATTACCTTAACCATGTATTCCCTTGAAAAAATGAATACCCATTGAACCTTAGTGAAAACATGAATGCAATCAAAAGTTAACTCTTTCCACATACCAAAATCCCAAACATTCTATATACATAAACCATGATATCCGTCATGAGATCATTTAATTTTCTCTTTATCGCTTTATTATGCGCATATCATATTTTTTCCAAAAAATATTTCAATCACTTTAATGGTTACCGGTACCATATAATTATTGAAAACCAATACATAGATATTCCAAAATTCCACGATGCCGTAAATGAGATTCCATGATACTATTTTGAAATCCCATTACATAAACACTTAATCATTACACAACATCATAGACATACTCAAAATCACAAATAGTGATCTCATGTGACTTCCCATTATCCTTTTCCTTAAGAGGTTTCTCACATTGATCATCATTAACCCTTGGATTAGGGAATTGATTAGCATAATGCACCATTTCCTTACACAAGAAGCATTGAAGTGTTAGTGGAGAGTTCTCTGTAGTATTTTCTCTATTCACGTCATTAGAAACCTTTTTCCCATTACTTCAGCACTCAGATGCTTGATGAAATTCTTTTCTACACTTTAAACCTTTTCTAGTACCTTTTAGACAATCTCCACCATGCTTCTTTCCACAATTTGAGCATAAAGAAACATTAATCTTGTTTTAACTATTGTTCTGATATTTCTCCTTGAACTCCATCTTTCTTTTCTTTTCAAAACCATGAGATGGATATGTTACACCAACTTCCATTTCGACCTTGATAGCATAAAAAACAATTTCTATATAGCTACTGAATTCTCTTATAGCTAATTCCCTTCGAAAACTTGGTTTTAAGCCACTAAAGAATCAATCAACTTTACTTTTAGGTTAGACTATAAATCTAGATGCATACCTTTCAAGCCTTGTAAAATGTGCTTTTTATTTACCAATAGATTCATCATTCTTTTGATTAAGCTCAAAGAAATCAGTTTCCATCTTTTTTCAAAAAATACGAGGGAAGTACTTATTTGAAAATAAGTTCTTAAACTCATCCCATTCCATGGATTCAATTTCATTTTGGTGCCTCGTATTCTTAATTAGAGTCCACCATTGATCTGCTTTACCTTATAAACAATAAATAGGTAGAATGAATTTTTCATGTTCCAAACAGCAAAGTATGGAAACTATCTTTTCAATGGTACTGATCCTTTTCTCAGCAATAAGTGGATCAGAAGACCCACAGAAAGAAGGTGGACGTTGCCTCATGAAGGACTCAATAGAATATTGTTCCCTTCTCTGATCATTTGGATGTTCAGAATGATTCATAGCTTGTGTAAATATAAAAATAAGATTTTTCACTCCATCTCCCATAAATTTGGATTGTCCAAGAGGACAATCATTGCATTGTCCATTACATTGATCAACATGCGTCCTTCGGGTTTCAACCATCGTCTAAAACCAAAAAAGAATAGTGCGAGAGGAAAAATCATGCTAGGGAAAAAACATAATAAAGGGGGAGTAACTTCAATATCTAACATATTAGGTTTAATACTATGTTCGTTACCGTAATTCTAGGACTATATCCTATACCTATACATAACCTTAGGGACATCCCTATACATACCTTAGAAATATCTCTAGGGATATCACTAAAGTTTTCGCATTCTAGTTTCCAAAGTTTAAGTAAAACTTTCCTTTGATACCAACTACAACGACCCCATACTCAACGTACATGGAAATTACATTACTTTTTCAGAATACTTTATACATAACAAAAACAAACACACAAGGACCAAAATAGTTTTGTTTCTTTGGAAACTTGGAACATATTCTTCTAATCATGGTAAAAGATCTTCAACATCTCCTATAAAGATCTTCCTATTTTGTTTTCTTACCTAAAAACTTTCTTTATATCCTAGGGAAAATAAAACATATAAAGGGTGAGCTCAAATGCTCAATAAGGGTAATAATGGAAAAAATAAAACAAACCATATACATTTGAACATAAAAACATGAACATAATGTTTAAACATCAAAATCTTGAGCAATGCAATAAAACATGGCAGTACGTAAGGCGTAGATCATAATGGAACATCAATCAGGTTAAAATAGCTTGGAAATAAATAATTTAATTGTGGAAAAACATTAAGCACATGATATTATTTTCATAGTAGCCAATGCATTGTTGTGAAGACCATATTAGTGGGAAAAGTCCCTTATTGAACCAAGTTCACTCCTCATTCCAGTCCTGTATCACTGAACCAGATTAACTTTTCGTTCCAGCCATGTCTATCTCATTAGATATAAATCTTTTCCCAATTAATTGGAGGGATATATAGGTTCCACCCATATCATAATGAAATCATTCTTACTTGTGCCACAATATGAACATAAATCATTCATCATTACCCAAAGTATAAATTGGGTTTCATAAACATCATCCCATCATAATATAATCCATACAAAAAAATGGATACTATTTGATCGTAAGAAAAGTGAAACCATGTAAATCGTAGAGAAATTATACTTAAACATTCACATATGAAATAATTCCATCTTATATGGAAAATGGTTTTGACAAAACACTTGAAATGAATTCTTGAGGAAAATATCCTTTCTTCTTCAAAATCATTATTTTTCACAAAATTCCATGGAATTTTAAAAGAAAAGGATTTTTTGGAAAATATTCATTAAATATTTTAAGTAAGATTCATCAAAATAAGGTGTTATGAAACCGTAAAAATATGTTCGTGATGTATAAGTAAAAAAATTATACTTCTTGTACTTTTGCCGGAAAAGTCAAAAAGTTACTCGTATGGTAAACAAAAGAAAGATTCCTTCCATATGATGTGGTAAAAGTAAAAAGGGAAAAATGACTTTAAACATACATGGAAGAAAATTAAAAATTTTATGAAAACATTTTGAGAATATATGGAAATGGATAATAAACATATCTTCAGTAAATACTTACGAATAAACAATCTCATATAAGAATGTGATTGAAATAATTATCCCTTACCTTAGGTCCAATTTCATCCATATGTGTCTGAAACTCCTGTATAGTAAGTTTAAAAATATTATTAACTTGTAATAAAACCATAATAATATTTATGATATCATATATGATTCACTTACGACTTTATATTATCCATTCATTTGTCAATTCCATGTTAAAGCAGCATTTTGGGTAAAATCATTTCATTTATCGTCTGTGTTTTGACTTGTAATTATTAATATGATTACTTAGATCGCGATTACTTAATTAGAGAATATAAAACATGATTTATATAAAATATATATTCATAATATACATTTATATATAATAGATCGATAAATGGAAAAAATAAACCGTTCTTGGAGACGGTAGGCCGTACGTACGCATGAATGATGTTTTTGTTTCCTTATTGAATTGAATGGAATTAAGTAGATGAAATACATATATATATACATAAATCCAGTAGCATTATTATGTCATATATTTCATGATTTCTTATTATATATACTTTATAATCATTCTTGAATTGTTAACATGGAAAATGAATCTCATCGCGTCGTGGAGATAATAATCCGTACGTTCGCACGAGCGATGATATCATTCCAATATTTATTGAATGGAATTGGGGTGGATGATATAATATCTTAGAATCAGTATGATTTTATAAGAATCATATATAGTTATTCTTTACAACATTATACCCATCCAAGTAAGGTGGTGGTGGAAAAATTGATTACACCATGACGTGGAGACGATATTCTGTACGTACGCACGCGTGGTGATTTAGTTTTCTATAGGAAGGATAGAAGGTGAAATTATAATAAAATATCAGTATATAAATAATACTTATGTTATTACTTTATAAGGAAACAAATAAAGAAGAGGAAGTAGAAGAAGATAGAAACTTGAAAGAGTCGGTAGAAGAGATTACCCCTTCCTCGACGCACCTCCTTTAAACTTCTTCTTAGGGCACTAGAGTTGGACTTTGAAGAAGACCAGTACCTCTGGAATATTAATAGAGGAGGTGAGAAGTGTAATTGTAAGGGTTTGGACGAGCTTGAATAATCAATGTTGTGTAAAGAGGAGAGGGAGGAGGTTCCCTTTTATAAGGGAGGAGAGGGGAACCTTTGGAAAGTGTGAAACTATTATTTTATTAAAAAATTGTCTTTGGTTTTAAAAGGTACAAAAATCATTAAAGATGAATATAAGATGACTCATGGTCGAAATAAAATCCTCCAATCATAATTGGACATGTTTTGGATAATATTGTAATCATTATAATCTTATTTATTTAAATCATTTATTAATGAGGTAAATACTGCATCATTGTTGTTTCATAAATAATTTAATTTATTTGATGTATAAAAATTATAAAAAAACACCACCATGTAGGAAATCGTTTTATCTTTCTAATTAATATTTATAGTCTAAAAGATAATTTATATAACCCCTAATAAAAATTAATTACTAAAAGATTGTTGTTAATGTCAATTTTATCTTTACATTAAATTAATTAATCCAAATTGTCATTATCAGTACCAAGTGGCACAATGGGGTCCCCATATCGACCAAAGGATTCCCATGGTCAGCCACTACTCATCCAATAATATTAGGACAAGTGTTAAGGTAATTTTGAATTATTATAATATTCCTTTAACCTTGAATTACCCTATTTACCTTTAACCGTAGTAAATAAAAGTCAAAAGTTACTATTCACCAAAAATTATTTTCATCATATTGAACCAAATTTTACTTCTTTATAACAACCATGTATGTTGTATTTTTGAAATCCAAATCACAGAAGTGGTAAAATTTCATTTAAATGAAAGAGTCTGTTTTTTAACTACCACTAAGTGGTTTCACTATTCATCAAAAATTGATGTTTTTCAAAAAAATACCAAAAATTCAGCCTAAGATATATTTGATTTTCTGAATTAAAAAATGATGTCTATTTTTATCAAATTCAAAACATAGAAGTGGCATTAATTAATTTAAAATTAATTCTTGTTATTAAAAAAATAGCGTGTTTTTAAGAAACAATAACTATCAAAGGATTGACACTTGTTTATTACCAAATTCAAAGTGAAATTATTTCCAATGAAAAAAATTGGATTAAATGGTAAAAATATATTCTAATTACACATTAAAACCAATTAAAAAGATAATCTATCCATATAAATAACTATGATGAAAAAAGTTGTTTTTAATTAAAATATAGCGTGTTTTTACTATTCATTAAAATATGAATGTTGTTAGAATAATATGAAAAATTTATCCAAATTAAATTTTTATATCCTGATTCCAAGGAAGAATTTTATTTTGTCCAATTGAACTTATAAACTTGTCAAAAACTATATTTAAAGTGGGTGCATGATCAAAAGGCGACAAAACTGAATTTTTTGAAAAATATTTATTTTACCCGAAAAATTTATTTAGTTCTCAGACCATGTTCTAGAAAATATGTAAGATGAATAATAATGTTATAAAATTAAAAATTTAGTTAATACTATTCATAATTTCTAGTCCATAATAATATTATAACAATATCTCATTTAGTGAAAGTTGGTATTGCGTACTACCCACGCTATCGAAGAAGGTCTTGATTGCGTGTAATGTAGGCCAAGTCAGGGCTGCATGTATTGAAAGCTCCATTTGGTGATGCGTATAACATAATCAAAACTTATTTCATTTATACATTAAACAAAATCTATACTTAATGTTGTGTAAAATAATTTTCACAAAACGAACTTGAAATTTTGTATAATACGAGCCAAGAATAGTGTTGTGTATACTGAAAGCTAATACGGTGTTGTGTATAGTACAAGCTAATCTTGGTGTAGTGTATAATATAAGAAATCAATGAAATTAAAAATAATATATCTCATAAAATCACGGGGTGTTACAATATCAATAATGTATATGCCAACAATATAATGGTTTTCTATATTTGGCAACACAGATACATAAAAAACTGGAACATAAAAGTAATATATAATATCCCATTCAGTTATTCATAACTAGTAACATTCTTTGAAATATCATACATAAATACATTCTTCATAACCCAGGGTTAGAAAAATTAATGAAGGGTGAGATCAAATTCTTAGTAATGGTAAACAAGGGTGACATTAATAAATGTTTACTTTTATGCCTAACATTTGAATAAGTGTATGAGAAAATGAGGTTATCATTTGGAAATCATACCCAAAAACTCAAAATAAAAATCAAGAGGCATGGAATGCATCTTTGAAATTTACATGATATTAATCATAAAAAAATCAAAAAACATGTTCCAGGAGAGCAAAATATTTTTATAAGATGAAGTCATGAAAGAGTGGAATAAATCATGGAATAATCATAATCACTAAAATATTGATCCAAGGATACCCAATATGATATTAACCACATGTTAGGATTAAGATAACCACCCACACACTTTCTTTGGGCTTTCCATAACCTCTAATACACCTTATTTTAGGCTTGTTATAACCTCCTTTGTACCATCATTTTGGATTGGGATAACCTCCTTTGTACCATATGAGCTTATAAAATAGTAATTTTTACCCAATTAATTGGAGGAATATAATATACCCACCTATGAAAAAACCATAATCCATTCATATGTATCCCACAATATCATAAAAAATATTTATCATTTAATCATAGCATAACCCATAGAAAATAAAATGGGATTCATAAATATTTCATCATTATAATCAAAATCTATACATATAAAGAATAAATATGGAAACATTGGATTATATCCTCAATAAATTATAATAACCATTGAAGGATATTGTTACAGATGAAAATACCTTTAAAATATTAAATGAACATTTATTTAATAAACTCATATTTTCATTTTGAAATCACTAATTGTAAATCAAAAATATGAAGAAACAATTTACTTTGAAAACAACCATGGAAACTTGTAAAGTATGTTTAAAAGAAAATAATTTTTTTTAATATTGAACCTTTCAATTTGGTCTAATACCTTTAAAATATTGGTTTTTCTACTTTCCTGGTGTTTTGTGCAAAGAACATAAATTTTTTCAATGAAATTAATCTTTTTTAATCATGTTATATAGTATAAAACACCTACATTACATAGATAAACCAAATAAAAAATTATTCTCATAAATAATTAAGTAAATTAGTGGTGTTTATAGATATTAAGGAACCTATATCGATGGAATAGTAACACGGTAATTGGAAGTGTAATATTACTATTAAGAATAGTTACATGGCCAATAGAATAGGACCCTCACCTATGAAGGTATAAACAAAATTTAGGAAGCTTATAAATTAAAATATGATATATTTATATCTCGACACAAGTAAATAAATGTTCTAATAATGATAAATTGAGTGTTTGTATTTTTGTGAAATGTTAATGATCATTTAAAATTTTATAATTAATATACTTATCTAAAATGTAATTTATTTCCACAAATATTTTCATTAATTAAATATTTTTTTGGGATTATAATATAATTTTATGATCCCTTAATTAATTGTTCAATGTTTTATAAAAACAATAATAATATCAAAATCAGTATTTTTTGAATTAATGTTGAATTTAAGTAAAAATAAATTTACCATATTTAAAAAATTAATATCATAAAATTGAGTCCATTTTTGAAATATATACTCTGAAAAATGGTTAGGGTTAATTTTTTTGGATTTTTCTAGAATATTGGATTTTTTTGGTGAATAGTGAAATAAGGTAATTTTTAGTATTAAACATTTATAGAGAAATACATAAAATTTTGAGTCGTAGATGATATTAGAACCCAATATTTTGAAATCACATGAATGTTTTACTATATGTAGTCACAATAATCAACACTATTGATAGTCTTGAAGAACAATAGTAAACAAACAAATAAAATAATTATAAACTCCCCTCCCCCCCCACTATAAAAACCACCCCCACGACCTCTTCTCCTCACTACGTATAAGATGTGTCACTTTGTTATATTATAATTAATTCTTCACCCAAATCACATACCAAAATCTTTTTGTTTCTTGTATCACCAAAAGACCAAACCCAAGTGCATTAAAGAGGTTCTCGAGGAGACGACATTGAAGATGTAAAATCCTCCTTCTTTCTCTTTTATTTTATTTAATTTTATATCCAACCCTAACCAACCCAATCCAAAATTAATGATAGCCCAAGAATCATTAAATATAATTTAATTTTATTGTGTTAATTAATTTCTATCATTAAACCGATTTTCCTCTATTTTTTTCAAAAAATGAAAACATCGTCTCTAGAGTGTCGATTCATAGCCTTTGTAGACGACAAGTTTATGTTTCAAGTTACTGCCTTCTTGGATGGTAATAAAATAGTTTTTATATCTAAAAATATTATAATATGTGTTTTACAACTTATTTATTGTTCTATAACTATTATATAAAAATACTATTGTATTAAATGATAGTATTTCATTATGGTCATAAACAAAATGTTAAAATAAACTAATCATTTCCCATTGATATTTTATCTAATCAATAATCCTATCATAAATAAATAATATATGAGACTATTAAATTTTATTTAAGTGAATTAATACCATATAATTTAACATTGGTATAATTATTCTAATTTTAAAGGAACTTCCATTATTATACACAACTGAGCCAATCATGAAATCCTGAATCAAATACTGTTGAAAAAACAAAATTAATGTCTATAACTCATTGAAATAGTCTTAAATAAAGTTATTAAAATTGAAATAAATCAAGTATAAATTTAATAGGTTCTTAAATAAATTATTTATTAATATAATTTACTTATCAAGGATATTTGGTGAAACTGCATTACACATTCAGACATAATGTAAGAGATCATCTCCAAACCCCCCATTTTTTTCTTTCTGGTTATGATTTATCTCTATTTAACCTAATGTAATTTTTAATTCTTATAATTTTATCCTCATAAAATTTACTTTGGTTTACAAACATATTAACCTATCTCAATTAATATTTCTTTGATGGGGGAAATACATGGTTTATAAGGTTCCATTTTCAATTCCTTATGATAAGAAAGCCCGACTAAATTGAACTTTCCCAATTTATTACTGATTTTAAACTACACAATGTAATACTTTTTTATGAAAAAATATTTTTCTAAAATATATTTTTTATTATGTAAAAACTATCATATTTAATTTCTGGTTTTATTAAAACAATTATTCCTTTTTCTTCTGTAAGGAATATTTTATATTTTCCCTCAAACTGCACCAAAGTGGCTTGTCTCTAAATTTTCTTAAACACACTCTTTTCATGTTTTAACTCCAGTTAAACATAATTTATCATGATATATAACTATTACCCCTTATTAATTTATAATTAATATTTAAATCAATTCTTTCATGTACAACATTATGTTACACCCCTTGGTTATGCATTATGGCATTGTTACAATATCCATTTCATTCCATGGGTAACCATTATGTTTATAACTTATATTTTATTATTCATATGGAACACATATGAATGAGCATTTTATGATGGGTGGACCTATATAGCACTCCAAATCATTGGGTAATGTTTAGTATCAGGAGACGTCACGATGGGATATGGAGTAAACCTAATTCCATTATGGGACTTTATCCACTATGTGATATAGTCTTCTTAGTTATCATTTAATCATGATTATGTCATGTTATATGATCCTTACACATTACAATGTTGCAATGATTATAAGATCCCATGTTCTATTTTTTTATTCCATATTTTTATTCATGTTCCATTTCTTTTTATTCCATCATGTTATGACTTCTAACTCAATTTATATTCTATATTCCAATGTTTATTCCCATACTGGGTTATTTAGATCATCCCTTTGTTCATGTATTTCCCAGGCTATCCTATGCAGTTGTAATATCTCAAAAATATTATGTGTTCATTATATAGTTTAAATAAAATATGTCTTTATTTTTGTTTATTATTTCTAATTATGTACCTACTAATCCAAATACACTAGGCCTTACAATCATTGATTTCTATTTTATGGTTAATTATTCTTATAATCATGTAATGATATGTGTAAAACGATAGGGATTAAATAGTTTGTATCATACCATAGTCTATTTTTTTGAAGATGAAGACTGTAAAACATGAGTAATAACCCCATGGATAATTCTATCACCATAGACAACATAGATAGAATCTTAGAGAATCCCAAGAGGGGATAAAATGTTAATTTAATATTTTATCCTTTTTTGATAAAAATATTATTTTATGATGATTATTAGATAAGTATTCAAGCCCCCCTAATTGTATTTTTTATTTTTCTTAGTTAATTATGTGATATAGGAGAACCCATTCCAATAACAAATGCGATAGGAAATGTGATGATTTCCCCAATGAAATAAAAAATGTGATGGGAATTGGAGATCAAAACATTAGGATAATAATTTCTCAATTGAATCAAGTTATAAATAATAATTTTAATCATGTAAAACAATCTATTTCTTATAATAAAGATAATGTTTCAGTATAATCCTTGATCCGAAAATTTCCTCCTATATTTAGCAGATCTTCTGATCCCATCATCAAAGAACAATAAGTTAACTCTATTTTAAAGATATTCTCTCTCATCCAGTGCTTAGAATTAGAGAAATTCATACTAGTGGTAGATTAATTTTATAGGGAAGCTGATCAATGTAGGAAATTTATTAAAAACAAGGTCCAAGGAGGAAATTGATTCTAAAGATTAGGAATAACTCATTAAAATATTTTTCAATAAATTTTTGCTTTGAACTATTTATCTTAAGATGGAAAGGGTGTTCCTCAAGATGAAGAAAAAGGAAGATGAGTCTGTCAGGGTATACATGGATAAAATTAGAAGGATTTAATGTTATGCTTCTTAATTTTTCATGAACACAAAAATCAGGTGGATCAATTCATTAGGACACTAAAGTTAAGTCTATGAAAATTATTAGAGATACGAGACTTTGACAGCCATGAGGAGATTTTCCATTGCCCCTTACGGTTGAAATGGAGATCAAAGACTCTTAGTGGTCTTTTAGTCCCATATATAAAAGTTGAAAATAGAGTTTAATATTAGAGGATCAATAGATAAATACCATGAGTGAAAAAAAAACCCAACATCCCACAAGTCAAATATGTGGGAAGAAGCATCTTGGAAATTGTGTAAGGGGAACAATGAGATTCTTCAAATATAGAAGATAGGGTAATCGGGAAAATTTTACTAAAGGGATTTAAATACACCCCTTAAAATAGATGAATAATGGAGGTTTTATTCCAACACTCATCCTATAGTTTAGTGTTTCATATATAAGAAAAATGGGAATTATGTGTCCTAATGCCCAATGCCAAGGGATGTTAGAGGAAATCAACAACAACCTCTATGGTTGAAAGGAAGGGCACATGCTATCACTATTACTAAGGTGCATCCTATCACTGATGTGGTGAAAAGTATGTTGTTTATTCATTCAAGAATATAAATAATACTATTTGACTATAGTTTAATACAATGTTTCTTATCGTGTAGGTTTAGTATAACTATTCAAAAATCATATCAAAACATTGAGGTTGAGTTGTCTTTGAGAACAAAAAATGTGAAAATTATTGCATCCAATGTATATAAATCCTCCCAAGTTATTTTTTTGACTGAACCTCCCAATTTTTTGTGTGCCTCACATGGTATAGTTTGATTCTATTTTCGGCATGGATAGTTTAACTTTATAAATAGTGAACATCAATAGTTGGGAAAGGGATATCACTCTTCACAAAATGAAGCATCCTCCATTTCCATACAAGTGTAAGGATAAAGATGAACATACTTATTAATACTCATCTTAGTTGTGGATATTAGTGACTTATGATAAATAATACAAAGATAAATTTAATTAGAGAAAGAATGGGATACTAGTTGAATTCATTTCCATTATTAAGGACTAGAGTAATGTGTTCCCTAAATAATTTTATGTTCTTCCTCCTGACCGAGAAGTTGTGTTCTTAATTAAATTTATTCCTACATATCTTTCTATATCAAATAATCCTTATATAATGGGAACCATTGAGTTATAAGAACTGAAGAAGCAGTTACAAGAGAATTTAGATAAGGGTTACATACGCTCAAGTGCTTCACCATGGGGTGAGCGGGTCCTCTTCATCAATAAGAAATATGGATCAATGCACCTCTACATTGATTATTATGAGATAAACAAAACCATGGTAAATAAAAATTATCCTCTACCACAGATAGATGATTTTTTGATCATATACATGAGGAAATGTATTTATCATGGGTGGAACATCGATAGAGATATCACCAACTAAAGGTGAATATGGAAGATATTCCCAAAACATCCTTTTAAATGAGGTATGAAACCTATGAGTTCATAGTGATGCCCTTTCAGACTCACTAATGCCCGAAAAATATTCATGGAATAAATGAATAGAGTATTTATTGATTATCTAAATAAAATTGTGGTATTCTTTATAGATGATATTCTAATATACTACAAGAGAAAAGACGAACACGAGGAGCAGTTTAATACTATGATAATGATATTGCGATGGGAAAAGATTTATGTAAAGTATAGTTAATTTGAGTTATGGATGGAGGAAGTATCATTATTGGAGAATTTTATCACTAGAAAATTAATATATATGGACCCTTCTAAGACAAATGAAATTGAAGAGTGTCCTAGGAAAACATCTCCAATGAATATTCATAGTTTTCTGGTCACAGATTGGCACAATTGATGTTTTGTGAGGAATTTATCCCAATTGTATAACCCACTAACAATGTAAACAGAGAAATAGGTTAGGTATTTCTTGATAGAATAGTGTGAGGAATATTTTATGAATCTTAGGAGGAGGATATTCACTGCACCTATTCTCACACTAAAAACAAGTGGAAAATATTTTTTGACATAAAATGATGCTTCAAAAAAATGCCTGGGATATATACTCATGAAGATTGATAAGTTGATAGACTATGCCTTATTAAAGGTGAAGATATATGAGAAGAACTAACCAACACATGATTTAGTGCTAACATAAGTTATTTTTTCCATAAAAGTATTAGGGTATTTCCTATACAGTGAGAATTGTGACATATATATCGATTATAAGAGTCAAAGGTATATATTCACACTAAAGGAGATCAACATATATCCAAGGAGATGGAAAGAAGTAATAAATTACAGTGATTTCTCAATTCAATAACATATTAGAAAGTAAAACAAGGTTTTCTAGGCTCTTTTCATAAAAAACCTACACACTATCAATGATGTAGATTGAGAAAGAACCTATCATCATGGACATGTAAATTATGAATTTAAAAATAATAATTATAGGGAATAAATCCTATCTTTACAAAATTATTTCTCAACCATCTATCCCAGATAATATCAAGGAATATCAAAGAGATGATCTAGAGAAACAAACGAAGGTAAAAGTACTAAATTAAGGGAATATACAAGAGATCCATATCAATTATGATTGAGTGATTTGGTTTGGAACAATCATTTGTGTGCCTTCATCACTGGAGATAAAGAAAAATCTATTTGATAATGAACATAGATCATCTTTCTTCACCAATAATTGAAGTTCCAAGATGTAACATGATCTTATAGAGCACATCAGGTTGGAAAGTATAAAAAATGATATTGTAGAGTATATCCTACGGTGTTTGGTATGCCATCAAGTTAATAATGAGTGATATAAGTCAAAATGGATGATGCAACCATTACCTATAAACACATGGGAATGAGAGAACATCACTATGGAATTTGTCAATGGTCTCTTAAAAAATCCAAAGGATACAATGTGATATGGTTTTAGGTGGATCAACTCACGAAGAATACCCACTTCATTGCTATTCTAGGACAATTATCACTTGAAAAACATTCCAAGTTATATGTGAAACAATTGGTGACCCTGTATGGGTTACCACTTTAGATCATAACTAATTATGATCCAAGGTTCAAATCTAATTTTTGGAGAATCCATTAACATGATTTGAGTACTAAATTGAATTTCAGTATGGCCTATAACAACTTAACTAATGGACAACTTAAAAGGACTATTTAGATGATCAAGAACATGTTGAGAGCTAGCCCAATTGAATTTAATGTTTCATGGGATCAACATCTATCATAGGTTGTGTTCTCATACAACAAAAGTTTCCACTTGAGTATTCAAATGTTTCCATATGAATCTCTGTATGGAAAGCGTTGTAGAAATCCAACCTGTTGGGATGTAATTGATGGTAGAAAGTTACATAAACATGATATTTTGGAAGAGATGACAGATAAGGTTCAAGAAATATAAACAAATAATATATTATCAGAGTCACATAATAGAACCAAGATGAAAATTATAGAGACCCAAGCTTTCCGTACATGAACATTACATTAATTCTGAGGAATAATTAATACAAAACAAAGAAAGACACACAAGGACCGTAATAGTTTAGTGTCTTTGGAAACTCAGAATATAATCTTCTAATCATGGTGAAAGATCATCAACATCTCCCATAAAGATCTTACAATTTTGTTTTATTACCAAAAACATTTCTTTAAATCCTAGGAAAATAAAACATATAAAGGGTGAGCTCTAATTCTCAGTAAGGGTAAGCATGTAGAAAATAAAACAAATCATATACATTTGAACTAAAAAAACATGATCATAATGTTTAAACATAAAAATAATGAGCAATGACATAAAACATGGAAGTATGTAAGGCATAGATCATTAAGGAACATTAATCATGATAAAATAGCATGGGAATAAAACATGTAATTGTGGAAACCATTATGCACATGTTATGATTTCCATAGTATCCAATGCATTGCTGCCAAGACCATCTTAGTGGAAACAGTCCCTTTCTGAATCGAGTTCACTCCTCGTTCCAATCCTATATAACTAAACCGAATTAACTTTCCATTCCAGCCATGTCTATCTCATGAGATATAAATAATTAACAAATTAATTAGAGGGATATATAGGTCCCACCCATCTCATAATGAAATAATTCTTACTTTTTCCACAACATAAACATAAACCATTCATCATAACCCATAGAATAAAAATGGGTTTCATAAACATCATGCCATCATAACATAATCCATATAAAACAAATGGATATCATTTCATCATAATAATAGTGAATCCATATAAATAATATAGATATTATACTTGAAACATACACATATGAAATAATTTCATCTTATATGGAAAATGGTTTTGATAAAATAGATGAAAAGAATTATTGAGAAAAATATCCTTTCTTCTTAAAAATCATTCTCTTTTCACAAAATGGCACACAATTTTAAAAGAAAATAATTTTATTAAAAATAAACATAAAATATTGTAGAGTAAACTTCATGAAAATCAGGCGTTATAAAACTGTAAAAATCCGTTCACGCTGTATAAGTTAAAAAAAATACTTCTCGTACTTTTTCCAGAAAAGTCAAAAATTTCCTCGTATGGTAAACAAAAGAATGATTCCTTCCATAACACAATATAAAAGTCAAAGAGGTTTAAAAATTACTTTAAACATACATGTACTAATATTAAACACTTTAGGAAAAACATTTTATGGAAATGGATGAAAAATATACCCCAGTAAATACCTACATATAAGAAACCTCCGAGAAAAATGAGATTGTAAAATTATCCCTTAACTTAGGTCTGATATGCTTCATACATATCTGAAACTCTTGTAAAATGATATAAATAATGTAATTGAATTATTATAGAATCATTTTCATTGTTATGATATCATATATGGTTCACTTATGACTTTATATTACCTGTTCTTTTGTAAATTCCATGTTAAAGCATCATTTTGGGTAAAATCGTTTTATTTATCGTACGTGTTTGGACTTGTTGTTATTGATATTATTATTACTTATATCATTATTTAATTAATTCAAGAATGTAAATCATTAATTATTTATCATATATATTCAGTATATATATATATATAATAGATAGATAAATGAAATCAAATACATCGTTCATGGAGATGGTAGGTCGTACATACACATGAACACTGTTTTCCTTTCCTTATTGACTTGAATGGAAGTAATTAGATGAAATATATATATACCTAAATACAGTTTCTTTATCATGTCATATTTTTCATTATTATTCATTATATATACTTTATAATCATTCTTTAATTGATAACATGGATAATGAATCTCATTGCGATGTGGAGACGGTAATCTGTACGTACACACGAGCGATGATATCGTTTCCATAATTATTGAATAGAATTGGAGTGCACGATATAATATATAATAGAATCAATATGATGTTATAATAACCATATATAGTTATTCTTTACACCATTATATCCATCTAAGCAAGGTGGTGGTGGAAAAACTAATTACACCACGACGTGGAGACGGTATTCTGTACGTATGCACGCGCGGTGATTTCATTTTCCGTAGGATGGATGGAAGGTGAAATGGGATTGTTTCATATTTATAATATCAAATCAGTATATGAGTCATAATGATATTATTACTTTATAATGAAACAACTAAATAAGAGGAATTTGAAGAAGGATGAAACTTGAAAGAATCTGTAGAAGAGATTACCTCTTCCCCGATGTGCCTATTTTAAACTTCCTCTTAAGGGACTGGAGTTGGTCTTTTGAGAAGACCAGAAACTCAACTATGTTTCTAGGGATGTTTACTAGGGAAATATGAAGGGGTAGGCCGAGCATTAATGCCCAAATTTTTGTAAATAGGAGTGGGAGGATATGCCCTTTTATAAGAGAGGAGAGGGGCACCTTTGTAAAGTGTGAATATATTATTTTATTATAAATATATATTCGGTTTCAAAAGGTCCAAAAATCATTAAAGATGATGATAAGATGACTCATGGTTGAAATAAAATCATCCAATCAGAGCTGGACATGTTTTGGATAATATTTTAATAATTATAATCATATTTATTTAAATCATTTATTAATGAAGTAAATACTGCATCACTATTGGGTCATAAATAATTTAATTTATTGAATGTCGAAAAATTATAAAAAAAATACCATCATGTAGTAAATTTTTTTATATTTACAATTAATATTCATAGTAGAAACGATAATTTATATAACCCATTATAAAAATTAATTACTAAAAGATTTTTTTTAATATCAATTTTGTCTCTACATTAAATTAATTAATCCACATTGTCATTATCACTACCAAGTGGCTAAATGGGGTTACAAAATTGACCCAAAGATGCCCATGGTTGGCCACTACTCATACAATAATGTTAGGACAAGTGTTAATGTAATTTTGAATTATATTAATATTATTTTAACCGTGAATTACCCTATTTACCTTTAATCACGGTAAATAAAAGTCAAAAGTTACTATTCACCAAAAGTTATTTTCATCTTATTGAACCAAATTTTAGTTCTTGATAACAACCATGTATGTCGGATTTTTGAAATTAAATTTACAGAAGTGGTAAAATTTCATTTAAATTAATGAGTCAGTTTTTTAACTACCACTAAGTGGTTTCACTATTCATCAAAAATTGATGTTTTTCAGAAAAATATCAAAAACTTAGCCTAAGATATATTTGATCTTCTGAATTAAAAAATGACATATATTTTTCCAAATTCAAAACATAGAAGTTTCATTAATTAATTTTAAAATTAATTCCCGTTATCAAAACAAATAGCGTGTTTTTATGAAATAATAACAATCAAAAGATCGACACTTGTTTATGTCCAATCTCAAAGTGAAATTAATACCAATGATCAAAATTGGATTAAATGGTAAAAATATATTCTAATTACACTTTAAAACCAATTAAAAAGATAATCTAACCATATAAATTATTGCGATGAAAAAAGTTGTTTTTAATTAAAATATATCGTGGTTTTACTATTCATTAAACTATGAAAGTTATCAGAATAATATGAATCATTTATCCAAATTAAATTTTTATATCCTGATTCAAAGGAAGAATTTTAATTTGTCAAATTGAACTTATAAACATGTCAAAAAATAGATTTAAAGTGGGTGCGCCATCAAAAGGTGGCAAAACTGCATTTTTTGAAAAATACTTATTTTACCATAATTTTTTTTGTTCTCAGAACATGCTCTATAAAATGTGTAAGATGAATAATAATGATATAAAATTAAAAATGTAGTCGATACAATTCATAACGGCTAGTTTATAATAATATTATAACCATATATCTTTGTTTAGTGAAACCCAGTATTGCGTACAATACACGCTATTGAGGAAGGTCGTGATTTTGTGTAATGAATGGCAAGTCAGGGTTGCGTGTAGTGAAAGACTCTTTTGTTGTTACATATAATAGAATCCAACCATATTTCATTGATACATTCAATATATATATATATATACAATCAATGTTGCGTAGAATAACTACTATCAAATAAACTTGAAATTGTGTGTAACACGATACAAGATTAGTGTTGTGTATACTGAAATCAAATACAATATTGTATATAGCACAAGATAATCATAGTGTATCATATAATTGAAGATATTAAAGAATCTAAAAAGAATATATCTTATAAAATTTCAGTGTCTTACATTCTACCCCGCTAAAAATGAATTTTGTCCTCGAAATTCATCGGGTATATAAATGGTTTATTACATGAGAGTTTCTTTTATAGAAACCCACATCGTAAAAAGGAATAAAAAAATTACATTTAAAAATGAACATTAGAAACAAAATGGATACCCAGAGTAACTCATCACTTGGGTTCCCACATAAGAGATCATAGGTGAAAATATGGATATGGAGGAGAAATCTATCTGTCATGTTCTGATGGAGAGTGGTAGAGAACATGGCTATGAAAAAGCCAAAAATTACAAAGCCAAAATTTTTTATGATTTAAGGTACCATGTGATTCATCATATATAAGGACACTATGATAACATTTTTGGTTTTTAAAGTCATTTCCCAAATGTTAAAGAATTTGAATTAGAAGAAATAATTACTTTATTTTTGTACAATATCACTGTTGTTCATGCTGTGAACAATTTCCACTTCATATATTAAATAAATGACATTGAATTTGTCTTTTGTGAAGTGCTAGCGGATCATGCGATAGAATGATAGGTCATTCCATCTATCTCAAACATAAAGTTAGCAATAATTATATACATAAGTCCATCTGTGGTGAGATTAATCGGATGTGGTTCCAAAATGGACTTATAGTTCATCTATCGTCCTTATTAACAAAATAAAATTAGTTTCTACTAACCAGGGACTTCCTGTAGGCCAGTGGAAGGCGATAAAGGCCTGTCAGACTTCAATTGTGGGTTCATTTCCCACAGCCTTGTCTGATGCGACGGGTTGTCGCTGGTCCTGCAGGTTGTCCATTTTTCTAAAACTACATTATTATAACATTCCTACAATAATATTGAAAAAAGTTTTAGCCTTAAACAATAATATCTTATGTATAACGTAATTCATTCCAATATTTAAGCTTATCAAAAATACTTTTGTCCAAGCTCATAGTATAAAAAAAAACAATTACTAGAAATTTCATATAATGAGCATGTGAATACCATAATTTATCACCCATATATTATATGATATATCTTGTTGGTCACATTCCAAACATTTGAATACCTTAATAATATATTCTCTTGAAAAATTAATACCCATTGAACCATAGTGAAAACATAAATGCTGTCAAAAGTTAACTATTTCCACACACCAAAATTCCAAAAATTTCTATATACTCAAACCATGATATAACATTTTCCATATATCAGTCATGAGCTCATTTCATTATCTCTTTATCCCTTCATTATGAGCATATTATCTTCTTTCCAAAAATAATTGAATAACCTTTCATGGTTACCAGTACCATTCATCATATACTTTCAAAAACTCAAGGAAAGTAAATAGTGTGACAATCCTTATATTTTTCTTTATTCCATAGTACCATACATTATTCTTGATAAACATATAATCATTCCACTACCTTCTTAAGCCACCGAATGAGCTTCATCATTTCTTTCATCTCATATATCATTTGTATTCTATTCATCATCATCCATATAAATACTACCCATATGACCATGTTGATTCTCTTCATGAGATTTCCCCTTAGGTAATTGGTTTGAATAATGCCCATATATTCCACATTTAAAACATTTAATCGTTGTTGATGTCATAGAAATACCATTATCCTTGTCCATGGTGTTAACAAAACCTTTTCCTTTGTATTTACTGGCTTTGTGACCTTATTTTCCAAACCCAAACATCTTCTGGTTCCTTTGAAACATTCTCCTTGATAACTCTTCCCACATGACTTACATGAGGGAAGTTGAACTTTATTTCCTCTATGATCATCATGAAACTACATCTTTATATTATTATATGAGTTGGGATATTTACCAATGTTAATATTATTGATCATATTCTGAGATTGCTGATTAGATATAATAATGATTTTTGGACTTCCAAATCCTATTTCATTTGTTTTCTCATGAAGAATATCATTCCATTATCCATCATATCCTCCATTATTGTGAATCTTCCTGTTTCCAGCCATTTTCTAAAACCCAAAAAGAATAGTATGAGAGGAAAAAATAATGTTTGGTAAAAATAATAATAAAGGGGATTACCTTCAATATATAACATCTTAGGTTTAATTCTAAGATCGTTACCATAATTCTACGACTATAACCTATAAGTATACTTAACCTTAGGGACATCCCCATGCATACCTTATATATATCTCTAGGGATCTCGATAAAGGTCTCGCATCCTAGTTTCCAATGGTTGACTAAAACTTTCCTCTGATACCAACTGTAGAGACACAAGCTTGACTTACATGTACATTACATAACTTTTTTGGAATACTTAATACATAACAAAAACAAACACACAAAGACCATAATAGTTTAGTGTCTTTGGAAACTCGGAATATAATATTTTAATCATGGTGAAAGACCTTCAACATCTCCCATAAAGATATTCCCCTTTTGTTTTCTTACCTAAACACTTTATTTAAATCTTGGGGAAAAGAAAACATATAAAGGGTGAGATAAAATTCTCAGTAAGGGTATGTATGGTGAAAATAAAACAAATCATATACATTTGAAGTAAAAAAACATGATCATAATGTTTAATCATCAAAATCATGAGCAATGACACAAAACATTGTAGTACGTAAGGAATTGGTCATAAAGAAACATTAATCATGATAAAATATAATGGGAATAAAACATGTAATTGTGGTAACCATTAAGCACATGTTATGTTTTCCATAGTAGCCAAGGCATTGCTGCCAAGACTATCTTAGTGGAAAACGTCTCATTCTGAATCGAGTTCACTCCTTATTCCAGTCCAATATCACTAAACTAGATTAACTTTACGTTCCAACAATGTCTATCTCATGAGATATAAATATTTACCAAATGAATTGGAGGGAGATATTGGTACCACCCATCTCATAATAAAATCATTCTTACTTGTTCCTCAACATAAATATAAATTATTCATCATAACCCAAAGAATAAAAATGGGTTTCACAAACATCATCCCATAATAACATTATCCATATAAAACAAATGGATATCATTTCATCATAAGAAAATTGAAACCATGAAAATCATAGAGATATTATAATTGAATCATAAACATATGAAACAATGTCATCTTAAATGGAAAATGGTTTTGATAAAACACTTGAAAAGAATTCCTGAGGAAAATATCCTTTCTTCTTAAAAATCATTTTCTTTTCACAAAATGCCACACAATTTTAAAAGAAAAGTATTTTATTGAAAATAACCATGAAATATTGTAGAGTCAAATTCATGAAAATAAGGCATTATGAAACCATAAAAATCCGTTCACGCCGTATAAGTTAAAAACACATTCTTCTCATACTTTTGCCGGAAAAGTCAAAAAGTTCCACGTATGGTAAAAAAAATAATGATTCCTTCCATAATACAATTTAAAATTAAAATTGGGTTAAACATGACTTTAAACATACATGTAATAATATTAAACACTTTATAAAAAACATTTTATGGATATGGATGAAAAATAGACCCTAGTAAATACCTACGTATAAGCAACCTCAGATAAAAATGAGATTGCAAAATTATCCCTTACCTTAGGTAGGATATATTTTGTATGTATTATAACATCCAGTATAATGATTTAAATAATTTAATTGACTTATTATAGAATAATATTCATTGTTATGATATCATATATGCTTCACTTATGAATTTATATTACCCATTCTTTTGTAAATTCCATGTTAAAGCAGCATTTTGGGTAAAATAGTTTTATTTATCATACATATTTGGACTTGTTGTTCATGATATTATTATTACTTATATCATGATTTAATTACTTACAAAATGTAAATCATGAATTATTTATCATATATATTCAGTATATATATATAATACATAGATAATTGAAATGAAATACACCGTTCATGGAGACGGTAGGTCGTACGTACGCATGAACACTGTTTTCCTTTCTTTATTGACTTGAATGGAAGTAATTAGATGAAATATATATATACATAAATCCAGTAGCTTTATCATGTCATATTTTTCATTATTATTCATTATATATAATTTATAATCATTCTTGAATGGATAACATGGAGAATGAATCTCATCGCGTCGTGGAGACGGTAATCCATACGTACGCACGAGCGATGCTATCGTTCCCATAATTATTAAATATAATTTGAGTGAATGATATAATATATCAGAATCATTATGATGTTATAATAACCATATATAGTTATTCTTTACACAATTATACCCATCCAAGTAAGGTGGTTGTGGAAAAACTAACTACACCACGATGTGGAGATGGTATTTCGTACGTACGCATGCACGATGATTTCATTTTCCATTGGATGGATAGAAGGTGTAATGGGGTTGTTTCATATTTATAAAATCATATCAGTATATGAGTCACACTAATGTTATTACTTTATAATGAAACAACTAAATATGAAAATGTAGTAGAAGGAAGAAACTTGAAAGAATCGGTAGAAGAGATTACCTCTTCCTCGATGTGACTCTTTTAAACATCCACTTAAGTGACTAGAGTTGGTCTTTTGAGAAGACCAGAACCTCTACTATGTTTCTAGGGATGGTTAGTAGGGAAATGGGCAGGGTTTAGCCGATCATGAAGGCCCAAAGTTGTGTAAAGAGGAGAGGGAGGAGGTTCTCTTTTATAAGGGAGGAGAGGGGCACCTTTGGAAAGTGTGAATATATTATTTTATTGTAAACTTATCTTCGGTTTAAAAAGGTCCAAAAATCATTAAAGTTGAATATAAGATGACTCATGGTCGAAATAAAATCATCCAATTATAATTGGACATGTTTTGGATAATGATTTAATCATTATAATCTTATTTATTTAAATCATTTATTAATGAGGTAAATACAACATCATTATTGTGTCATAAATAATTTAATTTATTTGATGTATAAATATTATAAAAAGTACCGTCATGTAATAAATCTTTTTAGATTTAAAATTAATATTTATAGTCTAAATGATAATTTATATAACCCCTTATAAAAATTAATTACTAAAAGATTTTTGTCAATGTAAATTTTGTCTTTACATTAAATTAATTAATCCAAATTGTCATTATCACTACCAAGTGGCTCAATGGGGTCCCAAAATCGAGCCAAGGATGCCCATGGTTGGACAGTACTCGTACAATAAGGTTAAGACATGTGTTAAAGTAATTTCAAATTATTATAATATTCTTTTTAACCTTGAATTACCCTATTTACCTTTAACCACGGTAAATAATAGTTAGTAGTTACTATTCACCAAAAATTATTTTCATCTTATTGAACCAAATTTTACTTCTTGATAAATACCATGTATGTCATTTTTTTGAAATTAAATTCACAGAAGTGGTAAAATTTATTTTAAATGAAAGAGTTAGTTTTTTAACTGCCACTAAGTGGTTTCACTATTCATAAATAATTGAAGTTTTTCAGAAAAATACCAAATATTCAGCCTAAGATATATTTAATATTTCGAATTAAAAAATGATGTCTATTTTTCCAAATTAAAAACATAGAAGTTTCATTAATTAATTTTAAAATTAATCACCATTATCAAAACAAATATCTTGTTTTTAAGAAACCATAACTATCAAAAGATCGACACTTGTTTATGTCCAATTTCAATGTGAAATTAATTCCAATTACAAACATTGGATTAATTGGTAAAAATATATTCTAATTACACTTTAAAACCAATTAAAAAGATAATCTAACCATATAAATTATTGCGGTGAAAAAATTTGTTTTTAATTAAAATATAGCGTGTTTTTACTATTAATTAAAATATGAAAGTTATCAGAATAATATGAAACATTTATCCAAATTAAATTTTTATATCCTAATTCCAAGGACAAATTTTATTTTGTTAAATTGAACATATATACATGTCAAAAAATAGATTTAATGTGGGTGCACCATCAAAAGGCGGCAAAACTGCATTTTTTGAAAAATACTTATTTTACCCGAAGAATTTATTTTCTTCTCAAACCATGTTCTAGAAAATGTGTAAGATGAATTATGAAGTTATAAAATTCAAAATTTAGTTTATACTATTAATAATGGAAATTTCATAATATTATTATAACCATATATTGTTGTTTAGTGAAACCTGGTATTGCGTACAACACACGATATCGAAGAAGGTTGTGATCGTGTGTAATGGAAGCCAAGTCAGGGTTGTGTGTAATGCAAGACTTCTTTGTTGATGCGTATAACATAATCCAACCATATTTCATTTATACATTTAATATATATATATATATACTCAATGTTGTGTATAACAACTACTATCAAACAAACTTGAAATTGTGTCTAACACGATCCAAGATTAGTGTTCTGTATACTACAAGCAAATACAATGTTGTGTATAGCGCAAGATAATCTTGGTGTAGAATATAACATAAGATATGAAAGAAATCAAAAATAATATATCTTAAAAAAATCTCGGGGTGTTACAATAATCATCGATGGGATTTTGAATTCTATTTTGGAGAAAAAATCATCTTTTGAATATCACCATGGAAGAGAGTCATGTGGTTTTGAAAGAAAGGGAAGCATATCTCAAGGTACCTTAGCCCCTTTGAGAACCTTGATTGAAAATGAATATGGGTATATCCACATTCACTACTACTAAATGTGGACCAAGTTCATAAAATTTTCCATTTATCTCTCCTGATAAAGTTCATACCTGACCCCTCACATTTACTGAATCTAGAGGTGGTATGACAGGAGAAGAACCTATCTTATGAAGATAATCTAGTGATGATCTTGGAACATAGAGACAAATAACTAAGAAACAAGGTAAATCCTCTTGTCAACGTGTTGTGGAGTAACCATAGGTATAAATAGGTGACATGGGATCTAGAGGAAGCAATGAAAGAGAAATAACCTAAACTATTATTACCATATTATTTAAAATAAAATTTGGAGGTCAAAATTTCAAAAGGGGGAAGAATGTAATGAACCTAAATTTTATCAATGAGATCTATCTTCTTATAATTATGTTATATTGTATAAAACACATACAACACATACATAACACAATAAAAACATTATTCTAATAAACAAAAAATGAATTAAGTGGTGTTAATTGAAATTAAGGAACACATACAGATGAAATAGTGACCTAACCATTAGAATAGTAATATGGCCATTAAGAAAAGTAAATAAGATAATAGAATAGTAACCTGATATATGAAAGTACATATAAAATTTAGGCATATTTTAATTTAAAATATGATATATTTATATCTTCAGATAAGTAAATCAATGTTTTAAAAATGATAAATTAAATGTTTGTTTTTTTATAAATGTAAATGTTTATTTAACATTTTTTATTTAATATAATGGTTTAAAAGAAAAATTATTTTCATAAATATATTTATAAATACATATTTATTATTATTATTATTATAATAATATTTTATGAGACCTTAATAAGTTTTTCAATGTAACACGCCAGGTAAATAAAGAATATGATATTTTTATATTTATCCATATTTGTGAATAAAATATTAATATTAATTTAAAGGGGACACTATGCTCGATGGCGTACCCAATACGCATCAACGAGTTTCTTGGGAATCTTACGTTGCACTCTAATAATAAAATATTATTATTTTAAATGGTAGTTAACGCCTAGCCATTGTAATGGAGGAAATGAACATAACTAACTACAAAATGAATATATATGTTTGTCAAATATTTTTACTTTTTACAATAAATGTTAGAGGATTAAAAATGTGAATGAATTCAATTTTTAAGCCTAAAAATTCTAATGTTCTTTAGAAGGTCGATTAACCGCCTTTTGATGGCGAACCTCTTTTAAATTCACTTTTTGACAATTATATGTGTTATATTTGACGAAATAAAAATCTTCTTTAGAATAGATACATCAAAATTTACTTTGTGTATATTTTTGGTATCTTTTCGATAAAGTTCATTTTTAATGAATAGTGAAAAATGTTGTATTTTAATTCAAAACCTCTTTCTAATCTAATTTATTTATATGATTAGATTATCTTTTGAATTGTTTTTAATGTAAAATTAGAATTTATTTCTACCATTTAATCCAATAGTGGTCATTGGAATTAATTTCACTTTGAAATTGGACTTAAACTAGTGTCAATCTTTTAATAGATATTGTTTCATAAAAACACGCTATTTGTTTTGAAAGAGGGAATTAATTATTAAATTAATTAATTCAACTTTTATGTTTTCAATTTTTTAAAATACACATCATTTTTTAGTTCGGAATATCAAATATAGCTTAGGGTGAATTTTTGGTATTTTTCTGAAAAACATCAATTTTTGATGAATAGTGAAACCACTAAGTGCTAGTTAAAGAAACTGATTTTTCGTTTAAATGAAACATTGCCACCTCTGTGTTTTGAATTTCAAAAATCTGACATTGTCATTGGGCAGTAAAATGTGGTTCAATGGGATTAAAATAATTTTTTGGTGAATAGTAACTTTTATGTTCTTAATCACAATTAGAGGTAATTAGTGTAATTTAAGGTAAAAATAATGTTTTAATAATGTCAAATGACCTAGAAACATGTCCTAACCTCATTGGATGTGTCATGGACTACCACGAAAATCCATGGGTCATCTTGGGGACCCCATGGAGCCACTTTGGTTGGAGAATTACATAAATAACTTTTTATTTAAAGTTAAAATAAAAATGTCACAAGCATGAAATGTTTCACTAAAACAATTTTTAAATGAGGGTTATACAAGTCATATTTTTTACTATAAATAATGATTATAAATATAAAAATATTTCCTAAAACATGATTTTTTTTATAATTTTTAGGCATTAAATAAATTAATTATTTATGACATCATGATGATGCAGCGATTACCTCATTAATAAAGTATTTAAATAAAATGAAACGATAACGTTAAAACTATGACTTACACTTGTCAAAAACCTATTGGATGAGTATATTTCGAACCCTTACCACCTGATCATCGAAATACATCAATGTGGGACCTTTAAAATCCGAAACTCATTTGAAAATAAAGTAACATTTTGTAACTTTACAAGAGTGCCCCTCCTCTCCTCTTATAAAAATCCCCCACCTCTACCACCTTACCCACACCTCTCGAGCCTTTGGCTCGGCCAACCCCTGCGAATTTTGCCTCTCCACATGCCTCTTTTACTCCTAGAAGCCTCAATTTGGGCAGAAGGCTTCCCAAGGAAACCTTTGAGCTCAAATCAAAAAGAGTTACCCAATTTTAAGGTAATGTCTTCACTTGTGTTCTTTTGTTTTATTTTGATTCTCTAACCCCATAAACTCTATTTATTCATTTTTTTTGTAACAACTCTAGTATCTTCAATATACTAGGATGTTGTTATAAGAAGAATTCGAGCTACACTTACACACACCTACATCAAATGGTTAAAGAACATACTGTTTCTGTGGATGGAAAATTTCTGCCTCACGAAACGATGATTGTTCAACACTCATAGAACCAATTAAAATGTGGCCATTAAGTTGTCACTATATTTATATATGATATATAATATGTTTATGTTTTACTTAAGCTTCTGTATTTTTCTTTTGTGGCATACCTTTATGGTTTCCATTGTGGGTAAACATGATAATTTCATTTTAGGAAGTGCGGACTACCGCCCCCTCAAAGTGATTTGATTCGTTAATACCATATGTGGGATGTATAAAGGATGGAGTTATGATATTATATATGATATTACACTGGAATTATAATATACTATTATATCATTATGATTCCATTCCATAAAATACGAAATAGAAATGGAAGCAGCGTTCATAAGTATGTACGGCTTACCGTCTCCATGAACGGTGCATTAAATTTCATTCCTATAAATGTAAAATAATATTATAAATGCATAAATGTACTGAATATATATGATATATATGATATATACATCATGAATACCATTCTTCATATAATGGATACATGAACAACTTGTAATTATAAAGGGTTTATTTTTGACTTAGTACCAATGATCGTTAAAACGACCATTAATAACTTAAATAATTACATAGTGTTAATGACATGGCAATAAGTGATATAAAAGGAATAATGAACTTAAAAATGGTTCTTAAACAAGTAGAAATTAACTCATGTTTATTATTCGGGAGATTAAAGAACGACCGAGTCAAGTCGAACCCAAGGTATGGGACTTCGTCTCAATCTCCTTTCATTGAGGAATATTTTGTTTTATACACAAACATCTTTTATACGGTGTATAAACCCCTTGGAGTTTTACATTTATTCAAAAGGAATATTTTTTATACGAATCATTTACTAAACGACAAAAGGGAATGATTTTTTCGTACGTATGTGGCGACAACGACTTCTCTACCGCCGTGACCATTATTTGAGTTTCAGATTCCTCTACAAGCCATACCTTTTTTTAAAAGAAAAATAAATACCATGTTTTACATTTATTTTATTTTGGTATTGAAAATGGTTTTCATAATGTTTTTATATCAATGTGTTGTATTGATATCTTGTGATTGAAAGGTGGAAATGTTTTGTTTCCTTTATGCATGTTTTATTTGATACGATTATGTTGAGGTTCTTGGGCATTATTATGAATACGGGTGGTTCCATGATAAGCTAAGGGTGGGTGAGACCGATATAGCTCTCCAATGCATTGGGTAACATGATGGAGTGAAACGTTAAGGTTTCTCCGAAGAGATTTAGGGAATATACTGTGATTGGTATTCCAAATGTAACAAACAGGGTTACTCCCTACGTAAGAATGTTATGAATGCCTCAAGTTACCATTATGTCTTATGATTTCTATGATTTATTCATGATTTGATGAGTTATATTAAAGTGCCTATGTTTTATGGGGAAAGTATGATTTCATTCTTATGTATATATGAACTCATGTTTCCTTTCCATATTTTTTTAACCCTTACTGAGATTTTTATACTCATCCCAAGTTTTTTTGAAATGTTTTTCACAGGACAAGGGAAAGGTACATGATATGATGATAGTGTCAAGGAAGTGTCATGAAAGAATCCATGTTTTATTTTAAATATGTTTCCATTGATGGGAAAAATGAATACTATCTTTTATGTATCCACTTTGCTTAAATGTGGAATGTAATACATGTTTTATGATCTAATTCAATAAAACTCTAAACCTGAAAAGATCCCCAAGGTGAATTCTTGAATATATCAAGATTAAGTAATGTTTATGGCCGGGGCCTTATAGTTGGTATCAGAGGTCGGTTTAGATAACTTTAAGAGTTAGAATTATATTAAATGATTATCCAAAAATATTTTTTTTTGGAATGATATAGCATTTGAAGATTACCATGTTTCTTCATCTAAGACATGTTTGTTCATAATGGTTTTCCGCAGAGGAAATAGGGATGTAGTGCTAGGAAGGCATAAAGAAGGAAATAACCTTCCGAATCAGCATCCTGAGATGGTCGGAATTGGAACTGAACAATTTGTTGCAGTAATGGCGCAGTTGACTCAAGCGATAAATGGTGGTGGTATCCACGCACGAGATCAGCCAGATCAACCGCAGAGGAACATGTCAATGGTGGAACATTTCATGAGGCAACATCCCCCATCATTTAGAGGATCATCTGACCCTGAGTTATCTGAATGGTGGATTAAAGCACTGGAGAAGATTTTCGATGTCATGGGGTGTTCAGACAATCAAAAGGATTGTCTTGCTATTTACCGTTTGGAGGGTGAAGCAGATTAGTGGTGATCGATGGTTAAAAATATTAGGGACACTGATGATATTGATGCTCTTGACTGGGATGAATTCAAAGGTATGTTTCTTGATATGTATTTTCCTAAGGATGTCCGACATAGGATGGAAAAACAATTCTTGGAATTGAGGCAAGAGGAAGACTCAGTGGCTGCCTATGAAGAGAGGTTCACTCGATTGGCAAGGTATGCTCCAAATTTTATCCGAGACCTTGATAGTAAATCAATCATTTTTACTCAGGATTAAAACCAAAATATCGAAGGGCGTTTGCTTCTCATGAGTTTAAAATTTATGAAAATCTTGTTCGATGTGCATAAAAAGTGGAAATGGTGTTTGTCGATGATCAAGTGTTCCATAACAACCAGCAGAAGAAGAGACCGAGGTGGTAGGAGAAAGGGAAGAATTCTTCAAAAAAGTCTGATGGTAAGAAAACTATGTTTCCAGTTTGTGATAAATGTTGTAAAAGGCATACTAGGGAATGTCTTCTAAATTATAGATAGTGCTACTGATGTGGTATGATGGGACATAAGGCTCGTGATTTCACTAAAAAAGATCAAGGTGATGGTAAGTCCAAATTTGATTTACTGTTAGTGAAATATTTTAAGTGCAATGAGATGGGTCACTAGGCAAACGAGTGTCTGACAAAGAGCTTGAGTGATGCGAAGCAGTTAGACTACAAGCAGAAAGGGGTGGTGAAATCCTTTGCAAATACTTTAGTAGATGTCGGGCCATAAAATGAAGTTATATTAGGTACTTTGTTTGTTTTTTCAGATTATGGCAGTGTGTTGTTTGATTCGGGGTCTACACATTATATCATATCTGAAACCTTTTCTAGTAAAATGAGAATACCATCTCAAGAAATGACTCCTGAACTTGTGGTAAAAACACCTGGGGGAAATGTTGAGGCAAAAAGAATTTATAAGAATCTTCCTATCCTTATCTGTGGAAAGAACCTACTTACAAACCATATTGTTCTACATCTAGTAGAGTTTGATGTTATCCTGGGTATGGATTGGCTCTCTATTTACCATGCTAAGATTGACTGTAGAGCTAAAGAAGTTTCTTTTCAGAAAGTCTTTCAGTTTGTGTACAAGAATGAACCCTTACTGTTGATAACTTATCAAGAGGCCGAGAAACTTGTAAAAGATAGAAATGAATGTTACCTTGCACATATTGTTGAAAATAAGGGAACTGTTCAGATTAATGATGTGCCAGTGGTAAATGAGTATCCTGATGTTTTTCCTGATGAGTTGCCCGGAATGATACTAGATCGGGAAGTTGAATTTACAGTTGACTTAGTTCCTGATGCTAAGCCAATTTCAAAACCGCCTTATCAAATGGCTCAAATTGAACTTTTATACTTGAAGGAGAAATTTCAAGATTTATTAGAGAAAGGTTTCATTCAACCTACCACATCACCATGGGGTTGTCCTATTTTATTTGTTAAAAAGAAAGATGGTTCTATGAGACTTTGCATTGATTACAGAGCCTTGAATAACATCACTGTTAAGAACAAATATCATTTTCCTCATATCGATTATTTGTTTGATCAGCTCCAGGGAGCTCAGTTTTTTTCAAAGATTGACCTGAGATCGGGGTACCATCAGCTGAAGGTAAAGGAAGCAGATGTTCTGAAGACTGTGTTTCATACAAGATATGGCCATTATGAATTTGTAGTAATGCCTTTTGGGCTAACCAATGCACCTGCTGTATTCATGGACTTAATGAATATAATTTTCCATGAGTTCTTGGATAAGTTTGTGGTGGTTTTCATTGATGATATTTTGGTGTTTTCTAAAAGTAAAGAGTAGCATGAAAGACATTTAATAGTTATTTTGAAAAACATAAAAGAAAATAAATTGTATGGGAAATTCAGCAAGTGTGAGTTTTGGTTGCAAAAAATTTCTTTCCTTGGTCACATTGTTTCTAAAGATGGGATAACTACTGACCCTGCAAAAACAAAGGTTGTTGAAGAATGGCCAAGACCCAAAAATGTATCAGAGATTCATAGTTTCCTTGGATTGGCAGGCTATTACAGAAGGTTTGTTTGAAATTTTTCACGGTTATCTAGTCCAATTACTATGCTAACTCGAAAGGGTGTTATGTTTATTTGGACAAAAGAATGTGATGATTGTTTTCTGGAATTGAATAGAACATTGGTGAATGCTTTAGTTTTGGAACTATCTTCCAGGAATGGTGAGTTTGTTATCTACAGTGATGCTTCATTCAAAGGACTTGGTTGTGTCCTAATGCAGAATGGTCAGGTAATTACTTATGCTTCATGACAGTTGAAAACTCATGAGGTAAATTACCTAGACATGATTTGGATTAGCTGCTGATGTTTTCGCTTTAAAAATTTGGAGGTATCATTTGTATGGATTAAAGTGTGTAATATATACCGATCACAAAAGTATAAAGTATATATTCACTCAAAAAGAATTGAACATGAGATAGAGGAGATGGCTAGAATTAATCAAGGGTTATTATTGTATAATTCATTACCATCCGGGAAAAGAAAATAAAGTGGCTGATTCTTTGAGTCAAAAAATTAATGCTTCATTAGAAATGATGTGTTTGGAACGTGATCTATTGGTTAAGGATTTTATGAAATTTGGCATAGAAGTTGTTCGTGCAGGATGATCTTCTGTTTTCTTTTAGGTATGAGTGAAATATTCTCTATGAGAGAGAATCAAGCAATCACAGAAGCAAGACAGTGAGTTGCAGAAAAAGGTAGAGCTAGTTCAGAAAGGTAAGTTTCCTGAATTCAACATTGATAATGATTGTGTTTTGAGATTTGGGAAGAGATTGTGTGTGCCTTGTGATTTGAATTTGAAGGGAGAGTTGTTATGTGAAGCTCATAGTTCTCTATTTTCAGTTCATCCTGGCAGTACTAAGATGTACAGAGATCTGTGGGAGTATTACTGGTGGGATGGAATGAAAAGAGATATTGCTGATTTTTCTGTGAAGTGTTTGACATGTCAACAGGTTAAAGAAGAGCGGCAGTTACCGAAAGGGATGCTTCAGCCTTTACCAGTTCCAGAGTGGAAATGAGAGAATATATCCCTGGACATCGTTGTGGGATTGCCGAAGACCCCTCGAGTTAATAATGCAATCTGGGTTATTGTTGATCGCTTGACTAAACCTGCTCATTTCCTTGCTATACGAGATACTTTTTCCCTAGATCAACTATACCATTTGTATATTAAAGAGATAGTCAGTTTAAATGGAGTTACCCTCTCCATTGTATTTGACCGTGATCCCAGGTTCACTTCTAACTTTTGGAAAGGCCTTTAGAAGTCATTGGGTACTGAATTAAATTTTAGTACAGCTTTTCATCCTCAATCAGATGGACAGTCAGAACGAACAATTCAGACTTTGGAGGATATGGTACATGCTTGTTCGATGGATTATTAGGGAAGTTGGGACCAACATCTTTCTTTGGTAGAGTTTTCTTATAATAATAGTTTTTTCCAGTATACAGATGGCACCATTTGAGGCGTTATATGGGAAGCGGTGTCAAACTTCAGATTTTTGGGATGAAGTGGGTGAATGAAAGATGATGGGACCAGAATTGGTAGAAAAGCTGGCAGAAAAAGTTCAGCTGATATAGAAACATATGAGAACAGCTCAGAGCAGGCAGAAGAGTTATGCGGACAACAGGAGGAAGGATCTATCTTTTGAGGTAGGTGATAATGTTTTTCTCAAAGTCTCACCATGGAAAAGTTTGATGTGATTTGGTAAGAAAAGAAAGCAGAGTCCAAGGTTCATTTGACCAAATGAAATTCTGGAGAGAGTTGGATCAGTTGCATACCGGGTGGCATTACCTCCGAGTTTATCTCAGGAACACAATGTTTTTCATGTTTCAATGCTGAGAAAGTACATGACAGATCCATCTCATGTTTTGAGTCCAGTGGTAGTTCAGCTAGAAGAGAACCTATCTTATGAGGAACAACCAGTCCAGATTCTTGACCACAGGGAGTAAGTGTTATGGAATAAGTTGATTCATCAGGTAAAGGTTTTGTGGAAAAACCACATGGTTGAAGAGGCTACATGGGAATCTGAAAATGTAATGTGGGATAAGTACCCCCATTTAATCAATAAGTAAATAAATTGCGGGGACGCAATTTTCTAAAGGGGGGATGGATGTAACTTCCCAAGGAATTAATGAATAATAGATATTTTTATCTATGTCTATTAGTGAATTATATAGTGTTTTAGAGGCTTAAAATGAGCCTAAATCCAATCTTAAGCATGGAATACACTAATATTTTTAAAAGATTGTTTTACTGCCTTTTGTTGGAAAACCATTTTTAAATCTATCTTTTGACAATTTTATAAGCTATGTTTGTCAAAATAAACTAATTCTTTATGATTGGGACATCAAAATTTACTTTTTGTGATTTTTTGGTATTTTTCCGATAAAGTTCATTTTTTAATGAATAATGAAAATGTTGTATTTTAATTTAAAACATCTTTTTAATATAATTTATTTATATTATTAGATTATCATTTGAATTTGTTTTGAAGTGAAATTAGAATATATTTTTACCATTTAATCCAATGGTGGTAATTGGAATCAATTTCACTTTGACATTGGACTTAAACTGGTGTCAATCTTTTGATACTTGTTGTTTCATAAAAACACGCTATTTGTCATGATATCGGAAATTAATTATAAAATTAATTAATGTAACTTATATGATTTGAATTTTGTAAAATAGACATAATATATTAATTCAGAATATCAAATATAGCTTAGGGTGATGTTTTGGTATTTTTCTGAAAAACATCAATTTTTGATGAATAGTGAAACCACTAAGTGGTAGTTAAAGAAACTGATTTTTCGTTTAAATGAAACTTTTCCACTTCTATGATTTGATTTTCAAAAATCCGACATACATGGTTTTCACTGAGATGTAAAATGTGGTTCAATGCGACTAAAATAATTTTTTGGTGAATAGTAACTTTTAAGTTTTTAATCGCGATTAGAGGTAATTAGTGCAATTTAAGGAAAAAATGATATTATAATAAAATAAAAATACCTAGACACATGTCCTACCATTATTGGATGTGTCATGGCCAACCACGAAAAGCCATGGGTCAACTTGGGGACCCCATGGAGCCACATTGGTAGGAAAATGAAATTAATATCTTTTTATTTAATGTTAAAATTAAAATGACACAAACATGAGTTGTTTTACTAAAACAATTATTAATTGGAGTTATAATAGTCAGATTTATTACTATAAATATTAATTATAAAGATAAAAATATTTCCTACATCATTATATTTTTTATTTAATTTTTAGACATTAAATAAATTATATTATTTATGACATCATGATGATTCAGCGATTACCTCATTTATAAAGGATTTAAATAAAATAAAAATATAATGTAAAATCTATGACCAAAACATCTCCAAAAACTTTTGTATGGGTGGATTTCAAACCCTTATTTTCTTACCCTTGAATTATATCAATGTGAGACCTTTTGAATCCGAAACTCATTTTAAAATAAAGTAACATTTCTTTACTTTCCAAGAGTGCGCCTCCTCTCCTCTTATAAAAGGCCCCCACCTCTACCTCATTACCCACACTTCCAAAGCCTTTGGCACGGCCAAACCCTGAACATTTTTTCTCTCTACTTCCCTCTATTTCTTCTTGAAGTCTCACTTTGGGGAGAAGTCATCCCAAGAAATCCTTTGAGCTCAAACCAAAGGGAGTTACCCGATTTTAAGGTAATGTCTTCACCTGTGTTCTTTTGTTTTATTTTGCTTCTCCAACCCCCTAAAATCTTTTTATTCATTTCTTTGTAACAAAACCAGTATCTTCCATATACTAGGATGTTGTTATAAGAAGTATTTGAGATACACTTACACACACATACATCTAATGGTTAAAGAACATACTGTTTCCGTGGATGGGGAATTTCGGCCTCCCGAAATGATGATTGTTCAACATTCTTTTATCACCTTAAAAGGTGGCCATTAAGATGAAACTATATTTATATATGATATATAATATGTTTATGTTTTCCTTAAGCTTCTGTATTTTTCATTTTGGGCATACCTTTATGGTTTTCATTATGGGTAAACGCGATATCTTCATTTAAGGAAGTGCGGACTACCTCCCCTCAAAGTGATTTGATTCGTTAATACCATATGTGGGATGCATAAAGGATGGAGTTATGATATTATATATGATATTAAACTGGAATTATAATATACCTTTATATCATTATGATTCGATTTCATAAAATACGAAATAGAAATGGAAGCAGCGTTCATGCGTACGTACGGCTTACCGTCTCCATGAATGGTGCATTTCATTTCTTACCTCTACAAGTAATATAATGTTATAAATTCATACATGTACTGGATATATATGATATATATAATATCTACATCATGAATACCATTTGGGATATAATTGATACATGAACAACTTGTAATTATAAAGGGTTTATTTTTTACTCAAGTACCAATGATCATTAAAACGACTATTATTAACATAAATAATTACATAGTGTTCATGACATGAAAATAAGTGATATAAAAGTAATAATGAACTTGAAAAATGTTCTTAAACAAGTAGAAATTAACTTAAGTTTATTATTTAGGAGATTAATGAACGACCGAGTCATGTCAGACCCGAGGTATGGGACTTCATCTCCATCTCCTTTCATTGAGGCATATTTTGTTTTATACACACCCTTCTTTTATAAGGTGCATAAACCCCTTTGACTTTTATGTTTATTAAAAAGGAATATTTTTTATATGAAGCGTTTACTAAATGACAAAAGGGAATGTTTTTGTCGTACGTATGCGGCGACAACGACTTCTCCGCCGCTATGACCATTATTTGAGTTTCGGCTTCCTCTACAAGCCATACCTTTTTCTTAAAAGAAAAATAAATACCATGTTTTAATTTTATTTTATTTTGGTATTGAAAATGGTTTTCATAATTTTCATATATCAATGTGTTGTATTGATATCTTGTGATTGAAAGGTGGAAATGTTATGTTTCCTTTATGCATGTTTTATGTGATACGATTATGTTGAGGTTCATGGGAATTATTATGAAGATGAGTGGTTCTGTGATAAACTAAGGGCGGGTGATCCCGATATAGCTCTCCAAGGCATTGGGTAACGTGAAGGAGTGAAACATTAAGGTTTATCCAAAGAGATTTAAGGAATATACTTTGATGGGTATTCCAAACGTAACCAAGAGGGTTACTCCCTATGTAAGAATGTTATGAATGCCTCATGTTACATTTATGTCTTATGATTTCTATGATTTATTCACGATTTGATGAGGTATGTTAAAGTGCCTATGTTTTATGGGTAAATTATGATTTCATTCTTATTATATATGAAGTCATTTTTCCTTTCCATATTTTTATATCCCTTACCGAGCTTTTTATGCCCATCCCATGTTTTTTGAAATGTTTTTCACAGGACAAGGGAAAGGTACATGATATGATGATAGTGTCAAGGAAGTGTCAAGAAAGAATCCATGTTTTATTTTAAATATGTTTCCATTGATGGGAAAAATGAATATAATCTTTTATATAACCACTTTGATTAAATGTGGAATATAATACATGTTTTATTATCTAATTCTCTAAAACTGTAAACCTGAAAAGATCTTCAAGGTGTATTCTTGAAATATCTCAAGATTAAGTAATGATTAAGGCCAAGGCCTTATAGCTTACCGTCTCCTTGAACGGTGAATTTAATTTCTTACCTCTAAATGATTATTTAATATTATAAATACATGTATATTCTGGATATATATGATATATATGATATCCAAATCATGGATATCATTTTGGATATAATGTACCTTTGACCACACGATCAACATGTAATTGTAAGAAGTCCACCTTTGACTTAAGAACCAAATATCGAAAAAAAAATATTAACTTAAATGATTAAATAATGTTTATAACATGGAAATAAGTGATATAAAAGGAAAAATGAACTTGAAAAAGGTTCTTAAGAAAGTAGAAATTAACTCAAGTTTATTATTCAGGATGTTAAAGAACGATCGAGTCAAGTCAGACCCGAGGTAAGGGATCCTACTCCTCTCTTTCTTTTTAAGTACACTCTTTTATGTCATTTCTTTTAAGCTCATCTTTCTTGTGATTGGGATGTTCTTTTATATTACTCTTACTATAATTTTTATGTTCATATGATGAGATACCCTCTTCTCTCTCATCAATCCATTTTGGAAGTTTTGAGTGGCGCCGTTAGGCTGCCGAATTTTCGTAAGAGATCTAACCTCTCTCTTTCTCTTTATGTACTCTCCTTTATGTCACTTCTTTTAAGATCCTCTTTCTTATGATGGGTGATGTTATTTTATATTCCTCTTTCTGTACATTTTTTTGTAATATGATTAGAGACCCTATTTGATCTCATCAATCCATTTTTGGATGTTTTAAGTGGCGTCGTTAGGCTGCCGAGTTTTCGTAAGGGATTTTTCATCTCACTTTTATTCCCATGAGATTTATGTTACATTTTCCACAATTTCCTTTGATTAGTGTATGTACTGACCATTATTTTACTCATTGTGTAATATACTTTCATTTATGAGTATTTACATCAATGTTGTATTTTCCTTCTTTAACGGGGTGTATCTTTCAAAAGATACCCATGTCGGTAAGGGAACCTTTCACCCTCCTCTTTTTAAAAGACTTATTTTGTTATGTATTTTAATTAAAATAAAATTATGCTGGGATATGTTCTTCTATATCCTTAGTGATTTAAATTTTATGTCTGAGTGACGAGATACCCTTTTTATTTCTCATCAACTCATTTTCTGAATTTTTTAGTGACGCCGTTAAGCTGTCAAATTTTGGAAAGGGAACTTCTTAAGCCAATTTTGATTCATTGGGATAAGCTTGTACTCTTTGAATATGTCGTTCTATGAATATGTTTGAATAACCTCTAATTGTTTTACACTTAATATCCACTTTTATTTGGTTTATTAGTTTGTCACACATAATTATGTAATTGATTTATCCTTAATACAAGGATACCGTCTTTGTATGGGACTTCGTCTCAATCACCATTCATTGAGGAATATTTTGTTTCATAAAAAACCTTCTTTTATATGGTGTATAAACCCCTTTGACTTTTACGTTTATCCGAAAGGAATCTTTTTTATACTAAGCATTTTACTAAACGACAAAAGGGAATGTTTTTATCGTATGTATGCGGCGCCAATGACTTCTCCACCGCCGTGACCATTATTTGAGTTTCAGCTTCCTCTAAAAGCCATACCTTTTTTTAAAGAAAAATAAATACCTTGTTTTACTTTTCTTTTATTTTTTATTGAAAATGGTTTTCATAATGTTTTTATATCAATGTGTTGTATTGATATATTATAATTGAAATGTGGAAATGCAATGTTTCCTTTATGCATGTTTTATGTGATACGATTATGTTATGGTTCTTGGGAATTATTATGAAGACAGATGGTTCCGTGATAAACTAAGGGCGGGTGAGCCCGATATAGCTCTCTAATGCATTAGGTAACGCGAAGGGGTTAAACGTTAAGGTTTCTCTGAAGAGATTTAGGGAATATACTATGATGGGTATTCCGAACATAACCAAGAGGGTTACTCCCTACGTAAGAATGTTATGAATGCCCAACGTTACCTTTATGTCTTATGATTTCTATGATTTATTCATGATTTTATGAGGTATGTTAAAGTGCTTATGTTTTATGGGTAATGTATGATTTCATTCTTATGTATACATGTACTCATGTTTCCTTTTCCATAATTTTATATCCCTTACTGAGCTTTTTATGCTCATCCCAAGTTTTTGAAATGTTTTTCATAGGTCAAGGGAAGGGTACATGATATGATGATAGTGTCAAGGAAGTATCAAAAAAGAATCCATGTTTTATTTTAAATATGTTTCCGTTGATGGGAAAAATTAATACTATCTTTTATGTAACCACTTTGTTTAAATGTGGAATGTAATGCAAGTTTTATGATCTAATTCTCTAAAACTCTAAACCTGAAAAGATCCTCAATGTGTAATATTATAATAACTCAAGATTAAGTAAGGTTTAAGGATGGGGCCTTATAGTTGGTATCAAAGGTTGTTTTAGATAACTTTAGAGGTTAGGGTATTCTCTAAGCATAAGTTACATTGCCATAATGGTTAGGGTTTCAGAAAGAGTCCTAGTTTTAGATAAAGTGAACGAGTAAGTATATCTTAGTGTTTATCTTCCTCATTAGTACATGATGGCTTTGTTGATATACTCACACTGAAATTTCTGATTTTAATGAATGGATGGATCTAGCAGGCTCCAAAGTGACAATAGTTTTGAAGGAAACTGTGGTGGTTCTCTGATTAAGAGACTGGATGAAATGGGGGATTCAATGAGGAAACTTGTTGTTGTTCTAAACCAACTATCAAGGAGTCATGATCAACCACTTGATCCTTGGTATGAGCTGTAATGAATCATGTACATGATGACCAATCGATGTGGATGTTTAGGTAATAATTATAAAGGTAACCATTAGAGTTTATATGATCCTTAATTTTGAGGTAATTATGGGTTATTATATGTTATGATGGAAAATGAAAGGCATGAGATAAATTTGAGGTTAAAATATGTTATGATCATTTTTGAAGATTTTATCTCGTTTTGGGGAATGTTTTAAGAATTATATAGTTTTGTAAAGAGGACAACACACAGACCGTGTGACAACCCGTCGCGTCGGACAAAGCTGCGGGAATCGAACCCACAACCAAAGTGCAACTGGCATTTATCGCCTACCATTGGACTATGTGAAATCCCTGGTTAGTTTTACTAATTCTTTTTAGTCAGATGATTTTATGAATAAAGAGTATGTTTATTTGGGGTTATATATGGAAATGATTAACCTATCATGGAGGACATGTGATTAGGTTAATTAATTTTCAATATGAGAATTTAAGAGCAACTGATGTTATTTGGAGATAAAAGTTAATTTTTAACTTGGAAGACTATGTGATTAAATCCTTCAAATATTTGGGTTTCAATCTTAGTTTGGTTTACTTTGAAGAATTCTATGGACAATTGTTTATCGAATGGTCTTCGTTGAACTTTGGGGGTTTTTTGGACTAATTTTGGATACTAAGAATATATTTTCTTTGTATAAAGGATTATACTTTTGTGGATTATCTAATCTTATAATAACAATTTTGGTTTTGGTTTTTTGTCTAAAGACATGGGAAATATATAGTTATCTTTTGTGGATTAGGTTATTCTCATGAAGTTGAATATAGTACTCTTAATGCAAAAAAGTCTTCCTAAATACTCGTCTTTTGGAGAGAATATGAGTTTGATTAAAGAATCTAGTAAATGTTGAATGTCTACATGACATGTAAGTATGTTTCATTATGATTTAGTTAAGCTCAAAAAATTAATTCCTCAATGAAGAGTAACTTAAAACAAAAATTTTGTTTGTTAACTTTTCCTACTGGGGAATAGAATACCATTTAACCCATCACAACTTTGTTATTTTCTTATGGTTAACTTTCTCCTAGAAATGTTTACTATCACTCTCCCTCATAACATGACCCTTTGTTTTTTCTTACATATCCATATTTTCCTAATTGGAATCCTAGTATGGGTTAACTCAGGTGATAATTTTACTTCTCTCACTTTCTTTTAAAGTGATAGTTTTACTGACTCTTGTTCCAATGTGGGACTTTCAATGATGTTTCCAAGCCCAATTTTCAAATTGTGAGGATGCAATTCCCAAAAGGGGGAAGGATGTAACACTCCAGGTAAAAAAAGAATATGAAATTTTTATATTTATCCATATTTGTGAATAAAATATAAATATTACTTTAAAGGGGATGCTATGCTCGATGGCATACCCAATATTCAACAACGAGTTTCTTGGGAATCTTACGTTGCACTCTAATAATAAAATAATATTATTTTAAATGATAGTTAACACCTAGACGTTTTAATGGAGGAAATGAACATAACTAACTGCAAAATGATTATATATGTTTGTCAAATATTTTTACTTTTTTCAATAAATGTTAGAGGATTAAAAATGTGAATGAATTCAATTTTTAAGCGTAAACATTATAATGTTCTTTAGAAGGTCGAATAACCGCCTATTGACGGAGAACCTCTTTTAAATCCACTTTTTGACAACTTTATGCGTTATATTTGACAAAATAAAATTCTTCTTTATAATAAAGACATCAAAATTTACTTTGTGTAAATTTTTGGTATCCTTCCGATAAAGTTCATTTTATAATGAATAGTGAAAAATGTTGTATTTTAATTCAAAACCTCTTTTTAATCAGATTTATTTATATGAATAGATTATATTTTGAATTTTTTTTAAAGAAAATTTAGAATATATTTTTACCATTAAATCCAATAGTGGTCATTGGAATTAATTTTACTTTGAAATTGGACTTAAACTAGTGTCAATCTTTTAATAGATATTGTTTCATAAAAACACGCTATTTGTTTTGATACCAGAAATTAATTATTAAATTAATTAATGCAACTTATATGTTTTGAATTTGTAAAATAGACATCACTTTTTAGTTCGGAATATCAAATATAGCTTTGGGTGAATTTTTGGTATTCTTCTGAAAAACTTCAATTTTTGATGAATAGTGAAACCACTAAGTGGTAGTTAAAGAAACTGATTTTTCGTTTAAATGAAACTTTTCCACCTCTTTGTTTTGAATTTCCAAAATACGACACACATGGTTGTCATTAGGAAGTAAAATGTGGTTTGATGGGATTAAAATAATTTTTTGGCGAATAGTAACTTTTATGTTCTTAATCACGATTAGAGGTAATTAGTGTAATTTAAGGTAAAAATAATGTCTTAATAATGTGAAATGACCTAGACACATGTCCTACCCTCATTGTATGTTTCATGGACGACCAAGAAAATCCATGGGTCAACTTGGGGGCCCCATGGAGCCACTTTGGTTGGAAAATGACAAAAATAACTTTTTATTTAAAGTTAAAATAAAAATGTCAGAAGCATGAAATGTTTCACTAAAACAATTTTTAAATGGATTTATAAAAGTCATATTTTTGACTATAAATATTCATTATAAATCTAAAATGATTTCCTACATCATGATATATTTTTTATAATTTTTAGACATTAAATAAATTAAATTATTTATGACATCATGATGATGCAGCGATTACCTCATTAATAAAGGATTTAAATAAAATGAAAAGATAATGTTAAAACTATAACTTACACTTGTCAAAAACCTATTGGATGAGTATATTTCGAACCCTTACCACCTTATACTCTAAATAAATCATTGGGGGACCTTTAAAATCCGAAACTCATTTGAAAATAAGGTAACATTTTGTAACTTTACAAGAGTGCCCCTCCTATCCTCTTATAAAAGGCCCACACCTCTACCACCTTACCCAAACCTCTCAAGCCTTTGGATCGGACAACCCCTACTCATGTTGCCTCTACACATACCTCTATTACTTCTAGAAGCCTCACTTTGGGCAGATGCCTTCCCAAGGAATCCCTTGAGCTCAAGTCAAAAAGAGTTACCCGATTTTAAGGTAATGTCTTCACTTGTGTTCTTTTGTTTTATTTTTCTTCTGCAACCCCCTAAAATATTTTTATTAATTTTATTTGTAACTAATACAGTATCTTCAATATAGTAGGATGTTGTTATAATAAGCATTCGAGCTACACTTACACACACCTACATCAAATGGTTAAGGAACGTACTCTTTCTATGGATGGAGAATTTCTGCCTCACGAAACGATGATTGTTCAACACTCATATAAGACCTTAAATGGTTGAAATTAAGATGTCACTATATTTATATATGATATATAATATGTTTATGTTTTACTTAAGCTTCTGTATTTTTATTTTGTGGCATACCTTTATGGTTTCAATTGCGGGTAAACACGATAATTTCATTTTAGGAAGTGCGGACTACCGCCCCCTCAAAGTGATTTGATTCGTTAATGCCATATGTGGGATGTATAAAGGATGTATTTAAAGTTATTATATATGATTTATGTTACATATAAATGATGAATATAATTCTTGAAGTAAAATATACATACCTCTCATTTAGTTTTAATTCCATTAATATGACATAGAAATGAAAGTAGCGTTCATGCGTACGTACGGCTTACCGTTTCCATGAACAGTGCATTTCATTTCTTACCTCTAAATGATTATGTAATATTATAAATACGTGTATATTATGGATATATATGATATATATGATATCAAAATAATGAATATCATTCTGGATATAATGAACCTTTGACCACACGAACAACATGTAATTGTAAGAAGTCCACTTTCGACTTAAGAACCAAATATCGACAAAACAAACGTTATTAACTTAAATGATTACATAATGTTCATAACATGGAAATAAGTGATATAAATGGAATAATGAACTTGAATAAGGTTTTTAAGAATGTATAAATTAACTCAAGTTTATTATTCAGGATGTTAAAGAACGATCGAGTCAAGTCGGACCCGAGGTAAGGGATCCTACTCCTCTCTTTCTTTTTAAGTACACTCTTTTATGTCATTCCTTTTAATCTCATATTTCTTGTGATTGGGATGTTCTTTTATATTACTCTTATTGTAATTTTTATGTTCATATGATGAGAGACCCTATTCTCTCTCATCAATCCATTTTGGATGTTTTGAGAGGCGCCGTTAGGCTGCCGAATTTTCGTAAGAGATATAACCTCTCTCATTCTCTTTAAGTAATCTCCTTTATGTCACTTATTTTATGCTCTTATTTGTTATGATTAGGGATGTTCTTTTATATTCCTCTTTCTGTAAAATTTATTGTAATATGATGAGAGACCTTATTTGATCTCATCAATCCATTTTTGGAAGTTTTAAGTGGCGCCGTTAGGCTGCCGAGTTTTCGTAAGGGATTTTTCATCTCACTTTTATTCCCATGAGATTTATGCTACATTTTCAACAATTTACTTTGAGTGGTGTATTTAATGACCATTATTTTACTCATTTTGTAAGATAATTTCATTTATGAGTATTTACATCAATGTTGTATTGTCCTTCTTTCACGGGGTGTATGTTTCGAAAGATACCCATGTCGGTAAGGGAACCTTTCACCCTCCTCTTTTTAAAAGACTTCTTTTGTTATGTCTTTCAATTAACATAAAATTATGTTGGGATATGTTCTTCTATATCCTTAGTGATTTAAATTTTAATTCCAATTGATGAGATACCCTTTTTATCTCTCATCAACTCATTTTCTGAATTTTGTAGTGACGCCGTTAGGCAGTCAAATTTTTGCAAGGGAACTTCTTAACCCAATTTTGATTCTTTGGGATAAGCATGTACTCCTTGAATATGTCTTTCTATGAATAAGTGTGAATAACCTTTGATTGTTTTACACTTAATATCCACTTATATTTGGTGTATTAGTTTGTGACACATAATTATGTAATTGATTTATCCTTAATCCAAGGATACCATCTTTGTATGGGACTTCATCTAAATCTAATTTCAATGAGGAATATTTTGTTTTATACACAACCTTCTTTTATATGGTGTACAAACCCCTTTTACTTTTACGTTTATCTGAAAAGAATCTTTTTTATACAAAGCGTTTTACTAAACAAGAAAAGGGAATGTTTTTGTCGTATGTATGCAGAGACAACCACTTCTCCACCTCCATGACCATTATTTGAGTTTCGGCTTCCTCTACAAGCCATACCTTTTTTAAAAGAAAAATAAATACCATATTTTACTTTTCTTTTATTTTGGTATTGAAAATGGTTTTCATATTGTTTTTATATCAATGTGTTGCATTGATATCTTGTGATTGAAAAGTGGAAATGTTATGTTTCCTTTTTGCATGTTTTATGTGATACGATTCTGTTATGGCTCTTGGGAATAATTATAAAGATGGGTGTTTCCATGATAAAATAAGGGCGGGTGAGCCCGATATAGCTCTCCAATGCATTGGGTAACGCGAAGGGGTTAAATGTTAAGGGTTCTTCGAAGATATTTAGGGAATATACTGTGATGGGTATTCCAAACGTAACCAAGAGGGTTACTCCCTACGTAAGAATGTTATGAATGATTCAAGATACCTTTATGTATTATTATTTATATGATTTATTCATGATTTTATGAGGTATGTTAAAGGGATTATGTTTTATGGATAAGTATGATTTCATTCTTATGTATACATGTACTCATGTTTCCTTTCCATATTTTTATATCCCTTACTGATCTTTTTATGCTCATCCCATGTTTTTGAAATGTTTTTCACAGGTCAAGGGAAGGGTACATGATATGATGATAGTGTCAAGGATGTGTCAAGAAAGAGTCCATGTTTTATTTTAAATATGTTTCCGTTGATGGGAAAAATGAATACTATCTTTTATGTAACCACATTGTTTAAATGTGGAATGTAATGCAAGTTTTATGATCTAATTCTCTAAACTCTAAACCTGAAAAGATCCTCAATGTGTAATCTTGTAATAACTCAAGATTAAGTAATGTATAAGGCTGGGGCCTTATATTCAAAGTGTCTTAAAATCAACTATAATATTAAAATTGGTATTTTTTGAATAAATGATTATTTTAATTGAAAATTAATTTTCTCATATTTAGAAATTATTTCCATAAAATGGATCCAATTTTAGAAATCTATATGGTGGAAAATGGTTGGGTGATTTTTTTGTATTTTTTCCAAAATAATTGATTTTTTAGAAAATAGTGAAATATGGTAATTTTTTATATTAAAAATTTTATGTTATATATTTAAATATTTGAGTCCTAGAGGGTCTAAAAACACATTTTTTTGAAGTTAAATTCACTTGTTACTATAATTGGAAACAAGAATCAACACTATTGATAGTCTTGATCCAAAATAATAAACAAATGAACACAATAATAATAAACACCCCTCTCCTCCCACTATAAATACGACCGCTCACCACCTATTGTAGTCACAAATTAGTAAATTTATATTTCTTATATTTTTTCCAATTTATCTCCAAGAACACTTCCCCAGGTCCTTATCTTTCTGGTATCACCAAAAAACTAGCCTTAGTTCCTTTAGGAGGTTCTCAAGGAGATGACATTTAAGACATAAAATCCTCGTTCTTTCTCATTTATTTGATTTTATTATCTTATCTTCACTTGAACTCCCCTATAAAAAGTGACATGATAACTCTATTATCATACAGATATTGAAATTTTAGTTTTTAATGGAATATTCATAATAAAATCAACTATCTTCATTTTCCTGCTAAAAATGACAACATCGTCCGTGCGATGATGATTAACCATCTTCGTGGATAATGAATTTTTTTCTTTTAATTATTGTCTTAATGGATTGTCCTAAAACAATTTTTATGGATAAAAAAATAATATAATATGTTTATTAGAATTTATTTAATTTTATGAAACCAGTATATAAACATAAAATTAAATAAAATTACACCATTTCATTGGTTATAAAAAACCACATAAATAAACTAATCATTTTTCATTTATATTTAATTCAATTAATAATCCAAATTTCAAAAAAAGGAAATGATATATGGGACCATTTAAATTTATGGAATTGAATTAATACCATAAAATTTTACTTTTGGAGAATTATAATAATTTTATATGAACTTCCATAATTATACCCAAGTGAACTGACCATGAAATCATGAAACAAATGCTCCTGAAATGACCAAATTAAACAAAATTCATAAAAATATCCAAAAATAAACATAAAAAAATTATAAATAAAATATATTTTTAGGAGGTTTTGAATTAAATTATTAGTGAATATAATATAATTATCCATGTCATTATGTTCAAGTGAATATCGCTTTCAGACATAAGGTAACCGATTCTCTCTGAACCGCCATTTTTCCTTCAGGTTACACTTTCTCTCTCATTACTCCAATATAATTATTAATTCTTATTATGTAATCCTTCTAAATTATTGGTGTATTTTATAAAAATATTTACTAAGCACAATTTTTCATTCATTTATAAGGACATGCATGTTATATAATGATTCAGTTTCAATTCCTCCCTACAAGAATGCCTGATTAAAGGGAACTTCCCAATTTCGTACCCATTTTTATTTAAAATACATAATATATTTTAGGCCACCAATGTTTTTATAAAATTAATATTTTTATCAAGAAGAATTATCTCAATTCATTTATGTATAGCACATACAATTACTACTTTTCTCGTTTTAAACTCTCTTTTATATTTTAACTTAAATCGCACTAATGTAGCTAATTTCTAATGTTTTTTAAACACAATTTTATATGTTTTAACTTAAATTGGACATCATTTATCATGATATATGAATATTGTCACTTATTAATGTCCAAGAATGATTTATATTCATTATTTCATGGAAACTAATATGATATTCGCCTTAGTTATGCTTTATGACATGATTACGACACCCATTTCATTCCATGGGTAACCCTTATGTTTGATTCTTCATGAGGAAAAAATATTCCCATAAATGTTAGGATGGGTGAACATATATAGTTCTCCAGTGTATTGGGTAATGTTTTGTATCCTGATACTTCATGTTGGGATAAGAAGTAAACCTAATTCTTTTATGGGCCTTTTTCCACCACATGAAATAGTCTTGGAAGTTAGCCTTGACTCATCCTTATTTCAGGTAATATGTTACTAACACATTACTATGTATCTGTAAGGACCCGAAAATTTCAAGGAATTTTTTTTCCTTAATTTTCTTTGGAATTTTACAAGAACGCTGTTTTTGACGGCGCCTGATTCCGAGGCCCGGTGTGCCCGAAATTAATTTCCGAAGTTTGGCTCAGGTACGTTCAGTGAACGAGTGAGTGGGTTTTTCTATCTTTTGAACCGGTGCCCGGAATCGAATTCTGAGGGCACCGATGAACTCGCAGCGCCATTTTTCGCTTAAGGAGACCTTTTCCGAGTTTTTGTTTTATGCGGGTTGAGAGTTAGTCTTGGGGAAAGTTGGATGTAGTTAAATAAATTGTGGAACACAATTTATTTTAAACCTTGTTGGTTATATCCTCCCAAAGGGAGTTAGAGGTGGGACCCACACCCACTTAACCTCCCTTGAGATGATTAAGTGTGGTGGGGCCCACACAAACCCTAACTTTTCAACTCCCCTTTAAACTCCCAATAACTCCTCTTCTTTTTAATTATGAAAACTTGAGTTATTAATTGAGATGAGTTACATAATTTCAAACTTTTGAAATTCAAAGAGGTTGAGTTGTGTAAATAAAACAAGGATTAGAATTATTTTATCTTGGTTGGTTTTCTTTTACCACCTTGAGAGGTTTGGGGAAAGCTTCTTCATCATCTTCATCTTCTTCAACCTCGACAAAGAACGCGAAGAACACCATTATTCAACGAAGAACTTCTCCGTCGAAGAACACGGTTCTTCCGCGATGCTATATCCGTGACGCGACGTTCTCCTTCCGCATCGTCTCTTCCGCGATGGTTTTCCACGACGAAATCGCCGTCAACGACTTCGAATCCTCGCATCGCGACGTTGACGTTCTCCCGCGACGCCCGACCACCGCGACGCTGGTCTTCTACGGCTCGTTGACGTGATTCGATCTTGAAACCGAGGTAGAGGATTATTATTAATTTATTTTATTTTCCGTTCATGATTCTAGTTTATCGATCATCGTGGATTTTTCGACTAGATGTTATCATTTAACGAGAAGGGGGCCGGACCGCACAAACACGGACGAACCCCCCTCCTATGTTCATGTTTGATTCTTGTGGATGGAGTGGAATGACGTGGTGTTGTCAAACCCTACGAGAATCACACGGAAAGTATTACGCGACGTTGTCGCGCCATGACGTGAAAAGAAAGAACAAGGACGCGACGCCGTCGCGCCGCGCCGAAGAACCACGAAGACGGCGCGTTTCTTTTTTGTCGTGCGGATTGAAGGGCGACGATGAAGCATGCCGTTTGGGAGTTTGAATCCCTTCGAAGTGACGGTGGGGTCCCGAGGGGACCATAGGCGAAGACAGCAGAAGGAACGGACCGCCGGAGCGCATCCGGTGGTCCGCGGAAGGCAGCGGAGGCGCGCCGCCGGAAAGGAGGCGGCCAGCGAACCACCGGCCTCAATCAGCGGCGAAGTGCGGGGGAACCGTGCGCCCCACCCGCGTGTCCGCTCGGCCGCGCTGGCCGAGCCGCGGCTGGCCGGTCGGGCCGGGCCCAGCCGGGTCGGGTCGGGTCGGGCCCATACCCACGTTTTCGGACCACTTTCGGTCAAATGCCCGTAACTT